>CP137673.1:32681968-32838482 GCA_037976565.1 Mesocentrotus franciscanus
TTTATCTGGGAAGCTACATGATAAGAAAATGCACACTCGTCTGTTTAGTATACAGAATACGGAATACGGAATAACATAGATCCATCTCTTAAACAAAGTACCAGTTTATATACATTGAAAAAAAAACTGAAAATTAAATTTTTAAACACATATGCATGATTGGATGTGCCGTCGTCGGTCAGCTGCATTGCTGATATTGCTGATACGTCGCTATTATACATGAATCTCGGTTTGTTTGACTCTCGACTCAATCCCTTTCTCCCCCATTCTACTGATCTAACCTCCTTTTTCTAGAGCTTTTGCAATCATTCATTTTCCTCTTTTTTAATCTTTCTTTCTTTTTGACTTCTATTACTTTCCTCTATATTTTTTGTTCCTATCTTTTATTCTTTATTTTCCCCCCTAAATTCATAATTTCTTTGCTACATATATTTTTTATTTATTGATTTTCTAAGTATACTTTGTTCAAGATATATTGTAAAATAGCATCTGAGGAACTAACACTTCAACAAGCTCTGCTTCTAGTTAGTTCCTCCTTTCTCATGCTATTTCTATTATATTTGTCGTTTCATTGTATATTTTTTTGTGATATACGTATTCATTGTATTATGTTTTGCATGAGAAATAAAAAATCATCATCAATATCAGATATCAAGCGGGAGGGGGTTATATATAACATATATTACAATGTGGTAATAATCCAATTTTGTGCCCAAATTGCCAGAATGTGTTAAGGCAAAGATACACAGATATAAATAAAGCATGTTCAGTAGATACCTTTGACATCGTTTTTGGCTATCACCTTTGTTTTTTGTCCCCCTCTTTCCTTTCAACAGATACCTGACATGGAATTACACGTATTTTCTTCGCAGAGGAATACCCGGTCCTCTACCATTCCCAGTTCTAGGAAATGTCCTCGATTGGAGAGAGGTATCGTTCTCACAAACATTGTGTATAAACACATCGATGAGGTGCAGGAGAGGGCCCCCTTTCTGGGGCAACTCCCATAATATATATGTATAAATAGGGCTATGGTGTTGCCCATGCCCCTCTAAAATTACGATAACGACAATACCTGCATATATATCACGCACATGATTATACAGGGTAAGCTCAAAGCCCGCTCAAAGTGCCCTCAAAGTAATACCATTACGCTGGCTTTAGCCTGTCTGCCTAGCGGTGAGAAAATATTTCAGGAATCACTCCCTCCCAAGTAGCCTACTCATTCATGATACCTACTATACTGTTGTGTGTATGTGTGTATGGGGTGTTGGTGCGTGCGTGTGCGTGTGTGTGTGTAGGGTGTGTGTGCTTGTGGGTGTGTGTGTGTGTGATGGGATGGTGCCTGTTGCATAGAAAAATGCGATAAAAGGATCAGTGGAAAGGGTAAAATCGTGACCTCTCCCTTTTAAATAAAAAATGATAAACGATATTTACCATAGCTTGTGATTGATCATAACATTTCAAAGAGTTTAAATATCCCCCACTTCCTGTCCATTCTTGATCGGCCTGCAAAACTTACACGCTAAATCAAATGCGACTTGACTTTTCGTCAATCAGAACTGAATGTTTGGGATTTTGGTTCAAGGATGAATTATTACTAACGCCATAGATACTACTACTATCTTGTGTAGATGTTCGAGACTACGCTGTTTCAACAACAATAGTTATTTCTAACAAGATAAGTCATTAATTTGCATAACATAAATGTGCTATTATTATGCCACAAGGGATGAATACCATTTTAATTATTTTGTCTGTCAAGCGCCGCACCTTAGTAGGAGTATTGCTATGTAGCGGTATCCTGTTATGAAAGAATTATATATCTATTTCTTTTATTTATTCATTCATTCAACTTCCCTTACCTTCAATGCAGGGTGTACACTATGCGATGGATGGATATATCAAGAAATATGGAAACTGTTGCGGGTAAGATGAGATACATTATCATTAGGGCCGGTATTCAATTCAAAACTTAAGGCATGATTTTTACTAAGTATTTTACTTAGTTTTTGGCTTGAGTAAAATACTTAGTTAAGCCGGGATTCAAATCGCTATTTGCTAAGTTATTTTACTTTTGACCAAGTATTTTACTTTCGATCAATTATTTTACTAGATAAAATACTTGAGTAAATTACTTTGGTTACATTACGTATTCAATTTCATATTTTGGTTAAGTATTTTACCCTGTGCCATTATGATAATCAGGATTCGTTATACTATGCACGATCCTGTTTCATAACTTATATAGTTATTATTGACTTTCGTTATCTGTATTATCAAGTGGGCTATTGCCGTTCTTAAATAAAAATTACTGGATTATATTAAAACGTTTTGAATAATGAACAACAACAACATTTATTATATTGGCTTCTTACTCATGACAAGACCATTATGCGGCATTACACTGTCATAGTTTGGGATTTGCGGTATTCTATTCCAATTTAGCCAATATTGATCACTATAGACCTTATCATTCTGCCGACGATATAACAAAATTACATTCAACGTGATTGTGTAGTTTGTAGAACGTAAACGATTAGTTATTGACCAACATGTATATTCTCGAAGAAAAAAGTTAGAAAAGTTACAATAAATAAAAAATTATCTTTGTGCAATATTTTTCGTTCGAGATTACCCAAATCAGGACTAATGACAAAAATAACTTATTAGTATCACTGCATTCTTCATTAATGATGTGTTGTTGTTGTTGTAATCACAAAATTAAGGTCTCAAGTCTCAACATTCACAGTAATGTGGTTTCTTTTCATGTTCTTTTCTCTTTTCCGTAGATTTTACCAATTCTTATCACCTGCTATACTTGTGTCTGACCCCGACATGATAAAGCAAATAATGGTTAAACATTTCGATCGTTTCCACAACAGAATGGTAATTATATGGACAAGAAAAATTACGTTTATTAAATAGACCGGTTTACTAACATATTCAAATATATGGATGTTTCTTTCCTGGGGACCTAGTGACGAGTTATTCCATTATTAATAACCTGTTATTAATGAATGAACTACAATTCTCGGAATCCAGTCTGCATATATTACTTGTTGCTATGTCGGCAAGTCTCAGGCAAGCTTGCAGGCTGTCAAGAACAACCTTGGTTTAAACAGTATGTATAAAATAATATGCTAGTAAACAAGTCTATTTCTGGGATTGCATTTAAGAGGTCTTTTTATGAATCTGTCTTCACCATACTTTTTCTAATTATAGTTTGGTAGGGTTATTTTTTAAATTTCATCGATTGCGTGGGCTATTTTTTTCAAGCAGTATATGCAAAGCATCCAGCTTCGATAAGATGAACTATCTAGATTTTTTTTTAGTGGGCACCAAACATAAATGTACATAACACCAGGGCCCCGTCTTATAAAGAGTTTATATTAATTGCAACTCTGTTGCGATTGATATCAATCACAACTATGTACATAAGAGATAGGAGACTGCACACTTGCGATTGATTGGAGGACATGTGATTGATTCGGATGAATCGCAACTCAATAAGACAGGCCCCAGACTTATCAAATAGTACAACATCCCGATGGTGGACTGTACTTTAGGGAGGAAATATAAAATTGTAATGCAGCAACTGTTATTAGCTCAAAACAAGTCAAGATGTAGGGTGTGACACAGTAACATATTTATCTACAGAAGTTCTGAATGGATCGTATGAAGACTAGAGTGGTCCCCCTGACTCGAACAGATACTAAAAGTCATTTCTTGTCGCTTTAAAAAGTGTGTTCTCTCCCTCTTGAAGTACATTCCTGTAGATAATTCGATGTTAAGCAGTGCTTTGTTCATCAGCCGTGATGACCAGTGGAAGAAGATTCGACACACTCTTACTCCAGCATTCAGTGGTAGGAAGATGAAACTGGTTAGTGATTTGTTTTTTAAAATTTTAATAAATATTTTCATGTCCGAATTATTGTTTAGTTTTAAATAATGTATTTTTGAAATGGAATTAGTCAGGAAATATCATAGGCATACTTTTATGAGCAGGCAGAAAACAGGATGAGGAAATTTAAGGGAAATTTTCTCCTCAATATCCACAATGTTGGCCCACCGTAATTGCGCATTAATGAAAGAAAGTCCTACCATAAATAGATTTATTTATCTAGCATGAATTGATTTCTGAAACTACACCTCTAGCTATTTAAAGTTGTCAGTATATCGGAGGATCAACAAAAGGAAGCACTGAAGTTATAGGTAATTGGTAATATGTTCGTATATGTATTTATATGTATTTTAAAAGGCCTATAACTATCATAAATCATTGGAGTGTATTTCAATGGCCATGCTTTTAGTAAATATGTGTTCATTGGTAAGACTTATTAGGAAACAAAAGCCACATAGTATTTTGACTAGTTTTACTACACGTACTGGTCTTATAGGTCTGATCCAAAAGCATATAGAAAAAAACAATAATATTGGCCAATGATGTAATACGTTTTTGGTTAAATAATAGTCAATGGGAAAGAAAATAAAAAGGTTGCTGTCAAGTCATTTTACTTTCAACCTAATATCCAGATGTCGGAGATGGTAAGGGAACCAGCCAAAAGACTTGTTCAAAATTTGAGAACAGTATGCGGTACAGACAGACAAGGCATAGTCGAGTTGAAGGAGTAAGTAGGTGACTAGTGTAGGAGTCAGCATAGGATTGAGCTGGTGTACACCCTCCCCCCGGCCCGTTTGGAGAAGGCCCAGAAAAACGTATTTATCCCTGTACATGGAATGGCAAGATTATTACCCCCCCCCCCGTCTCTATTGATACATCTCGATGTGTATTGGAAGCCATTTTCATTTGTCATTGATAAACCTTGGAAGTTTATTTGAGATCATGATATGGTCGAAGGATATGGATGAATACTTCATTATGATACCGTAGATATTTTTCTTAATATTTTGTAAGTTAAATTCTTTGGATTTTATGAAATATGGGTCCAGGTCTCACAAAAATATGTGGGTTTTAATCCGATCTACATGTACATAGGCGTATACTGTGCAGATATACTATAGGACGAAGTGACTTTACTTTCATTTCAAATTATTGCAAATAAAATTTTATGATTTTTATTCCTCTGCTCATTTTAGATTGTTTGGTGCATACATCATGGATACGATAGGATTATGTGCGTTTGGATTAAATGTAGATTCACAGAAAAACAAGAATGATCCGTTCGTTCTCAATGCCAAGAGATTTTTCGCTAGTTTAGACTTTACATCACCGGCGATGATTATTAGCATGCTTACCAGTAAGTAGTCTCATCACATTAAAGGGATAGTTGAGTTCTTGTTTAAGACCGCAAATGCCTTCAAAGTGCATGGTTATTGCTCTTATTCTTATTTATGACATTTCTAGTGCCCTTTTAGGACCTAAAATTGCTATGAAGGTAATTCTAGCCCCAAAATGTGTGAAATTTAGACTAAATACGATCATACCAATTCAGCTCCACTTTTAAAAAAAATACGGTGACCATTAATGAATAAATAATTAATAATAACAATACACGGGCCAGCTGGTTGTGCGTATTATAACCAACACGAAAAAGCCAACAAAAAGCCAACATTGGCATTGGCTGGAATAAAACGTATAAGGCGATAGATCGTTTTTTCAACGGCTGGTTAAAATTATCCAATATTTGTGGGCCCCCACAAATATTAGACATGGTTATATTTATGGATATTTCAGCCGTCTCTGAACCGATTTTGATCAAACAAAGATGATTTTGTAATTTAAATTGTATGTTCTTTCAAATTTGACATTCAGTTTTTCATCATCTCACAAAACATTATTTTGTGTAGCGCCCTCTGCAACAAAAATCAAGTATCCCTTTTAACAATGAATCCATCATTATGATATCCTAAATGTTCTCTAACACTGTTAGCTTTGAATGGTACTTTTGATCTACTTGGGATGTGAAGGTTGTGGGTTCGAGCCCCGGCACGGCAGTAATGTAGCCCGCCTCGACCCTTAAATGAAGAGAAAAGACAGACCATGTGTTATTTCTTGGTGAAAGTAACAGTAGAATGCTTTTATTTAGACAAATAATCAAACACATGAGTGTATATACAAAATAATAATATAAATATGTTGAGCTTAAACATATACATGTAATCATGTATCAAGATACTGTAACCCTGAGGTTATTCAGTCTCATATAATAAACTTTACTCGGATAGGCGGATAGCACAATGTAATAATAACTTCCTATTTAACTAACATCTACATATTTTAAGAACAGTTTCATTATCAAATCGAATAAACGCTAAACTAGTAACATACAGATAATGATATTGGTGATTCGTAATACCCTCTAGCTCTATATTATAAAGGTAATAATATGACCTTCCTTGTATCTAGACAATCTCATCTAAAATGCCTATCTATTATCCTCTCAGATTTATAGAAATATAATATAAACATAGACCTATGTTGTATCCTACCAGCACACAGCACTTACATATTCTAAGGTGTAAATATCGTTTAAGAAAACGAACTTATATAGCAATCAATACTGCATGATAAAAGGTTTAGATAATTTGCCAAGTGTAAACAACTCCCACTAGTGCACCCTAATGATTTAGTTCACACTAGTCCTAACTTCGATTATCTCTTGCCTTAACATCTGTATGATTCACCTATTAATGCACTATTATTACGCTATAGGCTACCCATGACATGACATAGAAACAGAAAAGAATAATCATTAACCATATATATATAAGAATTATAGACTACATAATATTGATTGCCCTAAAGAACTTTGTTAAATTCCACTTATGCAATATACAGCAATACATGTTTTAAGCAAATCAATATCCTAAACATCAATCTTCAAATCTGAATACAATTATGGGATGATTATGAGCAGATTTATTCTATTGAAAACTACCAAATATATTCAGACAATTCTTATGTCAGGCAAAATGCAAACTCTTCAGCAGTTTCCAACTTCCAATCTGAGCTCTAATGCAAACATGCCTCTTATCACTAATCTAATCCCCCTGTCCTAGCCCAATGGAGAGTGTAATAACTCTTCAACACACACTGAACAAGAATACTGGGGAAGGATGGGGAAAGGGAGAGAAAGGGAGAGGGAGAGAGAGAGAGAGAGCACATGTTCCCCTATACCACGAGGGAGGATTGACCTCTGTACAGAGTGACCCAAGAGAGATAGAGATAGATGGGAGAGGGGGAGAGATCTACCATGCTGCATACAGTGCATGAGTTATGCTATGTTATTCCAGCACTGAGTACCCACACTTGATCATACACAGTATCATAATGGCACTGTTGCATGGTATATACACTATTCACCTAATTGGTTATTTAGAGTATATTCTGAAAGATAGATTGTAAATCTGGTAACTAACTATACCATTGATATATTAGATTTACCTTTTCTTTATTAACCTAGCTAGACTACTTTTGTTCTATTTACATGCTCCAATAATAAATGGAGGATAAACTTTCATATGCATGTTTACATGCAGTTCTGTACTTCATTCTAGAGAACCTTACAGACATAATATTCAAAGTTTATAGTTTGACATAATATTCTAAGTTTATAGTTTGACATAATATTCTAAGCATCAGAAAGTTCAAACCACAATGGAACTACATAATGTTCAATTGATAATACTTTTACAATGTATACTTCTTTTCTGACATAGAAATCAAAGTCAACCACCATCACTCTCAACGATTATTAATGCTTTTTAGGAACTTCTTCCGCATCATATATTCACACACATAATCAATAACTTTTTACTGGCATTAGTTGATATTCAACATCCAATCACAATCAACAATTTAATGATTATAATAACATGAAAGTTGAACCAAGCTTACCTTAAATGAAGAGAAAAGACAGACCATGTGTTATTTCTTGGTGAAAGTAACAGTAGAATGCTGTTCTCACAAAGTGGGGTCAAGCTCCTGCAGTAACTGGACTCTTCGATTATGTTACAGGGTAACCATTCTCCTTTCCAGTACAGGGACTGCCAGGTGTGCTAATTAAAGGCCTGTATGTACCTTTGAGTACTTTGTGGGCCTGCCCACACTCTCCCCGAAAAGTAAGCTGGTCGGTTCAAATTCATGCTACCTTATCATCAACTTAATTACATTGTACAATTATACAACAGTTCAACACAAATAAATATGTAGTCAAATGAACGCTTGTACACCTAGAGTAGTCATCCGGTATCAAAAGAATGAGAGAACTCATTTCTGTGGCAGAGTCAAAAGGAAAAAAATTCACTTCCTCATGGAACTATTCCATTTCAGAGGTCTGGAAGAAGAAAAGTGGCCATCCTTTCTTATCCGAGCAACTTTTACAGTTGTTACTAGTGATAATTTCCGTCGCAGTATCTGCATATTCTCCGCAATTACCCTTTAAGTCACCCATGCTAACCTAACATTTCCTTTTAGCAGGGCTCCTTACTATCAGTACGATCCAAACACAAAAGATAACCAGAGGACTCTCTAGGACATACAAAATGTTCAAAAGGTTCTTCTAACCATGCGATAACTGGAGATCTAAAAAACATAAAAATAACTTAACAGTCTCTTTCCAGGATGTCATATTCATGATTTCGGTGTCCAAGCTTCACATATGGTCCTATGTTCACTGTTCGTATAGTTCAAATGTTCAATGTTCGTATTGTCAAATGTTCAAATTAGTTCTCTGACCGAATGTTGGCTGTAGGGCAGGGGTCCTTGTCATCCATGGCTGCCTTTGCTGAAATTGTTCCGCGTCCCACGCAGGCCTGGAGATAAACGAAGGCATTCCATGGGGTGCACAAACCTGCTGCTGTCCTCTTGGTAGGCCAGCATCCCATGACCAGGGTCTGCTTGATGCATCATCCTCTGGTGTGTTTCTGGATGCGGGTAGTACAGACCTGGTTGTCCGTTCATCCTCGGGAGCTCAGCTTGCACCATGTTGACGTTGGGGTCCTGTCGCCATTGCTGGGGCTCACCCAGCTGAGTGTAGGTCAGAACCGGCGGAGGCTGTCTCATGCGTGGTGGGTTCCGGCGATTCTGCTGTGGAGGGCTACAGTCTTCTGGGTTGTAAAGGTCAGAATCCTGTGAAGAAAAGAAATTGGGAGGTGGTGGTGGTGGGACAGGTGGCATTGGGACAGGTGGAATTGGGGCAGGGGGAGAGGGAGGTATATTAGCAGGACGAGGTGAGGGTGCTTGAGGTATGCCTTGCTGATTATCACCTGCAATCCTGCTGTCTGGTGTTGGCTGCAATGGATACCTTGGCTCAAGTCGAGATGGAGGCTGGGGCGGGGTGGCGAAGCTGGTGGTGATGCAATGTGTGGATGAACAGGAATAAGGGTGACTTCTTCATCATCCGAGTCATCACTCTCGTCTCTCATCTTGGCTGGGGAGGACTGTGGTGGTGCCCGTGATATTCGTCTCTGCCCATCTCCGCTTGGCTGATCCTGTTTGGCTCGCAATCCCAAGTAATCACAGGGCAACAATAAATTGCGATGGAGCACTCTAACTCTACCTTGACCGTTCTCAGGACAGACTTCATACACAGGGATATCCGGAGAGAGGCGGCGTTTCACGATATGAACTTGCTTCTCCCAGTATGACCGCAGTTTTGAGGGCCCTTGTTGTGGTACCATATTTCTCACCAGTACCCTATCACCTTGTTCTAAGGGGAGTGGATGTAGTCCCTTGTCGCGGGTTTTCTTTGTAGCGTCTGCCTTTGCCTGCGATGTCTGCTTTGCCATGTCATAGGCTTCCCTCATGGCTGTTTTCCATCTCTGAGCATATGTCTTTTGGTCGCCAGTCGTGGAGTGTTCTTCATTCAGTCCGAATGCTAAGTCAATTGGTAGCCTTGGTGTACGACCAAACATCAGGAAGGCTGGGGCATAGCCAGTAGCCTCATTCCGCGTCGAATTGTAGGCATGGACTACTTTAAGTAGGTGCTCCTTCCAGTTTGACTTTTGTTCAGTGGTAAGCGTCCTCAACATCGAAAGGAGTGTCCTGTTGAATCGTTCGGCTTTTCCATTCCCTTGGGGGTGATAGGGAGTTGTCCTTGAATTCTGCACCCCTGAGAGCTGCTGCAGCCGGTGGAATAACCTATTCTCAAACTCGCCTCCTTGATCATGTAGTATCCGGCGGGAAAACCAAATCTAAGGACAAAATCATTAAAGATTCTGTCAGCTGCAGTTTGGCCAGACTTGTTCCTGGTGGGATACGCTTGAGCATATCTTGTAAAATGATCAACCACCACAAGTATATACTCATAACCACCTTTACTGGTTTCCAGGTGTACAAAGTCTATGGAGATGAGCTCTAGGGGCTCAGATGTCACAATTGGTACCATTGGAGCTCTAATCTGTCGGTTTGGTTTACGCTGGATGAGACAGCTACATTCATGATGGATGAAGTGTTCCACATCTTTCTGCATGTTTGGCCAGTAGAACCTTTGCCTTGCTAAATCGAGTACTCGATCTACACCAAGATGACCCATGTTTACATGCAGATCCTTGAGCACTCGCATCCGGTAGCATGGAGGGAGGACGATTTGTCTTCTAGTAGGTGTTCTACGATGGAGAACGCCATCTTGCCCTAACTCCAGTTTCTTCAGCTCTCGCAAGAGTGCTCTCTCTTCACTAGAAGCAGACCTCCAACATGTGGGGTCGGAGTGTTGTCCTGTTCTTTCAGTTTGATGATCTTTCCAAGCACACGGTCATCATGCTGAGCCTTGGCGAGTTGTTCTTTGGATACCTCTTGGATTGGGGAGGAGCTATCGTCAATACCCTCAGCCATAGCAATATCCGCTGTGAGGCTGGCTACCAGTGGAAGGGTTTCCTGAGCCTCATGCACTTGTGTCACTGCTACACAGATACTGGAAGCTGGCGACTGTTCTGTGCATTCGTCGATGTATGTTTCTATGTTCAGAGGCATCCGTGACAACGTATCTGCATCAGCGTTGGCATGGCCTGGGCGGTATTTCACTGTGAAGTTGAAGTCAGCAAGCTCTGATACCCATCTTTGCCCAGTTGCATTCAGCTTTGCGGTGGACATCATGTAGGTCAGTGGATTGTTGTCTGTGTAGACAAGGAAAGAGGGAGCATAAAATAGGTAATCGCGGAACTTGTCACATACTGACCACTTCAGGGCTAGAAATTCCAATTTGCCAGAGTGCAAGTTATAATTCCGCTCTGCAGGCGTAAGAGTGCGGGATGCATAGGCGATCACCCGTAACTTTCCATCTTTGCGCTGGTACAAGACTGCTCCAAGACCTTCCTGTGATGCATCTGTGTGTAACACGAATGGTTGTGAGAAATCTGGAAAAGCCATCACAGGTGGTTGGACCAAATGATCAATTAGCATCTCCACTCTCTCTTGGTGAAGTTGTGTCCATGTTACAGGAGTTCGGGAAGAAGCCTGGTGGTGTTTCTTAGATGCCTGTTTGTTAGATGTCTTCTTCTTCTTTGTTCCTCCTGAGCTGACCTCTGCTGTCAATAGGTTGTACATGGGTTTTGCCATCTTTGAGAAATCTGGTATATACCGACGGTAATAGCCGAGTAGACCCATGATTTTCCTCACGTCTCCAACGGTGGCTGGTTTCTTTTCCTTCAAAGCCAGCACTGCAGTTATGTCGGCGGGGTTTGGTCGATGGCCCTCAGCTGAAACTAGGCGTCCCAGGTAGTTAACCTCTTCCTGGAAAAGATGACATTTGGCAGGCCGTAGCTTCATTCCATGTTTTTGAACCGTTTGAAGGATTGTTCTGAGACGAGAGACATGTTCCTCAAATGTTTCACTGTAAACCAGAATGTCATCAAGGTATGTGACACATATTTCGTTGTTGAGTCCCTCTAGGCAAGATTCCATGCATCTTTGGAAAGCAGCCGGAGCGTTTTCAAGCCGAATGGAATCCTCACCCATTCGTACAAACCCCAAGGTGTGATGAAGGCAGTGAGGGGGCGACTGGCCTCGTCCATAAAACCTTGGTGGTAGGCTTTACCCTGGTCCAGCGTTGAAAACCACCGGTTGCCATCTAAGGTGTCCAAGGTGTCTTGGATTCGGGTATTGGCTGGCGATCGGCCACGGTCCTCTGATTAAGTTGGCGATAGTCCACGCACAACCGCAAAGTCCCATCCTTCTTACGCACGCACACTATTGGAGATGAGTAAGCAGATTTTGACTTTGCAATCCAGCCTCGGCTAATCAGGTCTCGTAGATATTCACGCACTTCCTTCATCAGGGGTGGAGGGACCGCCATGTATGTCTTCTGGACTGGTGTATTGTCAGTCAGCGTAAGATGCATCTGTAATGATTGAATACACCCCATGTCTTGTTCATTCTTGACAAAAGCAGCGCTTTCCTCCTTCAGCATCGCCTCCACTCCTGCTTTCCGGCCGTCATCCAGATGGGACAAGTCGACTGGTGGGATCCACTTCTCGGGTAGCAGGCTGTCAGTAGATGTAACAGACACCTCAGCGACATGTGCCTTCATGGTTGTGTGTGGTCTGCCCTCCTGGAGCAACTCTGCTGGCAATACAGAGCGCAGAGCTGTTAGCTTCCCTAAGCAGGAATACGATGGTAAGGTGATACTACACTTCCTGTCGTTGGTGATTGGGACGGACACCTTCATACTTCTCCCAGCCTTGAGATCAACAGGTGTTGACTCGATGCTCAAACCGTCGGGAAGAACATGAAGGGGGTCGGCTTCCAACAGGACAGTGGCTGAGTCGGCGAGATTGAGACGGACATTGCAGACAATCATTCGAGTCTGCCCAGGGTTGATTGTGATTGGGTGCCTGCCCATCAGGACACTGCACATCTCCTCTCCTTCCTGGTCCTTCAGAATAGCCGTGAGTGCATCGATTTTTTCCAATGGGATTTAGGGAGGAGATGATTAAGGGATTTCTTGGCATCTTTCTTTGAGTCCCCCTTGATAAGTTCTTCGATTACATTGTAACCGATGATCGGGTGCTTCATGGGTTGGTTTGTTACTAGGACGGGAACGGTGATGGCTGATTTCTGCTCACTCCTTGGTATGTTCACAAGGAGCTTCACCCACCCTTCATAGGAGACGACTGTGTCATTGACGGCAGCGACCTGTAAGGTCTCCTCCCCATCTAGGATAGCTGAAATTGGTAGGACTTGGGCTTTGGGCATGCACCGTCGCAACCAATCTGATGATATTATTGAAACTTGTGCCCCTGTGTCCCACAAGATTTCCACGGGAGTATCGTTCAGGACCAAAGAGACAATACATTGCTTTCCTACCAACTTCACCATCCTCGTCCTCGTCCTTGGATTGATCATTGTCGTGCTGATGGTAGGTCGGGACTGTGGTGGGTCTGAGGTTACTGGTTGTCCCTCCCGAGTAACCCTACCTCGTTTCCCTGCCTCCTTAGTCTGCAACCCCTGGCATAATGTTCGGAGCTCCCACAGCGGAAACAGTGGCGACAGCTATCCCCTCGACCTTGCTGCTGGCATGCGTCGCAGCCTCTCTCTCTCCTGATCTGGGTCCTGCCTGTCGAGCCATCATCGCACTGAGCTCAGCTTTAACAATCTCCTGGATGCTATTTGTTAATTCTTTCAAATCCAGTTTCTCCGGTTTACTTGTCTGCTTGTTTGTAGAGGTGGTCCCAGGTTGTGTAGGTTCTGTGGTGACAGCAGCAACTCGAGCTTGACGGGGTTTTAATTTATGTTGCCTCTCGGTTTCATGAGCAACTGCTGTTGTCAACACCTCCAGGAGCTCCTCATCTGAGACATCTTGCCGAAGAGTGGATCTCAGTTCGTGTTGGATGACAGTATCCTGGAGTCCGGTGGAAATTGCTCTCCATGCCATCTTGTGAACCTGGGTAGTGCCATAGCAGATTGCTGCTCCCTTTTCCTCTGACGCGAACAGTACTTTTTGTTTAAGGTCCAGGGTGCGGAGGACAAAGTCATGCGCCGATTCTTTGGCAACCTGCACAGCAGTTGATAGTTCTTGAAAAAGGGCGGTGGCGTCCCTTTCCCTAAAATGAGATCGCAGGAGGCGACGCAACAGGGGCAAATCTAAATCGTCCCGCCCCTCCAAATAGCTCCGAAGCGAGAGCCCCGGGCTGACGGCTCGCACCACTGCTTCAGTTATCTCGTCGGCGGGGAACCCTTTCTTCAAGCCACTGCTGATTTGGCGAGCCAGGGACACAAAGAAAGTTTATCCTTCTGGCTGGGCTCGCCAATCTGTCCCTGAATTCTGAACTCCTTCCTCCACGTAACTGGTGTATGCGGCTGTGTCATCTGGAGGATGGAGGATCTCTTTGCCGTGTTGTCGGCCTCTTCGTAAGCTGGCTGGTCTGGCTCTGGCTGAGTGGATGGGTCGCTTGGAAATTCACTAGTCTGTGCCTTTAACTCTACCTCGTGCTCACCTCCATCTGTATCCTCCTTTCCCAGGATCTTTGCCAAACCCTGCCAAACTGATTTACCTCCATCCGCTGAATCCTCCAGCTCATCCCCATGTAGAAAGCGTCCGATGATCCGCTTCAGTCCCGCTCGCCCTTTCGACTTAGCCTTCTCCACGTCATCCTCAGGTAGCTTGAGCTCCACTGCCGCCTTTAGTAGCTGCTCTTCTGTGCTCGCTGTCAATCTTTGCAGCACATCGTCAATCAGCTGCTCAAATCCTGCCATCGTAGATAGCTCTGGAATCGGCCTTCTTGTCAAGCTGTCTCTGGAATTGGGTAGGGCCTCGTCTAGGGCTGTTCGGAGATGTTGGGGTTGGGTGGAGTCGCTAACGAGAACTCCTACACCATCTCAGCATCCTCCGGGCAGTGCCTCCAAAATGTAGCCCGCCTCGACCCTTAAATGAAGAGAAAAGACAGACCATGTGTTATTTCTTGGTGAAAGTAACAGTAGAATGCTTTTATTTAGACAAATAATCAAACACATGAGTGTATATACAAAATAATAATATAAATATGTTGAGCTTAAACATATACATGTAATCATGTATCAAGATACTGTAACCCTGAGGTTATTCAGTCTCATATAATAAACTTTACTCGGATAGCGGAATGTAATAATAACTTCCTATTTAACTAACATCTACATATTTTAAGAACAGTTTCATTATCAAATCGAATAAACGCTAAACTAGTAACATACAGATAATGATATTGGTGATTCGTAATACCCTCTAGCTCTATATTATAAAGGTAATAATATGACCTTCCTTGTATCTAGACAATCTCATCTAAAATGCCTATCTATTATCCTCTCAGATTTATAGAAATATAATATAAACATAGACCTATGTTGTATCCTACCAGCACACAGCACATACATATTCTAAGGTGTAAATATCGTTTAAGAAAACGAACTTATATAGCAATCAATACTGCATGATAAAAGGTTTAGATAATTTGCCAAGTGTAAACAACTCCCACTAGTGCACCCTAATGATTTAGTTCACACTAGTCCTAACTTCAATTATCTCTTGCCTTAACATCTGTATGATTCACCTATTAATGCACTATTATTACGCTATAGGCTACCCATGACATGACATAGAAACAGAAAAGAATAATCATTAACCATATATATATAAGAATTATAGACTACATAATATTGATTGCCTTAAAGAACTTTGTTAAATTCCACTTATGCAATATACAGCAATACATGTTTTAAGCAAATCAATATCCTAAACATCAATCTTCAAATCTGAATACAATTATGGGATGATTATGAGCAGATTTATTCTATTGAAAACTACCAAATATATTCAGACAATTCTTATGTCAGGCAAAATGCAAACTCTTCAGCAGTTTCCAACTTCCAATCTGAGCTCTAATGCAAACATGCCTCTTATCACTAATCTAATCCCCCTGTCCTAGCCCAATGGAGAGTGTAATAACTCTTCAACACACACTGAACAAGAATACTGGGGAAGGATGGGGAAAGGGAGAGAAGGGAGAGGGAGAGAGAGAGAGAGAGCACATGTTCCCCTATACCACGAGGGAGGATTGACCTCTGTACAGAGTGACCCAAGAGAGATAGAGATAGATGGGAGAGGGGGAGAGATCTACCATGCTGCATACAGTGCATGAGTTATGCTATGTTATTCCAGCACTGAGTACCCACACTTGATCATACACAGTATCATAATGGCACTGTTGCATGGTATATACACTATTCACCTAATTTGTTATTTAGAGTATATTCTGAAAGATAGATTGTAAATCTGGTAACTAACTATACCATTTATATATTAGATTTACCTTTTCTTTATTAACCTAGCTAGACTACTTTTGTTCTATTTACATGCTCCAATAATAAATGGAGTATAAACTTTCATATGCATGTTTACATGCAGTTCTGTACTTCATTCTAGAGAACCTTACAGACATAATATTCAAAGTTTATAGTTTGACATATTATTCTAAGTTTATAGTTTGACATAATATTCTAAGCATCAGAAAGTTCAAACCACAATGGAACTACATAATGTTCAATTGCTAATACTTTTACAATGTATACTTCTTTTCTGACATAGAAATCAACGTCAACCACCATCACTCTCAACGATTATTAATGCTTTTTAAGAACTTATTCCGCATCATATATTCACACACATAATCAATAACTTTTTACTGGCATTAGTTGATATTCAACATCCAATCACAATCAACAATTTAATGATTATAATAACATGAAAGTTGAACCAAGCTTACCTTAAATGAAGAGAAAAGACAGACCATGTGTTATTTCTTGGTGAAAGTAACAGTAGAATGCTGTTCTCACAAAGTGGGGTCAAGCTCCTGCAGTAACTGGACTCTTCGATTATGTTACAGGGGTAACCATTCTCCTTTCCAGTACAGGGACTGCCAGGTGTGCTAATTAAAGGCCTGTATGTACCTTTGAGTACTTTGTGGGCCTGCCCACAGTAATGTCGGTGTGCAAGACAGTAATCTACATTTTGCCACCCTCTACCCAGGGTACCTAGACTTTATTCATTGAATGCTATGAGCGCTGAGAATGGTTGCAGAACCTAAAAGGCGGTTTAATAGTTTCCAAATTTCTTTGGCAGCACACAGAGACGTTATATCACACCGTGATATTGGCTGTAAATGAGCAGAATGTTATCACCGTTTTAGTTTACTGACTCTCTCGTAATCATGAGGTGCTAGGTTCGATCCTTGCCCGGTGCTTACATCTTTGGACAAAATGTTTTACCCACATTTGTTCATCTCAACCAGGGTGTAGGCCTGTTAACATGGTTAATGATGAGATAAAATATAATTGTAAGCAGAGCACACAGAAAGAGCAGTATTAGAACCGATTAGGAAACCTGGGATAGATAATACTATATTGTTTTAAAATTATCATTTCAGGAAAGATTCCAGGAGTTTCACAACTTCTGCCTTTGTTCGGATTGACAGTTTTCCCCGTTGATGTCCTAGAATTCTTTACAGCTATTATTAACCAAGCTGTTGAACAGAGGAAGACGAACAAAGCTGCAAAGGTTTGTTATGTCAAGGTGTAGTGTTCCGAACTGGAGATGACTGATTAATTGCATGATTGGTTGGCTGATTAAATGATTGATTAATTAATAGACTGTGTAATATATTAACTGAATAAATGTATGATCGATGATAAATTATGGTTAAACAATTTATTAATTGCACGAAAGGTTAGCGGATTTATTGAGTGATAAATTGAATCAAACGATCAAATGATTAAATTAACTAAGATTTGATTTTTGACTGATTGAATGATTGATTACAGTAGTTGATTGCACACTTGGTTGATCGATTGATTGATTGATTGATCCATTGATTGAATTGTGAACTAAATTTACGTTATTCAAAAACATTTCAATCATTATACATGTCATCTCTCGTATCGTATTTCAAAAGAGAGTAATTGTTGTCTCTTGAAGGCCAGAAGGGCGTTAACTGCTATCCTTTAAAACAAAGTTAATATCTTTCTGGCAATCAACAAATGATATTTTTGTGCATGCCCAATGTGAGAACATTTTCATTGCTCCTTGTTATTGCAGACTGTTGACTTTCTCCAGCTGGTTATAGATTCTACCAAAGATAACGAAGGCGAAGACGAAGACGATGATGACAACTTTACAACAAATGGCATATCGTCTTCATCCCATGGCCATGCCATCAATACAAAGAGAAAGAGGCAGCCGCTGACTCGACAAGAGCTGACGAGTCAGGTAAACCAAAAAAAAAAAAAAAAAATTACGAAATCAAAATTGTTGGGAAAAGAAGGGAAAATAATTTGTTGGAAAGAACAAAATTGGCTACAAATTGTTTTTATATGATATAAAACTTTGACCTCAAGTACACTTTTCCACAATTCCACGTAAGGTGCTCCGTACTCGAAAGAATATCATCTTAATGACTTGGACAACGCAGGTATATCATTGCTAAAGCCGTCGGACCAATTGTTCAGATACTTTCTGACAGGCATACCAGGGGGAAACAAAGCTTTCTGAGATTCTGGAACGAATTTGTAAACCAGAAAAGAAAATTCCGTCAGATTTGCAATAGCGTCACCACTGTGATTCTGTTGGTCTTGTTTACTTAACACAGGCACTTGCATTCTTTGTTGCCGGATATGAGACAACAACCAGTGCACTGTGTTTCACAGCCTACCTTCTCGCAACGAATCCCGATCAGCAAGATCGTCTCATTGACGAGATAGACAGATTGGCGCCCACGGCAGAGGACATCACCTACGACAGCCTCAAGAAACTCACTTTTCTAGAGAACTTCATCAGCGAGTCACTTCGGTTGTATCCACCCGGTGCTCTGTAAGCATTAGTGTTTGCCTTTCATCGTTAAGTTTACTTCGATCGGAACAAATGGGAAAACACGATTTGGGAAATGTTAAGATCATTACATGTGATTATAAGTATCGATACGGTGGATTCACAATCCACAGCGCTATCTAGCGACACCAGTGTTAAGTCGATTTCACATATTTGATTTTGGGGAAAAATCGACAAAATATATGCTGTTTCATTGTTGTAATATTATTGTTTACCTTAGGAAATGAGGGATTTAATCAGAATTTTCGGTGGGGCAGTTAAAATAGCTTATGCGGGGTAAAAAATATTGTGCTGATTCAAAAGGCATCAGTCTTATGGACTCTACTCACGACATTTTGGTCATTTGAGCCATTATGGTCACTTCAGGTCAGGAGTAATTTTCCAATCGTTATTATCAGTAAACGAGATTTAATGGGCCTATTTTACGTAAAAATGATGCTAGAAAAAGTGATCAAATTAACCTCCATCAACAAAAAATGTCATTTCGGTAACTATTTTGGCAAAAGTTATAATTTTTATTGACTTTTGTCCAAAATCAGGCCAACCTTTCAATCAGAATCATTTGATGGGTAGGTTTTGACACCCACATTCAATATGAAAATGTGCGCTGATATCAGAACAATCAATCTCAATGAATGAATTTACACATTTTGGACCGCTTTGGTCATTTCGATCGGGGGCTAGCTGTACTTGTGAATTCACCGTATTGACCAAGTGCACTGCCTATGGAATTACGCAAACACTATGATAACGTTTTACTTCTTATCCTGAGCGTGGTCATGACTTATATTTGAGGTTTTTTTCCTCCATTTTATGTAAGACATTGCTTGCGACCGTGTTGTGTCGTTGCGTGAAGATATCATTATACATGTACTCATGTTTGCAGTAGTAAAAATGCCAGATTACAATTCACTTTCTCTTATGATTTTATTATTATTATTTTGTGTTTTTGTTACAGTATTGATAGAGTGTGTAACCAAACAACGACGATAAACGGTCATGTTTTCCGAGCAGGAGATTCCGTCAGTCTCCCAATATGGAGCGTTCACAGGGACCCAGAACACTGGCCTAACCCAGAGAAGTTTGATCCAGACAGGTAATGGTATTATACATCAAGACTCTACATCTCATAATGTATGCTGTTAAGAGCTGAAACATAATTAATGATCGTGCCAATTAGACATCAGTTATGGTCATTGCTGAATCATGCTCTTTGCTCTCTATGTTTTCTCCAACAATAATTACCTATTCTTTTAAAATAAATTCAATTTAAGGAGGAGGCTGCATGTCAGAGATTATTTTGCTGCCTGTGACTTTTTTGGATAGTTCTACATTCCAATCAGTTTGGTCCTTCACTTTCACGCTCTGAGCCATACCATTCGGTTCTTATTCTCTTTACACTAAAGTCATTAGAAGGACTTAGATTGCACTATTTTAAAAATCATTGTCTATTTACGTCGTTCAGATTCAATAAGGAGAACGCAGCTGGTCGTGCCCCTCTGGCCTGGCTTCCATTCGGTGGTGGTCCTCGGTTCTGTATCGGGTTAAGGTTTGCAATGATGGAGATCAGAACGGCAACGGTGATGCTACTACAGCAGTTCCGCCTTGAAGTGGCACCCGAAACAGAGGTAGGGTATGAACATTTTCATTATATCTATCATCATGCTCCCATTCTCTTTGAATAGTGGCCATGATCATTTGTTTTTTTTAAAAGTAATTTACATACAGTAAACATTAACACCAAAGAGAAGGAACGTAACCTTTCTGTAATTTAAGCTTTGATATAATCTATATACAACAAGGAGAAGACATTAATCACCTTTGTCCATATGGCATGAATGTGCAATTCATGTGGTTACAAAGATCATAATAAAACTGTTGATCAGATATATCAAACAATATCATCAAATACCTTAATACCCCAATCAATAGAAAAAAGATATATATTACACTGAGTTATATATGATATAAAAAGTTATTAAGTTGGATTTTTGTCTTCATGTTTTTAGATTCCACCTGTTCTTGGTAAGATGGGGTTCCTCAACCCTCCTAATGGCATCACCCTCCGTGTCGTGGAAAGAAGCAAATAGCCGAACTTACTCATCCCTCGAGCCAGAGAGAATATTAAGGGCACAGCTCTGATAGACAATTAAATGGGTCCATCTATGTAGAAGTCTAGTCCAAGGCACACAAAGCAAAATAAAGATGAAACTAGATTCCAAAATGAGTGTCATTTCCTTTTCATTTCGTTTCATTATATCTTGTCATATCCTCATGTTAAGCGTTTATTGGTTAAGTCGAAGAGTTCAATCCAAGTAAACCGATAAACTTGATAAAGAAAGAAGGGCATAATCTAAGTCTATAACATGTCTAAAATGTACATTTTTAAAACCTTCTAAAGTGTAAGTATATCACATTAGAATATATGTACATCCATGATGCTAAACTATTAACGGGACAGCCAATATAGTATATTTAGCATGGTACTTTGCTTTCTTATGGTTTTATTTTTAAATATATAGATAAGCCTATGGCTAGTAGGCAGGGGGAATCCTGTCGGGATAATGATAAATTGAGGATTCCTTTTTCGTTTGCTGGAAGTAATTAAAGAAATATATAAATTGACGAATTGATTCGAGATTGTTCATCTCTAAAATGATTTAGCAATATCCCTGCGGATATTTTTGTTTTGGAGATCGCTGTGGCACTCGTATACCCTGGCCCGTTGAATTGGGGGTATTTTATGGTATCATTGTCATTGTGGTCAGCGTATTCAGTTTTATAATCGAAATGTATGTATGTATGCAAAGAGAGTAATATACAAACAATATGGAGCACTGCACAAATTTTTCGGCACGAATTTAAATAAATATGGGAAGATACGAGCTTAGATTGCAAAACATGGAAGGTAACACAATTCCGATTAATGAATGATTATCAATGGAAAACTTGACTAAAAAGAAACTGCATTTATAATTAAGATTGATTTTCCATAGATCTATTTTACATATTTGTTTATCACATTTTATTTTCGTCAGGTATAATGAAGATTTTCATTATTTTACAAATTCCAATTATGTTGAATGGTATCGTAAATCATAATCATGAAATCTCTTTGTTTTCAACATGAGTATTCTTCAAAGAATTGAAGTGAAAATAAATCATGTCTTTGATTTGCCATGTTAGCAAGCTTATTTTATTGTGATTGTTACATTGTGATCAATTTCCTTAGTCCTTTCTGATTGTTGTCATTTCAGTTGGATATACAGTACGTAATCGGGGAATTATTATGAGGATGCAACAGCAGGGAACAGGAGAACCCAAAACAAAATTCAGTCGAAAGTATTTGAGGAAATCAAGGTTAACGCACTGTCTCGAAAAAATTAAATTTGGGCTAACTTTTTGGACATTCTCTGCTAAGAAAACAAAGGGATAACTAGAAAACAAACAAATTATCTTTTTTAATTGTTATAATTATTATCATTATTTTATTTTCATCATTATTATTATTACCATCATTATCATTATTATTATTATTATTATTATTATTATTATTATTATTATCATTATTATAATAATTAATATTGTTATTGTAATTACCGTTATTATTATCATTATCATCATTATTATTATTATTATTATTATTAAGTATTTGGCGTCCCCTGTGTATAGGAGGGGAAATGCGTAGTGAATCAGTGTGAATAGCGGGTCTCTCCTCCCGATACAATCTAGTTCATACTATACGACCATATTTTTGCCTGAAAGTCTTTCTACCTGTTCAGTCAGATTTATGCACCAATCGACCACTTTTCTCTATTACAAAAAAGGTCAAAAGTACTTTTTAAAACATCGGGGAGAGACAGAGATAGAGAAGAGAGAGGATGAGAGACAGAGAGACAGACAGAGACATACAGACAGAAAGAGAGTCAGGCAGAGAGAGACAAGGAAAGAGATATAGATCATAGGAAAGAGAGAGAGAGAGGGGGACAGATAAATGCAAAGAAAGGAATATGAAGTCAGACCCTACATTGTTCATAAGAAAGAAAAATAAAGTTGTAGAACGAGCAGTAAAAGAAAAAATGGTTTGAATTAACAACAAACTACAAAAAGATCCGTGAAAAGAAAATTATATATATTGCTAAGGATCCAGAAGGTCAATCATACTTTTTTTATAAATGAAGGGGGGAAAGAAGTTGCAGAGAAACGCGCAACTCAGAGGAGTAAAATATGGATGTTTAACGTCAATTTAAAGGCCCTTCTGCAAAAAAATGATGTACACCCTGTACTATAGCTTCTTTTGCTCTATGACCTTATGTTCCGAAAACGTTTCAATCAATATAATACTAATCTATGGCGATGTCACATAAGCTTTATTATTTATCAATATAAATCATTCAAGATACACGGCTCGAAAAGTTAATCATTAACTCAGGCCAAACGACCTATATGTATATTTGCAGAAGGCACTGCGGAGACGTGCGCTCGGCTATTCATAATGCTTTGGAACAAACTCGACTCGTACGCTTCTGCTTCGCGGGCATTTTGTACGCGGTGAGTCACAGGTGATTTTATATTTCGGGTCTATATATAAAGCAGCGTCATACTCCTAATACTGTATGTTTCCGCCATGGAATTTACGTCGAGCAGTTTTTATAGTTATTAAGGTATGTAAAAACAATTGTTATGATTGAATTATGAAATGATTTTAATAATTCTAGTATAATACTATTTTAATATCTCGACTGCTTATGTTGAAACTGCATGCATGATTCATGGTTGATTTATGTAATGACAAGCGTGTTAAGATTTAGTCTAGAAGTATATGTTTATACATGTATTTACTCATCGTGGTAATAGCCTATTTTTTTTTTTTAATGTTATGACTTCTTGTTGTTTTTGTAAATTTCATTTTGTAAAGTGGTATGCTTGTTTCTTTCTGATTCACCCCAAATATAACGTGATTAGTGCATATTTTATATTGAATAACAAGCATGTGAATTCATCTGGTGTAGACTGACTGTCTGAATGTGCCTTATTAAAACTCTTCCACAGTCATCTTCAAGCAGGTGTAAAAGATGCAATTTCTTCTTCTTCTAGTCTAAAACTGTCATTCTTTTAATATATGCTCTCTAAGGTTATGGGCACCTCAGTGTAATGAATATATATATAGTAATTAGACTTTATAAACAGAAAACACGACCATCTAATTTTTTTTTTATTAAGACAAGATTTACCTTAATTTAGGAAATATATAACGGACTGTATGCTCTTATCGTGAACACCACAACACAGGCTGCCAGTAAATAATTGTGATTTAGTAATTCAAGTAAAGCATAATAGTGAGTAACCGTTTCATGGATAGCGTATGTTTAGATGAAATATATATAATGCAAATTCTGCCTGGTATAATTATTCAATCCTACCGTAGGAATCTGTTTTAGATAATGTAGAAAAAAATGCGTACCACCCCAAAGCCCCCACCCCCTCCACACGTTTTGGGTTTATTTAGTGAAGATAAAATTTTAATTGACACAAATCACTGCCGTTATCTATGGTGTATTATAGCACTTCCTTTTCTTGTTGTATAAGCCTAAGCTCTATTGTGCTTTTTTATATCTCCTTTACAGTTTGACATTTTGGAAAAATATCATAAAGAAGAAACAAGGCGAAATGACTCGTAACAAGTTATTCGCCAGAGTGTGTCTAGTCCTGTCTGGGATGGTTGCTACCTACGTCATTCTTTCTGAAATACATCTCACAAGAGAATGTCATCTATTCTGCACAAGGTAGGAATGCTATCAGGGCCCTGTTTCATAAAACGTCAAATCAATAACAAGGGAGATGCGAGTTGGTCTAGCGGCACGTTCACTTGGTCAGCTCTCTGTCTTCGCCTACAAATTGGCTCAGCCGACCCCGGTCCGAAACTGAGCCACGTATTTTGGATGGTGACATTAAACGTCGGTCCCCAGACGTAAATAATCATATCTGATTGATACACGTCTATAAAAACCAAATTGCACAGTTACAATAACTGTTATAAGCTACTGAGATCGTGGCAACTAATTCGCTTAGAGCAAATTTGTCATAGAAATTCAGCATTTTTTAAAATTGATATCAAGTTTGATGAAACAGGCCCCAGATTCTATCATGAATAAGTGATCCGTGTCATTTAGTAATGACTGATAGGGTTAATCAACGAATATGGCACATTGGCCCATGTTCATGGTATCATTAAGATAAACCCGACAAAATGAGGATGAAAGTCATACTCAACAAAGGAAAAATACCTTTGTCTAATTGAACTCGACCGTCGGCTTGAAATTTCAGTAGAAGACGGACCCAAATGAGTTTGAAAATAAGGAACGGAATTTGTACAAAGTAAAATGGAGCATTATCATGTTACTTTTGATATGAATCAAAAATTGAATTTCTAAATGAGTTACAAATCGTGAAAAGTGACAGATATCATGGTTATTTACCCCAAAAAAGTATCACTTTGATTATAAAGGTAAGAAGCACAAATGACAGAACCTTTTCTTCTTAATCTACATTTGGCATAACGGATCAGTTTCGAAACATGATTATCCAATGGTTTAAGTACTTAAATGGAATTGAAGCAGTATTCCTTTGATAATTATCTCCCTGTGTAATTTTTCAGTGATGACAACCCAGCATGTTACCTTCGACGAACAGCAGTACTCGTCTACGACCAGGATGTCACCGCTCACGAGATGAGCTTCTCGCAGAACACACCCACGCATCAACCTTGCGAACTATGCTTCGGAGTTTGCCTCGGGACGATACTTCGACATCAACTGCCCAATCGACCACTACTGGCCTCGGGTCTCCACCCTCGACCGCCGCAACAGCTGCGCGGTCGTCGGCAACAGCGGGATACTGAGTGGTTCCAAATGCGGGAAGGTGATCGATAAACATGATTACATCATACGCGCGAACCTCGCTCCGATCGAAGGTTATACCACCGATGTCGGGGAACGTTCCCATCTTAACATTATGAACTTCGAGACGCTATTCTATTTGCGTAATAACCTGACGGAGACAACTCCAGATAGCCATTGGCATCAGACTTACGTAGACAGAGTAAGGTACCTGAATGACTCGATTCTGTGGTACTCTAAGTCGACTGTACAGCGGAATAGTAGCTTTCGTCTGAAGGATGTCGTTCATGTTCTCAAGGATTACTACCATCTACCAATCCAGCTCGCCTATAGCTGGAGACCAGTGTCTTTTGAAAAGTAAGTCATCGTTTCTTTGTAATATAGTGTATTATTTTACCACATATGAAACTGCATTATCATTATCATCGGAGAAAAACAATCTATAAAAGCTTATTCAAAAATGTCTTGTCTTAACTTGATACTATCACCAGCTATTCAATTCCAAAGCCATATTGAATGAAATTTAATAATTCCAGTGGTGGGTCCAGGATGTTGTGGCCGGGAGGCACAAGTCCGACACTAAAAGTTATTATAAATATGTTCAGGTGCCTTTTGTCTACAATTGCTACCGATGCATTTAAAGGCGCTTTGTATTTAATTTGCACTTTATGTATTCCAGAGCGTGTCGTATGTTTTTAACGGGGACATAGGGGAATGTAATATGGAAACCCCGGGATCCGCTACTCATTTTTCAATTGATTATTATATCTTAATTATCATCTTTCCCAAGCAAAACCATTAAATACACCCAAATCTGTGCTGTTCACTCGATATCATGATTATTCTTGCTGCTCAATTTTAATCAAACAAGCAACCATTTTGTTTCCTTCTTGAATGCAGGTTTCATGGTCTGAGAAACTACGCTACAACCGGCTTCAATGCTTTCATCATAGCCAAGACATTCTGCGATCACGTGACTTTGTATGGTTTTTATCCGTCAAACATGGCGGAGAATGGTTACCATGTCAACCATCACTACTATGAAGATGTAGAGTTCGAGTACACTGGTAACATCCATAATTTCAAGCAGGAGTTCACCAAGTTTAAAGAATTTGAAGAGAAGGGAGAGGTTACCATAGTAACGGACGTTTGCCCGGGAGGAAGGAGAAAGAAAGTGACTGACAATGTCAATGTGGATGCCATGGTAGATACCAAGTTTGCTTTCAACTTGAATAACGACAGACTAAAGGAAATCTTTGATATTTCTGAAGGTGATAATAAGAACGAGGAAACGGTGCTAGAGCACGCCGTCGCAGCTGCTGAGAAACAGAAAATAGATTTTGGAGATATTTTTGGGAATATCAAAGATGGTTCCCAAATATCTAAAAGTTATGACAAAGCAGATGAAATTAATCCTGGAAATGAAGGTGATAATTACCACAAGAGCAAATCTGTTTTAGAGGATCGCCCACTTGGATATCAAGGAAACTATGAAAGTATTGATCAGTAGAAATGAATTGCATATCAATAACAGGAAAATGTACACTTATAGCATTGTCAAAGATCTAGTGGGGACACCTTGAAGATCATGATTCACATCGTTGAAAAAACATGAAGAACTGAGAATTATGGATGCATGATCGAGGTGCATGGTCTTCTTAGTTTCTTCCCATGCATTCTTATTGTTATTCTATCCATCTCCTTTCTTTCTTCACCTTCTCAAGGTGTACCTCCACTCTGTTTTGCCTTTAAACTGGAGAGGGGCGTGTCATCAGTACCTACGCCTATACGCCACTGACGCCTAGTGGCGTCGTCAGACTACTTTGAAAATAGGGTGTCGGACCACATTTCTCGGCATATTGGCTGAAATTTTTTCAAGAGGGAACAAAGAAGAAGAAAAAGAAGTAGAAGAAGAAGAAGAAGAAGAAGAAGAAGAAAGAGAAGAAGCAACAGAGGAGGAGGAGGAGGTCCTCAGATTTTCAATTTTTGTTGACAGGACAAAAGCGAATCGCATAAAAACACAAATGTCAATTTTGTTTTTAAATGATGAAAAAAGGTGGCCATCAAAATGTCAGCGAGCGATGTCACGGCAAAAGCCGGAATGAGATTTGATTTTGAAATCTAAAATTATCACCATTTATATCAAGAGCTAAGTAATATCGAACCAGAAACACATTAGAACATTTTGTGTATATATTTCCTTGTACATTTTGCATATTAAGTATAGGCATTTAGGCCAAAAAAATTGTTCAAATAGCGTTGTTTTTAATGTATTTTTAGTCATAAAGAAAGTTAACTTAACTTGCAGCTGAAATATCTTTTTGTAAACTAATGTTGAATTTCCAGGGAATAAGCCAATTTTTACCAAGATACTGCGAACTTGATTATATTATGATCCAATCATTGATAGACTTAAATGTTGTTTTATTCTCTTATTAATATTCGCAGATTAGTACAGCTTTATGTGCAATGTAAATTTTAACAAAACAAGGCGGAAAAAGAGAAAATCATGTCTTTAATGTTTCTCATTTGCATTGAGTGATTTGTTATGCGTGTGCGTGCTGCAGCACCCTACTCGTCTTTATTTTCGACCCCACCTCTCTCTCTCTCTCTCTCACTTGTTCGTCTCATTCGTATTCTTGCGCCCCTCTCGTATCCTACCTCATTCACCCAACCTCTCTCTCTCTCTCTCTCTGTCACACACCTCTCTTGCTCTCTTACCACTTGATTGCTGTTTTATGTCCTCCTTTCCATATACCCCTCCCCTTCTCTCTCTCTACCCCCTTTCTCCCAATTTACACTCTCTTCCTCTTTCCCATTCTGCTCCCATCCCTCCCCTCTCTCTCTATACAGTGCGTATTAGGAAAAAAAAGTGTACCCTACTTTGGTAGCTTCTAATTAAAAAGTTATAACCTATGTGACCTTCAATCATATTTCATGGTAAAGGGTAATTAATACCCTGTCTAAAGATACCACATTCCCAATTGTGCTGCCACGGTTGACCCAAGCAGCAGGCTTTTCATAAAGTATTGTCAAAATCCGCTTGTACAGTACCAAGTTTTGGCTGAAGCAATAAATGTGGGTCAAAAGCCATTTTATGTTTGTGTTTGTGTTTTATTTCATCCTAAAAACAATTACTCACTTTGGTTTACATTGACTAATAGGCAGTTGAAAAGAAAAGGTGTTGATATCAACTCAAACTCAGGAAAATGCTTATTGTAAGCAAATTTATGATATTCTCTTCGTTATGATGATTACAATCTTGACTTCATTCGCATCCATTGTTTTTAAGGTGACCCTTCTCATTGAGTGATACGAAATTGATAACGTTTATTTGGGATGTTATCTTATTTTAATGAAAGTCTACTGTTAATTTCTTTAATATATATCATCATATGTGTTCTTTCTGGCATATGGGTTTAGTAACATTTGAGTTTTTATTCGCTTTTCGAGATATACACCTTATTATCCTTACATGTGTGAAATGGCGAAACATACAAGTGAGCAGAGAGAACTTAGATATCATAAGACAAGAAAGTTAATAGGCTGTTCGTAGGCATAATTTAACTTTTAAAGAAGAAGCACATGCATATGGCCCGACCCATATTCGTTCCATCAGCCCAAACTTGGTACAAGGCGATTTTGACAACACTTTTTAAAGACCCTGGTGCTCAGTCACCCGTGGCAGGAATATTATGAATAGGGCATCATTGGACAGAAAACAAGTTAATCTTCATCATGAAATAGATTTCAAAAATGTATTGGTTATAACTCTTAAATTAGGACCTACCAAAGTTGGGTACACTTTTTTTGTCTATACGCACTGTATATATATTTATCTCATCTATAATAAATTCTACACACACACACACCCACAGCTGCACGCACGCACGCATACACCACACACACACTCACGCACACACACCACACACACACACACACCCATATAGAGATCTAGATAGTATTTTTTATCACACCAATTTTAAAAGAAAATATTAGCACACATTTCAGTACTTTTTCGAGTGTAAAAAATCAAAAATTCTTTTTTTTAATTAGAATCGTGAAATAATAATACCTTTAAAATCCACAAGTGAAGTGACAATATTTCTTCTCTTTCTTTCAGTATAATTACAACGACTAGAAAACAGAGACACATCTAGAAGTGACCAAACATATATTACTGTCTACCATGTGATCTGTATTCCATCTTTCTGAATATAACCTACACATCTCAGCACCTGGAACACTCCCATATCACACCGATTGTTTCAAGTATTGACTGACCGGCGATATCCTACCAATACTTCGCAAAAAATTGAACTTCACAGGGTAGGATATGCCAACCTCATTTTGAAAACTGCGACCTACTAATCGTTAAATGTGCATCAGCAAAGGAAAACATAAATTGGCATTTTTTGATAATATATCCTCCTAGTTATGGAGGAATATGAGTTTGGGTCTTCCCAAGCATTACAGATACTTTATGGAAAGTTTTACATTAAAACAGCATGGTGACTATAAGAATAAAAATATGCATTCGTGTAAGATGCATTTGCAACTCAAACTATGCCTCGACTGATTTTGATCAGTGTTTAGTCGAGGAATGCGCCCAAGTAGTTTAAAAACTGACAGGAGATGCAAAGGTAGATTATGCCCTGACACAGCACTAGTGTCCATTGGCAAGACATTGATCAACATTTGCTACTCTCAACCAAGGAGGAGTACTGGGTAACACGGGAGAAAAGATTCCTCGACGGCAAAAGTGAAGTAATGAAAGCAATTGCTAAAGCTGGGATAACAAACTGGAGAGCCATAAATGTATGTGAACTTTATATAAGAACAAACTATTGTTCCCAATTTTATCACTATTCTTTAATATCAAGGGAAATATTGATGTTACCTTGCAATAAGAACGGCATGAATTCCATACGCAATAAAAATAACTCTAAAATAATAGATATCGTTATACCCTAAGCAGCAATTTCAAAGGAATTCCATAACATTATAAAATATATGTTGCTTCAAAGAACCCATGGTATTGTTAATATTTCAATTAGGTCGTTAGGATGAAGAAAATGTTACAGGGCATATGACTTACTCTGTACTTTATTCATTTATAAAGAATCCCTGCTAAAAGTGTCGAGAGTTGAGACAATTGTCTCTCCTTTGCTGATGCACAATAAAACACCCACAGCACTACGATCTCTTGAAAGTATAGGAATATACATGGTATGTTCTACACGCAATGCAAAACAATCTCCATCAGGTATGAACACAAATACCCAGCTATAAACTTAGTATTGCTGCATTTGTTGTCAAGTTATGATAAATATTCAAATATAAACCACAAAAACACTAGAAACAGACAAAGTTATTCCTCAACATATTCACATATTCAATTCACAAATACTGTACACAAAGCACATAAATTGCTCATACAAGCCAAAATATAATATCCCCTATGCCACCTCTGTAAGTATTGAAATAAGTTCAATTAAACAAATATTTCCATAAGAATCATGTATGATTTGATTCAAAAGTTTGGCATTTGACATACAATCTGTTATCAAATCAGTGCAAAATAAACAAATATTACCATGAGACTTTGATATGCTTTGATTCAGTAGTTTGGCGTTTAAACAACTAATCTGATACAACAAATGTACATGAATAGTCATACGGTTTACAAAATGTGAAGTTAACAGTCAAATTTTGGTAGTTATAACTAGATTACACTATAAGATTTAGGCTAGAACTTCTAAGAAAAATTCGAAATCTTGCTTTATCTTGCTTTATCAGATTACTATCTGCAAACGTACCATATTTAAAAATAACGAATGATGACAAATGGATATTTTAACTAGCTTCACTTAGTGTGTTAATAAACAAAATACCAGTATCTCACAGGATATTTTATTTTCATTTGAAACATACATCCAACGGGCTTAATCTCTACTTCTCTCTGGCTCTGAATTTACTGAGCAATAAACTGTTAATACTGCCTTATTTCCCATGAGTGTACAAACATTATATCATATATCATATTATACCGTAACCTGAAATTTAAAATTCACAGGAAACAATTTATTTTGTCTGCCATCATTATTTTGCATACTTTGCGTTTGAAGATAATCAATGTTTATTACAAGCACTTCAAATATGAAGTAGCTACCAACGTTTATGGCATGCATACCCTTACCTAAACAATGTGCAAGTGATAGGATATCAATTTTGGCAGTACAATATTTTAGATATTTTAGATACACGGTGCAAATTCTGAGTTATATGTTCATATGATATCCAAAATAAAACTTCACTTAGAAGGTTAATCAAGGTACTTCACCTAAGGAATAGCAGGAACAAAAGAAACATGCAAAGAGCAAAGAATCTTCATGAAATGACCGTTACTGCAGATAATAATACTTGCAAGAGTTAAAATATGGCAGCTATGTCAATAAATCTGTCATTTACACTTGTTTAACTAATGGCCATTAGCCGTGATCAAACATTTTGTTTCACCAATTTCATATTTCTGAAATAAAAATGTTGACAAATTGTGTTTTTCTTTCATTTTATTAATATGAAATTGCCTCGGAGGAATTCAGTAGTCAATGGAGGAGCATGCAAAAGATGCTTATCAAATGCCAGAAACAACAATCATTTAACCAATAATGTACCAAAACATCAACATTTTTGCTCTCGTATTTGGTAGGAGGTTTTTAGTTGAAATATAGATCCCTTATTACGAGGCTTTGTTCTTTCCAGTTCAGAATTAACTCGATATTTGGTGCACTGTACTTTAGTTTGTATCATTGGAAATACATGTACGTTTGAATTCATGAGAATATTTTAGCTTGTGGTCTTTTTTTCAAAAGTTATAATACATTACACAGTTGGACATAAGGACTAATCAATCTAGGTGTCAGCATCAGACTTTATGGCAATCTTCCTCAATAAATGTTTCATAGTATTGGAGCGTACTAGGGATACAAGAGTTCCTGGAAATAAGTATAAACCTCATTGCCTCATTCATTTTCCTGATAGCGAGCATACTTGCTTTAATAACAAATCTACAGACCTTTGAGAAAAACTGAATTGGGAACACAACATCTGAAATAATCACTACTGCTCTTGACAATTAAGCTCAGTTTTAGAGCATAATTTTCTCTTTCTCTCATGTTAAAACATGAATATCCTAACGATCCTATTTTAATCCACCACTTCATACATCTGAATAGTAAATTCATCCTAAGTGAGTCAAACTAAGGAATATGACCATATTATTGTTCCAAGCATTTCAACCACCTGCCTTCACTGTGTACTGAATGATAAAAACAATACACATTTTCATGGTTAAGGGAGCCATCTTAATATAAGATAAACAAACCATTGACCTCTAGAGGTCAGGGGTTTACGCGTAATTAAGATAGCGCCCATGCAAAAATGATGTAAGCGCACAGCGCAGGCAGTGATGTGATCAATGTTTTCAGATGCCTGCGCTGTGCGCTCACATCATATTTGCATGGGCGCTATCTTAATTACGCTTAAACCCCTGACCTCTAGAGGTCAATGGTTAAAGTCATAAGTTTATCTTAAATTAAGATGGCGCCCATGTTTGAGCATGCGCACTTTTGTAACCGTGAAAAGGTGTATTAGGGATCCAATACATTGTTGAGAACCAGGGCCCTGTTTCATAATACTTGTTATCAATAACAAGTTACAATAACTGTTATAAGCTACTGAAATAGTGGCATTTGATTGGCTGAGAGCAGATTTGTCATAGAAATTTAGAATTTGTTATTGAAAACAAGTTTTATGAAACAGGGCCCGGAAAGGCATTGACTTAATATATAACTATAATGGTGTCAATGCCATTTTGGCTCTCAACCAACATTATGCATGTAACTACATTACCAGATACTGTGTAACTCTGAATCAGAAAGAGCGCATCGATACTTAATTACAATATGTAATATTTCATTCAGTACTCCTTGTGTATTAAACTTGTACTACAAAAGATAATAATTGTCACATTTACAAGCTAAATAGCTGGCTTTTAACACATTTACATATAGGAAGCAAAGGGTTTTAATAGAAGAAAATAAAAGACTCAGTCAACACATACTTATTATCCCCCAAACACATATACATTTACACACACTCATATATGTATTATGGATTTCATGTAATATAAAATGATCACTTTTATTGTAATATTAAGATGTTTATACACATTTCATTTAGATTGTTTTTCTTCTCCAAACATGAAAAACAATTGATTTCCACTGGATTCCAAATCAGACCTGTCATTCTAATATAATGGCTCTATAGATGTAAGAGAAAGTGAAAATGTCACCAATGGTAGGTTGTTGCCAAATATAATATCAGATTCATTTAAATTGGATATTATTTCAACCACATGCAAAGCAATTAGGAAAAACTGTTCTCTTTCATTGAAATACCTTTCATTTGAAATTCATTACCAAATTTTCAGCTTTTGCTTCTACATTTTCAAATCAGTAATGTGTATGTAATTTGTCATGTCTTCCTCAAAACGACAGCTCACTCACAATTCAGTCACATCATATTATATCTTCCCTTATGTCGGCATAAGTTATACTATTTAAACATTTCTTACATAATATGATTAAGAAGATAGTGGTGTTGAATTGATGCTAAAACCATTGAACCTTGATGAGAAATGCTATCAGAAAAAGCAAAATCCTTTAACACATGACGTAAACTCCTATATTGTACAATGTATAAAGTTAACACTTTGGTAATTTCTATAGATATTTGTTTAAGTACAAAGATATTTTGTCATGCCCACACCTCAGAAATCTGTTTTGTACAGTGTACATCAGCTGGGGAAGAAAACTCTGAATAGAATATTCATCATGACAATTATAAATAGGACTAAGTCTAATATGAGTTAAACACTAAATTGAAATAGCTTCTGTTGTAGGTACTAGCACATACAAGACCTAAACATCACTCACAAAATATATTTGATGTATACCCACATTATGCTATGAGTATGTACAAATATATCATTTCACAGTCGATTAAAAATGCAAATGAGATGACAAATATAAATGGAAGGAAATTGTAATATTCTGAATGAAGGAACAAATATGGATGGGGATGTGTAAATGTGTGGATATAGTATTGATATGCAACATAAAAATCTGATATTGAATATGATACACGAGGGCTGTGGCACTGCACTGCTGTAGCAGTGAAATGGTTTGATTCACACATGGACACATTTCTAGAGATAAAAGGATAGAATATACACTCCATCCATCCATTTACTGTACAATACATTATTGCATACATACTATATCTCTCCATTGACATATTTACATTCGGAGCTATACAGAGACTTATGTCCATGTGTCTATACCGTTCTAGTCAACGACTAGATATTTAAATACACTAAAAGAAATGAATAGAAATTCTCAGAAGAAGAAGAAAACATAAAATATCTAATTCTATATTCCTATTACTAGGAAAACACACAATATCAGATCAATATCCAGTTTAATTCACAAGGAAATGGAGGAATATATCTTCACTCTTAATTGAATATCATATTTCGAATAAGTTGTGTCATACAGCAGTCATGCTTTGCTCAACAAAGTGCCCATTAATCAGAAGAGAAACTTTAATAATCGTATTTATTTGAGAGATTTGATGTTAGCATGACACAACCGATTCAAGCATCCCACCCTTGTCCTTGTCAAATCCTCCTGCATTATGGCACAAAGATATTCATCAAGACAATTGTGGAAATAAAGCTTTCTAGGAATGGAACGGGTCCATAATATGCATACAGAGATTCATAATAAAGAGCATTTAATAAGACCATGGTTTTCTTCAGAACGTTTCCCAATAAGTCAACTCAAGTTCATCGGTGTTGCAAATATGTGTGTCCATGTTGTCCCTTTGTTCCTCCCCCCCCCCTTCCCCTATTGGGCAAGTAAACATTGCTTTGTTCTTCTATGGGGAGAGAGAGTCCAAACAGTATAGCAGCAATGCCTGGTAGCTTTGTACGGCATGGAGATAGATCCAACGTGTGAGTTCCCTTTCATGAGTTACATCAAGTCCACTCTAAGAGGAGCTCACATAGGTACCTCAGGTGGTCGAAATGGGAAAACATTGTGGCTATCCAACGTGTGAGTTCCCTTTCATGAGTTATATCAAGTCCACTCTAAGAGGAGCTCACATAGGTACCTCAGGTGGTCGAAATAGGAAAACATTGTGGCTAAATGTCTTACACATCAACTTTATCACTATTTGAATGATAAGAACAAAAGTTCTCATCCTATTATAAGCAGCCGTACAACATATTCATGTACATTATATCATGGGTATGGATATTTCAAGCGGTGAAAGTGATGTCTCGTCCTCATCTGTATCTGATGCCACGCCCTATTCCAGCTTCCAATCTCCTTCTCTGAGGTATATGTACCTGGAATCTGGAAACAAATCCTCAACCTAACCATCTAATCTGTACATCTTCAACAGGCTGATGGATCTACGATGACACCACGCCTAAACTCTCACCAACTTGACTGCCTGAAAACGTCCTTGTCAGGTCACGTCATAAATAACATTTTTATGATAAGAAGTATACATACAATTGCAATCATCACATGAATCGATTGATGGACTCGGACAATGCGAAGGGAATCTACCACTGACCCATAGTACAGAGCAGGTAGCCAGGATACAGTGGTAGATTAAATAGACTTTTGGTATGTATGTCTGTACATCTCCTTGATTGCTTGACACCATTCAACTGCATCACTCTCTGGGTCAATAAGGTAGTATGTCCGATTTGGCTGATAAAGAGAAAAAGCAGAGGTAACAGAAAATTTTATATTTCTGTTTTGCATTATTCAAAACCACTGTACATTTCACTCACATATACAATATTAAAAAACAATCTAAACTTGACAGGGAACAACAACAACAACAACCCAAAAATAATTTTTTAAATATGGAGCTTACCACAACACAGTTCTTAAAAATTCAAGACATACAGAGTAATGAACCTTTTTTGCGATAAATGTTTTTATGAATTGTTTCTTACTCACTTTTTCACATGAAATGAATCATTTGAAAAATATGCATTCGAGATTGTGACAAGACTTTACAATTTACGTACGAAGACTGTATCATTGAATATGTATCATACTTACTGTATGCACAAAATATGTCTTGAAATTCTTGGCTTCTACTTTCAGTTGCGGTGACCTAAAATTATGGGGAAAAAGCAAGAAAATATTTGCCAATTACTTTAACAAAATCAACATCTGAATTACCAAAACTATTAAGAAAAAAAAGGAGAATGAGCAGAAGCAATTTTCCCCATTTTAAACTCATTGCTACATGTAGATCTTATATCTTGACCTTCAATGAAAATACTTTTTTACTTTTAAAAAATTTCCCATTACCTTTGAAACAAAGAAAGAGATGAAACATGGACAATAACCTCAAACATAGTTGATGTATAGGTAAAAGGCATGCAAGGACAGGCTTAAAATGAATACACACAGAGGTGTTGTGGTCTAGTGGATATGTCACTGGTCTGTGGATATGTCACCAGACTGTGGATCACAGGGTTCACGGTTCGAGTCCCACCGTGGCACTAATGTCCTTTGACAAGACATTAATCTACATTTGCCACTCTCCACCCAGGTGAAGTGAATGGGTACTGGGAAGGAAGAAATTCCTTGAATGCTTTAGCGTCTTATCATGGCAGCTCAGCTACAGCCGGGGTAATAATATGATACTTTGTATTAAGCGCATAGAGTATATTCATATAGTGGCTGCATTATATAAATGGACCTATTATTATAACCAAAAAGGCATTTGTATTGTTTATATTATGAGAAAATGAATACCACTCACCATGGTATTTCTCCCTTGAGGACCATGTTTTCAGGATCTACATAATACAGGTGTGGGCCTTCAGTTAGTAGTAACATTCTCCTCCTGGCAAACAGACCCTGCATGAAGAAGAGGGAAAAAATGTGATTTGAGAAGTGATGTATCCAAGGCAATTCATAGTTATCATGTAAAGGGCTGGAGTGCCATCTTGTTCCTTCCTTTAATCATAAGGGATACCAAAATTAAACAGTATGGCCCGTATTCTGAAGTCGTGTCTAACTTAGTCATGTCTAAAGTTAAACAACTGTTTAGTTAGACATGACTTAAAGGCGAGGTCGCGTCTAAGTCCTGTCTAACTAAATTTCGTATTCTGAAGTCATGTCTAAGTCGCGTCTAACTAAACAACTGTTTAAGTCCCGTCTAAGTCGTGTTTAACTACGAAGTATTGTTTAACTTTAGTCACGACTTCTGCGCATGCCCAGTAGGCATTAATTCTGACATTTTTGCAGAGGATTTTTTGCAGACCGAACGCACATGCGTGCGCGCACCGGATACATGAATTAACGCGCACAGCTGTGCTGCCATGGTGATGTGATCGTGATATCGACTGCATGTACTGTGTACATGTACGTACACGTAGGTACACGTACTGTACTGCATAGTGTACTGCTGGCGCACAGTACAGTACAAACACAGTTCACTAATAATATCAGTGCGTCAGTGCTCAGAAGTTCCAGAAAAGAAATTTCTCCAACAGAATGGATAGATTAGTATAGATTATGGAATTTCCAAGATGTCACCATTAGATAAGAATTTAATATTATCGAGAAAAAAATATATGGCTCCGCGAGAAAAATCCTGCAAAATGTATTTGAAATTTTAGAGGGTGCACGTACCATCGTTCTCCCCTGCAAGTTCGGGGTCAGCAAGTAGAGTGTACCTTATACGTTGAAAAGCAGCAGAATCGCGCTCTTAAACAGGACTTATAACAACCCTCGCAGTTGTCTAAAGTTAAACGGGACTTAGACAGGACTTTGCGTTTAACTTGACTTAACCACGACTTCAGAATACGAAAAAGTTAGACACGACTTCGTGACTAAAGTTAGACAGGACTTAGATAGGACTTTAGACAACTGTTTAGTTAAACAGGAGTTAGACACGACTTCAGAATACGGGCCAATGTTTTCACGTAGATGTGGGATATACAGCTTAGAATGAATGTGAGTTAACTCTGAATTAAAAGTATCAAAGATGAGTCCGTCAGATTTATATTTTTTACATTAAAGCCCTTCTAAAGTGCTGGGAGCCCCACACATTTGATGGCGAAATTTCACTTAAGTTGTATCATAATGTGAAAGAGGATGTCATTTAAACACATTTCTGCAAGGCTTTTCAAAACAAATGTGTTTGAAGACGAATATTGATGAAAAAATACAAAATGCAGGTTTTCTGCGTACAACAGAAAACTCAAGTTACGTATTCTTTCATCAATATTTGTCTTTAAACACCTTTTTTTTTGGGGGGGGGATCTTTGCAGAAGTGTGTCTTAAATGACATGCTCTTTCACATTATGATACAATTTAAGTGAAATTTTGCCATCAAATTTTTGGCGAATTTGGGGCTCCCAACACTTAAGAAGGGATTTAAAAACAAGGGGAGACAGCAGTACAGGAGTTCCTGTGAGTACCGCATCACAGCTCACTCAGTACAGACTCTGCACTTAAATAAGCTACTTTGGAGACACTATCTGTGCTTGGGCAAATGAAATGTCATTTGTACAACACTGTAAAATCCAATGAGACGAGTGCTGGATACATGTTCATGATAGTTATGTAATCCTTATTAATTCATGCACCAAAAGTAAATTATATGATACACAGCTGAAAGTATTCCTTTCAAGAGGGTAAATAGAAGGTGTTCTTGAAGCACCTCCATCACTAAGGCAGTGATTACTCTCAAATGCAAAAAGTGGGACTTCTCCATGATTACATCATCTGTGGATATTTGGGGGTTATTTGTACATGTGCTACTAAACTCTGAAGTGGTCTGTTTTTGTTCCACATAGTTAAATAAAACTCTAAGAAATGTTCCTAAAGTCATCAAATGGCATGTTCACTGCAAAAATATCCTACAAGTGCCCCCAAAAATCAGTCATTCCACCACCTATCAAGAATGGGGTGGGATAGGAGAGAACAGGCTAAACACCTACCTTCCTCTTGTCCACCCATCCATTCTTGAGTATGAGATTGCCTTCCACAAACCGATGCCATTTATTCTCCTTCTGCTGCCTCTCCAATCTCTGCTTGCGTTCTGCGGGGGTAAGATCCACCACATACTTGTTATCCCTGGTAGGGCTGTGGGGGCGGTCGTGTGTCTCGATCCTCTTCAGGTACTCGCTCAAGCTGGTGGGGTTCAACTCCAAGTCAAAGTCGTCCACCTAAGAGCAGCAGGAAGATGGGGAAGGACGATTTTATTATATATTTTTTTTACAATATCAGGTGCCATGGGTATAATCAATTCTGAAATCTTTGGCCCTAAATTTACATAGTCTTGAACAGGCATTTCACAAATCATATTGTCGATATTAACACAAGGTCAGGTAATCTATTTATAATATACAGATAAATGACATTACTTGAATATCAGTCAATGCAACAAAAAAAATCTACTGTAGATACAAATGTGCATTTACATAAATGTGTCGCCCTGAAAGGATTGCACATGACACACAGGATAAAAACAGTTAACACTGATTATTATCATAAAATGATTCCTTTAAGAGCCACTTCAGAAAATTCTGTGATGCATCTTTCTGAGGCTTTGTAACAAAGAAACGCATCTCGCCAAGAATCCATGGTCTTTTGCCTTCATGGCTTCGACATGTACATGTAAAATGATGCATGCTTACACTGGCTAGCTAGTTCCCAGATAGGTAAAAAGACAACTGTTGATTGGCCAGACATGTGCATACGTTAAAGGCCATGGAAAAAATTCATCACAATGAAAATGTTCTTTTCATCAAACAGAGAGTGAGCTTAAATATATAAATTTCATTTTATCTCCATCTATTTTGTTTTAAATGCAAGAACTATGACTCATTTAAGATAATCAGCTCCAGGGGGGTGTTTCACAAAGACTAAGATCGACTTTAAGTTGGACTTAAGTATAACAGGCCGTTCATGCCATTGTTTTCTATCATTATTTACTGGCATTGGTCTCTCAAGGGATGTACAAATCATGGTAAAAAATCTACAAAACTTACATTTTTGATAATTCATTATTGAAGGAAAAAATATTATCTAAAGATTATAATTTAGAGACCAATTGGGATAGCAACCAATGGCATGAATGGCCTGTTATACTTAAGTCCAACTTAAAGTCGATCTTAGTCTTTGTGAAACACCCCCCAGATGTGATTCCTTCAGTGATGGCCTTGTTATAATCTTAAATACTAACGTAGTATTCGCTGTGGATCTCTTCCCCATCCACCACCGTGCATGGCTTCAGTACAGGTGCCTTCTGCTCATGAAGATTCTCCCAGTCAACACCTTCTAAGAATGGATGTGCCTTTAATGCAGGGTATCCGCCACACTCATCACAGCCTAATCGCTTGCTTGGGTCAATCACCTACAACAGGAAGGCAATCATGAATACCAGTTAATGCTAAAAACAAATAACTGTATTTGTATATCCTACATTTTTGTCTATATATTGTATTGTCTCTGAAATGCTAGAGGATTCCATTTGAATAACTTACCTATTCTCAGTTTATCATTATCATCACCACAAAAGAAAGGAAATACCAAGGGGAAAATATTCACTACTGTTCTAATTATCTGTACATATTTTTTAAACTCTAGTTGTAAATCATATAAAAGTAATAATATATTCTAAGAGCCAGCACTCAAGGTGCTCCAACATTTTTGTTCCAGGTGACTACAAATCTAATCCACACAGAATTCAAGTAATTCCTGCCATGACATCAGATACCCAGATACTACACCTGGGTTGAGAGAGATAAATGTCAAGAAAATGCCTTTCCTAAAGACATTACCACCATGCGAAAATTCAAATTCTAAGCCACCCACTAGAATGTCAATGAAAAGAACGATGTGTACATGCATCCTGGCACCGGATTGGCAAATGTTCATCCCATACATGTATGTAACAGTATGTAATGTACAGGCTTGAGGCATACATGGTACAGTTAAAGTGCAATCCCACCCTTGTATTAAATAAGTTCATTTGATTGAAAGCAGAAAAATTAAATAGAATGGCGAAAGTTTGAAATAAATTGGGCCAATTATAAGAAAGTTATAAATGTTTGAAATATAAGATCACTACAGCTATGCGAATCTCAAATTGGCAATTGTGGAGGTGGATTGTGACAAAGTGACCGATAACTCTTTTGTTTGGCATGAAAAAAAATATCACTAATTTCTGTTTTTCTCCTAAATGCCTTCACCCTTGTGGCACTACTCAAAATATTTATAGAGAGTATATTATTACGGGTCCTCTAAACAGAAAAGACCACTGACCAAAGTCATACAGCTTTGACAAATTGAAATTTTAATCATTTTGTGTGTTGGAGTAAATGGGAAAGTTTTCTGCCACTACATCACAGAGACATTACCAATTTAGCCAATTTGAAGAGTCCATACCTATTTTGTTCGATTTCATTCAAACTTTCACCATTATGCTTCTCTGATTTTCCTGCTTTCTTCTAGAGTAGCTTGCTATCAAGGCTGGGTTTCCCTTTAAGAGAACAACACATTTGAGCCACCTATCTGTATCTCTATTTCACCATGTCTCAACTATTTTCTTATTTGGTGTCAATGAGTCTCCTGTGGAAAAGAATAAATACTTACAAGAAGTTTTGAGACCAAGTCCCGAGCTGTTTGTGAGAAGCCATCTGGAAAGTCGTACTCTAACTTAATAATCTTCTGGAATATCATGTACTCATTGCTGTTGAGGAAGGTAAATCAAAGGTAAGGATATTCAGTTAGACCTATAGTTGTAAAACAATGACCAAAGTGATAATAACATTGTAATAAACACGATTATGGTTATATCAAATTGCAATCTTAAGACCCTATGCGATGAAAATACAACTTCATATCGACGGAAAGCTGAACGGTTAGAATACAAATATAGAGGAATAATAAATATTATCTCTTTCAGTACTGCACAAAAGCAAATTGAAACCTCAATCTCTGCACCTGTCCAAATTATGGGTCAACAGGGGTCTATATACTGGGTAATTCATCTATTAAATTTTCACTTTCGACAGGGTCTTTAAATGCAAGCTACACAGTTCACACATATATTCCTTACCGCATTTATTACTCACATTTATTATTGTAATATATGTTGAAAATCAGAAGAGTGTGAACATTATAGGAGGTCCTACTAATTAATGCCTTTCTACAATAAAGCTCTCAGCATACAATATTCAAAAGTTCTAACAAAGAAAAAATTATCAGATGAGTGTATTCCTTTTTTATTTCTTCAGTCCTAAATCAAAATGTTCACTAGACCCAATACCTCTCATGGAGATTCATAATGATGACATAATTAACTAACAAATCAACAACCATGTCTTCTCTAACAATACCATCTTAATTACACTTTCCCATATTTAGACATTAGAATCTATTTCAACATGTACAGCGCTCTAGCATTTCAAGGAATTAATTCCTGCCAGGTACCCATTTACCTCACCTGGGTTGAGTGTGGCAAATGTGCAGAAAATATAAATATTTTGTCAGATAATGCATTTTAGGGAAACAAAAAAATATCAAATGTACAAGGAGCATACCTCTCTGACATGAATACATTTTTTAATTTTTGTATTGATTATATTTTTTCATATGAATCAATTTAACAATTAGACAAAGGTACAACAAAGTCTAATTCAATGCCACTGCATGATGTATTTGTGACACAATGACCTAGATTCTATTGACCTTTAATGGGCTCATGTACTAATCTTCATTCACAAGGAAAAGGCTTGAAAGATTATTATTCATCAGATGTGGATATACATTAATACATTATATTCAATTCCATTCATTATCTATTATTATCTCAATCAATGCCAAGTGAGTAAAAAATGCAATAACATGTTTTCAATTTCCAATGAACCCATTCAATCATGTACACAAACAAGTTACGGCGTTGTCAACATGTTTATAGATTTTATATGTTGCCATCAAAACAATGAGCTTGCATAAATGCAGGCAAATCTAAAGAAACAAACACAAATAAAGGGAATCCTTACTTGCATACAGGGATTATAGAGAAAAAAAGTCTAGATTCATAACTAATTAATGAGAAAAAAATTTAGCCAAAGAACGGGAGAATCTCTCATCTTACAAACATCTTGTATGCAAGTCACACAAAACAACATTTAAAAAAAGATTTATTTCACTTTTCTGATCAAGTCCACTAAGAGTTAAAAAACTTAATACTATCAAAATATAAAAAATCAGTTATCCAGCGAGTTCAATTAACTATATCAAGACATTTTTGTATAATTACCAAAATATTAGCACCAGTGTGGTAACTGGTAAGATACTTATAAATTCAATCTTGTGGTAACATTATCTTCACAATTATCACTAAGAATATATTCATTACAGTAAGGTATGAGAATGCAAGTATCAATAACCATGGCAGTACTTCACTAAAAGCATCCGGAATAGAAAAGGTAATATTTCTGTTTTCAAAAACGTTTAAAAAAAGTAAAACAAAACCTTAAAGTTATTGGTACGTTGCAACCTTTTTAATAGAGCACTGTATTTCACTGATGTTGAGCAATGGGAAAGACGGCAATACCAGCACTTTCTATTGTCCTTAACCTAACCCACTAGTATTTCCTGTTTGTTTGTTTTTCAGCTTCTATGCATGGAACTGGTTTCCAGGAAAGATACTTGATATTGAACTAGAGACACAAACAACAAAACATTTACAAAACACTAATAATATGGGAAAGTAAAACTAACTCTGACTTTGATATTTTTCTTTCTTTTATATTTCTAGGAGTGGGGGAGCACATCATTACAATGTAAAAATATCACAACTTCACATGACTATGTAGTTTTATTTGTTTTGTTTGTTTTTGTTGTTTGTCTCACCCGACTGCTAAGAAAGTATATGTTTGCTTGTAAATAAGCAACCAGGGGACTGATGGCTTCAAGTCCTCTACGTAGTTCGGGGTCACATCAGACTTGACAAATGTTGTAAAGTGTAGCTGCAATTCTAGAATTTTCTACCTTGTACAGCACTCTACCCATAGACTACTCTGATCAATGGAGGCCTACACAAGTTATGATATACATGCAGTCTACATGTACAGTTAACAACTATGTATGTGAACAATTGATTTGTCCCATCTTTTGTTTCTAGAGAATGTGACGTATTAAAGCTTACATCTTAAATTATTCAACAAAGGCCCTAAATCAACCAGTCCACCATTCATTCTTGAGTTACAAAAAATACAAAAAACAATAAAATTTACTAGGGGTACATGGATAGTTCCCTCAATTTCCTTTTAAATCAACAATGCATCATGTGTCATCATTTATGAGAAAATCTTGAACAAAAATATGAACAACTTTTACCAGCGCTGTAAAATCATGAGACAATGAATATGTCAAAATTCACTTTCAGAAATTATCAAAGTGACACAAAACCATTACAAAATATGACCTTGATTTCTGTTAATTGTTTAATTACATGAAAAGCAATACTTTGAGACTATTACATGTTTTGTAGTCTTTATAAAAAAAACTCCATTGAAACCAATGTGAGGAACACTGCAAAAGTGTTATGATTTATATTAAGAAGCACATGTCTTCTTTTAAGAACCAGAGGGGGGTTAACTCTGTGAAAATAATAGTGCACTAATGGCCTCCTGGGTCTCAACAGATGATACCATGAGCCATCAATCAAACAACTCAAGTTTAGAAGAGAAAAGTATTACCTTGCTCTAAACGGAGGTAGACCTGCTTGTAATTGATATACTATGCATCCAAGAGCCCAGAGGTCTGAACTGTTTAATAGAAGGAGACAAACAGAGTCACGGTGCAGGAAAAATGAATCAAACAATCAATCACCAGTCAGATGGATGATAGTTTGAATAAAGTTGATAAGTAACTTTTAAATACCAATAAATACATTGTAATATGAGTTAATAACAGATTACAACTTACATGTAGAGTAACTCATCATATTGAATGGGTTTTACATGTACATGTATTCATTAGATAAATATTCTTTGTTTGTCTGTTTGTTTCTCTCCCGTACTCTCTCTTTCTCTCTCTGATATACTTCAAGTTCATTTCTTTCTGATCCCTTTGCACCAAATAGTTGACAAGATTGATGGTATTGTTTATCAAATAAATATAGATTTTAATAATATCATGAATTTGCTTTAAACAAATATAAAACTGAAATTTACCTTTTTGTTGCAGATTTTTCAGTGAGAAGCTCTGGGGAGACATATTGCGCAGTACCAACAAATGAATTTGCACGAGCTGTAAAAGGAAATTGTAACATGATACATTTTTGCAGCTGAAAGTATAATCATGATTGATTCAACAAACTTTGGAAGAAAAACAGAAAAGGAAATAATAAATCAATCAACAGAAAACACACAGAGCAAAGAAATGATCAAAAGAATCAAGTAATCAACTTATTCATCAACAGGATGTTTTTTGTTCAAAAAGTTCAATGGACTTTAATACTACCTTTTCCTTTCTTGCTCTCTTTATTATACACTTATATGTATAGATGCAATTACAATGCACCAATCTCATATTGCACCCTTGTAAAAGGTTATACATCTTTTTCTGTTTGCTGACTCTCACCAAAAAAAAGTAAAACAGTCTATGTTTGTAACATCTGGATGTATATATATATATACATATATATATATCTTAAGAACATTACAAGAACTAGGCGTTGTGGCGTGCGCCTGTAATCCAGCTAACAGTGGAAGTTACAAACTGATTCAGCCGAGGACGCAGGTTCGAAACTGAGTCACGTCTTTCGATTGGTGACGTTAAAGGTCGGTCCCCAGACATAAATAATCATATCTGATTGATACACGTCTGTAGAAACCCAATACACACACAACAGCTGTACCTGTACTTAATAGTTTAAGCACTTTTTCCCAAATCAATTAATCTTTTCTTGTGCATTCGATATTAAACATATTTCAGGTATTTCTCTTTCTCTTTCTATTGTTTTTCAAGAGAAAGAATTAATTGCATCTGATATCATTCTAAGATGAATTTTCTCAAGAACAGTTTATTACTTTGTTTGTTTTCTCAATAATAGTTGATTGCTTTGTTTACAGGTAAATGTCTATTAATACCAAGAATAGAAAGTGAAATCACTCACATGTTCCTTCCTTTTTATCATCTGCACCTATAATCTTGGCTGTTCCAAAGTCTGTGATTTGTATGTGCATCTTTTCGTTGAGGAGAATGTTTTCTGGTTTCAAATCTCTGCGGGTGAGACAAGAACAAAACAAAAAAGGCACTGATTACTACTGAGCAAAAATTGATTTGAAAATTCCCATAGGTTCACAAGAGATTGTACATTATTCTGTACTTAAAATTTGTGTAAATTAGAAGAAACTCAGGAGAAAATAATGAGAAAGGGGAGGGGGAGGGATTAATTCAACAGACAAAGAGATGATTGATAAGGGGGGGGGGCAAAATAAGGAAGAGAGTAAAACACAAGTAAAACACAAGTAAAGATATAAACTAACAGAAACAAATCAGAGAACCAATTCTATAGGAAAAGGATCCACAGAGAAAAAAAGGATTGAAACAGTTAAAATGAAATTACGGAAAAACAAATAGAGAGAGAAAGATAGAGGGATGGATACTGAAAGACATTCACAGTAAGCAGAAAGCTTGACAATACGATGGACAGATGATAGTTGCTTTATTAGAAAAATACTGAATGAAGCAGGTGATGATGATAGATTCCAGATTGTATTAAGAGGAAGGTAAACAAAGAAGTGAACAAATATAACCAGGATATGCATTAAAGAAATGGAGGGGGTGGCGGAATAAAAACATTGAATTGAAACATGAGACACAAGGAAAACTAAAAAGAGGAAGTTTGGAAGTTAGAAATATACCGCATTGTGATTAAGTTAAGTCAACCAGAAAAAACACTGAATGGATGGGGAAATGTTGGTATCGTAAATATAGATACATGTAGCAGCTGTACACAATGAGACAAAAGTGGGAAAGGGGAAGGAAGGAGTTAAAACTGGAGAGAGAGAGAGAGAGAGAGAGAGAGAGAGAGAGAGAGAGGGAGAGAGAGAGAGGGAGGGGAGAGGGAGAGACTGGCAGACAAATGTAAGGGTACTAGTATGAAGGGAGAATTAGCCAGTGGGAGAGAGAAAAAGTAGAATGGGAAATGGACAGAGGGAAGAAATAAAATAAATAATGAGGAAGGAAGCTGGGACAAAATTGGGAAGGAGGAAGGAAGAAGAACAACTACAAGTAGAAAGAAGGATAACATCTGGAAGAGAGATAGAGTAACAATCAGAAATGAGTGAAGACACAAATGAATAAATGGAGAATAGGAGGATGATGAGAAAGGCAGAGAAAGAACGTGAGGGGGGTGGATGGACATACATAAATAAAATAAATGCATAACAGAAGGAAAGAGAATGAGAATGGGATAGAGGGATACAAAATATGACTGAATTTTGGGGAGAATGATACTGGAATGAAAGATATAAAAAGTATCAAACGGAGACAATCATAAGGAAGTTTACAGATGGAGAAGGCAGTGAGATATGGGAAAGAAAAATACAGAATCATAAAATAACAAGTCAATGCAAAGCGTAGCATCCCCTCGCCGGGTACAAATGGCCTATATACGTCAGAAATTTTATCAAACGGAAACCACATATTTGCATACATAATTACTGTAGCTACTTCTCATGTATATAATTAGCAATTTTTGCATATTTAATGAGCTGTGACCTTTGACTTTCGACGTACATACTCAACAACATTACTTACGTTATTGAATTATAACCACATTTTCGCATACCCCCGGTATATAATTAGGTACTTTTGCATATTTAATGAGCTATGACCTTTGACCTTGACCTACATACTCTGCAATCGAAATTAGGCTGTGTTTTGATACCATGTGCCTTCATATCAAATTCCATTAAAATCCATCTAACATTTAATACTAAAATTATCGAACGGAAACTAGATTTTGTCGGACGGAAGGACGGAAGGACGGATGGCAGCGTTACTATATTCCCTCCGACTTCGTCGGCGAGGGGATAATAAACCATAATGGGATAAGGAGAACACCTATCGCATGAAAGCATAGACAGAAAAAAAAAAGAAAAAAAAAGGGTGACATAAAGACAGGATAAAAAGATGATAAGCATAAATACGGTCAAGGGGAGAAAGAGGGGAGGACGAAAGAGAGAAGGAAGAAGACAGAGGAAGGGAAGGGCATGGAGGGAGAGAGGGGAAGTGAGAAAGGGGGAGTGAGAAAAGGAAAGAGAGACAGAGAGAAGGGAAAGAGGAGAGACAAACAGAGACAGAGAAAGGGAGAGAGAGAGAGAGAGAGAAAAGCAGAGAGAGAGAGAAAAGCAGAGAGAGAAAAGCAGAGAGAGAGAGAGATTCAGATGTTTACACGTCATATCCACTTTGGTGCAACAAACAAACCACTTAAATGAGACTGAAATCACTTCAAGCCTTGGGGTAATAGCCTGCATACTACAGCCATTAGTGATAATTACTTGTAACCAGTCGGTACATGCATCATTAATCTGCAGACAAATATATTATGCTATCAAGATATTTACCTTGTCCATTTCTTTTTACAACCCACTTTCATTGTATCTTTACATTGAAAAATACATGTTTACCTGCCACTTGACAGTCTGTTTGGCATTCTCAATTCTTTCACATTTTCTCAAATCAAACTCCTTTCCTTCTTTCCCTTTGTTAATTAATACAAAATACAAATGGTGATCAGTATTTTTCAGACATCCTGGCCCATGTACATACCGTATGCATATCCATAACACAAATATTTTTATCCCATGTGAATAAGAAGCGTTCTTTTTCTCTTGCATTTTATAACATTTTAAAGTAAATTTTCATGTACGTTTTTCATTTATTCATTTATTTATTTATGTACTTACTTACTTATTTATAACCATTTACCCCATCCATCCATCCATCCATTTATGTATTTTGTCTATTTTGTAGGTGTTTTGTGATATCTAAATTCAGCATGTAGCCTGTACATGTACATGTGTACATGCATACAAATATCACATTAGTCCAGACTCTGGCCGATTTAATTTTTAATGATCTCCAGCAACGTAACGCGATGTTCCTCTACTTGTTGCAAGCCGAAGATTTTGCATGATCCCAAAAATTCTATGCCTGGTATAGGCTGGGCGTACCATCAATATGTACATATTCGTGGAACATGCCGTCTTCGGCTTGCAGCAGATAGGGGATGGGAGAGATCGCGAAATAAAATAATACCGACTAGGTTCTGGACTAATATCACATGTTGACTATGCAATCCCTATTACACAAATATACATGTACATGTGCTGGGCTACCATAATGCAATTTTTAGTAAATATTTTCTGTTATTCAGTTTTAAAAAATCTATGGTACATGTAAAATATAAAATGATGTACTAGGGAAACATACATAAACCAGCCTAATAAGATACAAATTCTAAAATATCAAGAATAATACTCCAACTGCAATTAAATCTTTTTCTTTTCAGGGTGTTCTGATAGTTTGCTAATTCGAAATGTCAACAATCTACAGAAATGTATATTTCTCTCCAAATTTCTGTTGAAAATACATGTAAAACTAATAAAGACTCAAGTGTCCCAGAAATTCAAGTCTTACAATATGAGAATAATGTAGTAATTAGGTAATGTAAATTATGATGATACTGCAATTCTATACTTTCAATAAATATGTTACTATTTATGTCATAAAATATTTTTCCAATATGAAATAAAAGAAAACTTACATGTACATGTACATGTACATGTAATTTCTTTTCACTTTGTTACCAATGTGCATCCAATATGCTATTATTAGTCACATTGGTGCATTAGGATTAAGAATACCACTTGATGCCTGCTGGTACATGTACATGTAAGCAGAAATTAGATTAAATATCAACACCATGCAGGATGATTCATCCCACTAGGACACTCCCCTATAACCCTGCTGGCTGAAGTTAGCACATAGTAATACATGCAGCATTCACTCAGCATTAAGTATGGTGGCTTTAAAGTGCACATTATAGAACCCATGGCAACATTTACATGTACATGTCAACATGAACATGCCACCCTATGGTATTCAATGTGCTTGAACTTTCAGACTTCAAAGCATTTATAGTATATAGCATTTACATAATCTACAATGATTTAAATGTGGCAGGGGAGGGGGTATTATGTCATGTTCAGTTACAAGTCTGTCACAAAGTGATCTACATGTATACCCTCATTCTGTCTAAAAATACTCGCTAAAAACTTTTCAGTGTACTAATGTAGTAGTTCCATGTCGTAATACTATGTTCAAAATATGAGCTTCTGAAATTACCTTGTAAAGAGATTTTGCAAGTTTAAATACTCTTCATTAACCTATAAGTGACTTGTAAGGAGACTAATCGATGAACCGTATAAAGCGCTCCCATAAAATAGGGCACCCCTGCCACATTTAAATCAATGGAGATTATGTAAATGTAATATACGTGAATATACATGTAGAAAAATGTCCAAAGTCTGAAGTGCAAGCCCTGTTTTATTTGTGAGCAGTATTATGTTATATTTTATTTTCTTCATACTCCTTATCTGGTAGCCCATAGAATGCCGGATGAAGATTTCTGATGTTGATTTCATCCATTCTAGCTATATATAAATTACTTTTTAGGTGACTGGTACACTTGACAATAAAACAACTATTGAATCAATGTTGAATATTGTTCCTTTTGAAATTCCTATGATGGATTTATTATAAAAATATTGTGATTACTGTCTGAAATTTCAGATAAGGACTTCTAAGAGCTGTATTTCTTTCTTGATTTCTTTAGATTATTCATGTAAACAATTATCACAAATGCGAAAAAAGTGAAATGTTTGTAAACTTGGTTGCAGTGTATAGTCAGCTTTTCTTTGGAAAAACAGTTCCATCTCGGAACATTTCTAAAGCGAAGAACTGATGCCGGCTTACCTGTGAATGATGCCCATTTTGTGAAGGTATTCAAGAGCTAAGATGATTTCCGATGTGTAGAATCTTGATGAACTCTCGTCAAATGAACCAAGTTTCTTTATGTAAGGTAGGAGCTCACCACGTTTGGCTAAGCTCAGACCAAAGTCTGTAGGTCACACATTCAGGAAATTTTAAGACTTTGTTTGAAGGTCGAGTCTAACTACTATTCATTACAGAGGTGTAGTGATGGCATATGCCTCAATTTCATCAAAGTAGGTACAATAAAAGGTATGCTAACAACTAAAAATAAAATAAAGAAAATTCGATTTTCCTTTGTATAGTAACGATGATAACAATCATGATAAAGCATATTAATACACCTAATATTAATCATCGCAACATTCACTTCTGAGTCTTTAAAAGGAAACTAGCGATAAATTATAGAAAGAGTTCCCACAGTGATATATGCGTAATATTAGGGGGCCTCCTGTTGCCTAGATTTTGTGAGCAAGCAAATAAGAAAGCATATGTTTTGACTTTTTTTTAATGAAAAAAAATTTGTATTATATTTTAAAGCCCCACTGCACTACCTGTAGCTACTTGCTCCTTCTATATAGCAAACAATGCCTAAGCGGTGCCTGTTGGTCCCCCATGATCCTCTTTTTCTAATGTTAATTGAGAGCTGAGTTGATGAGATAACCACCTGTCAGTGACCACTCTGGGAGGTCTAATCCCTCCTGGCCAAACTAGTGCAGGCAGGCTTTAATGTAATTTCCTCATTGATTTATTTTAGGTACATATTAACTTTTACAAAGATTTGAACGGGACCATCACTGCTTGAATCAGGTGATCATTGTCTTATTATAAAGAGTTTCAAAATTACCTGCCTTGTATGCCTATCATTATATTCCTCAATAGACAAAGCATATCCCAAAAGATATTTTAAACAAATATGTAATAGCTACAAGTATGACACATTTATAACAACAAAAAAACCTTTTCCATCATCTGCATACGGTATTGCACATGTACATTTAAAATGCTGAACCAATTCATGATCATTTTGGAATGCACTTTTGTACAGGAAAACTCGTAAGTATGTGAATATATATCAATCATAATCAATAGTCAATACTATGGAAAATAATGTCATTTCACCTTCCCGTCTTCTGTGAACTGTGATTGTTTATCGTCCATAGATGTAATAGGAGTATACTACCATATACCCTCATAATTCTCTCTCAGGCTATTCTATTCCATGATAGTCATCTTGTTCAGTGTTTACCCTTTCTATACAGTCACATCATTCTGTACCCACAGTATTATTTCTTGCTGAACTATATCTTGAAATGAAAACGTAAACAACTCGGGTACTTAAACAGGGGGATGCCTTTGTTTTGAAGAAATATACATGCAGATTTATGTTGACAATGGAGTTTTACACACATTTTTATGATTTATATTCATCATAAATACTGATTCACTAGAACTATAAACTGGAAATACATGTTGTACCAGCAAATAAGGATGAAATGACCGGTGAAATGCACCGACTTGCAAACACATCTTTTAGCCCAAGTACCCTTTATCTGTGTATCTGCTTACAACTATTCATCATTCTGAAATATTTCTCTGTCTAACACCAGATTTTATTCAGATTTATCAAAGATGTAGCTACTTGTGACTACATTAAGCTTTCAGAATAAATGTGGATGATATAGCTGTTTACCATAAAACTTTAGTAATGAATATCTATTCAAACAACAGTTAACATAGGATTTGATCAAGAAAAATGCAAACTCCTGTTTCCATAGGAGAAAAAGGGGAAGAAATGGCCCGCTAAATATATATTTTTTTTCCTACAAAAGGTTAATGTTCTGCAGTGGTACAGTATATGTACTATACTTTCCTTGATGTAAATGTATCATAAGAACAATTACATAATATGTATGCACATTGCACAACTTTTAAATATTTCTGGAGTTTCACAGAAGTTATTACAAGTGTAATATCATGATTTTAAAAAGGATACACAGCTTATAATTATCTTGGAAGGTGAAGTAGAGTCTGACAAAGAATGGATGATCTAGTCTGCTCAGCACTTCCTTCTCTCGTAGAACATACTTCTCCTTCTTCTCTCGTAGAATATGCCTCTTTTCAAGTACTTTGACTGAAGAAAAAAAAGAATAATATGAAGTGTAAAAGAAGTCAATGATCTTTCAAACCACACATGTAGATAAACTGGTACACGTGTAGACACCTTGTGTCCACCTCCCTCTGTTCGTTATGTCTCAAAAAGGGTAGTTAGTCATTTTTTATTACCGGTAATAATTTAGTTGTTAACTGTACATATAGTACAAGAAAAAAAATGAAATGTTGTATAACACATGGTGCACAATGGCTACATACTGTTTGCCCAAACATGTTCGCCTAAACAATTAAGCCATTGTAGCAAGTAACTAAAAGCACAACAATGAAGAAGTGAATTTCTCATTCATCTGGCAATATCAATAGTGTATAAGTTTTCCATAAGGTTGACTGGGTTTAAACAGCAAATAAAAAGAAAATGAACAATCACATTCACAATGTATGTGTATCTACTTCTCAACTCCAGAGAAATGAACTTTGGTCTTCAAATGAAAGAAACAAATAAAAAGTTTGTATCAGTCTAGAAATAGATACAGAATGCCAAATCTACTATTTATAGCATTCTTTATCCTCTGAATAAGAAAGTTATTATTGACAAAGAAAGGCATACATGTACATTCTACCATGAAATGCATTCCAAGCACATATTTACTTACTTGCATATTGGTTGCCAGTTGCTATTTCTGTAGCTAATACAACCTGTCGGGAAAAAAGAAATATCGAAGAAAAGGAGGCATACATGTATAAATAAGGAATAGATTTCTATGAATATAATATTTTGTCTTTCAGTAATATACCACATATGAGCTCGACTACAGAATGCTGCCCAAAGTCTAGTTGTTTTTCTTCTTCTGCTTTTGTCTTCCCTTTCAATTATATTTCTGCAGTTGTAATCTCTAATGATAATCAAAATACACACTTTGTCAAAGTTTGAAGAAATGATCACATAGGATTCTGATAAACCTACAAATTAATGTACAGTGTACATCACAAACGAAGCAACATTACTATTCCATGTTTACCATGATATGATACTGTAAATAATAATAATAATAATAATAATCTTGATTCATATAGCACTCAATATGAAATACTGTCTCTCATGCTTTACAGATATTATTACCCAGGTCATCGGATTAATTCCCTGGGGAGTATTCCTACCATAGAGTCACAGTGAGGGCATATGGCAATTACTAACAAAAAGGCTTTCATCACCCTACCATGTGCCCATTTCTCTCCTGGGTATGGAGTGGCAAATGTAGATTACTGCCTTGCCAAAGGACATTAGTGCCATGTCGGGGAATGAACCCTCAACCTTTGCATTTCAAGTCAAGTGCTTAAACCACTCAACTACAACACCTCTACATAAATATAATTTTACACGTATGTGTAGCTCATATGGATGTACAATGTACGATTACATGTACATACACATATCTGTGAATGGCCATCTGCCATCTACTTTCTATATTCTAACACAGAATATAATGAGACAATACATGTATATATTCAACTTTTTTTTCAATAATCTTAGATGTATTTCTAAAATCTTTCAAGTGTATCTCCCACATACTGACTTAACTCATTGCCTACAGGTAATACAGTGTAGGTGGCTCCTGTGTTGAAGTGTATGGGAATAAATGAGAGAATTTGGGAACCAATGGATTAAGCCACCTACGGTACATGCATAAACACATGGATGTGCTATGTCACCGCCGGGTAGGATAAAGTCACAGTTCACGATAGGGGTAAATAGCAAAAATAGTATTTGTTAGAAATCTGATCTATGGGTTTTATTTTCGTAATAACATGTGAGATCTATGATGACTAATCTATCATCTGACTAATTTTCTGACTAAAATTCATATAATACTTGTAGCTGAAGTCATTGGGTATTTAGAATTAGAAGCATTTTTTTTTTGTGTGTGTGGGGGGGTCTTTTTCTTGTTTTGTGCATCAAATGGAAATCAAATCTGAATTTGTTAACATACTCATCCATTTATTTCTAGGCAAGGTACAATCTATACACAAACATGTTTTATATCATGGCAGAGTATACTGTAGAAAGTGCAGCTTCTAAAAATGCTTTAAAATAAAAGAAGAAAAACAAAAACAAACTGCAGTATTGATGCAATTAGAATTGTGACTCAAATCTCATTACAAGTAAATTAAAGGGGTTTACACATAAAGAAGTGAGATTCTGATCATAATTTTAGTAAAATACAAACCCTTCTAAATCTCACCAATTGCTCTACATGCATGTGTGAAAAGCCCTGATGATAACTCACCTCTGAATACGATCCTTCCCCCAAGATGGTTCCAAATCTAAAGTCTGCTCGCTTCTTCTTCAAGATTGAACTAGAGGAAGGAGAAGGGGATTGGCTAGTAGTGGATTGAGGGCTGCTAGCAAACTGGTTGTTACTAGCCTTACTACTACCGCTGTTCACACCGGGGATGGGCTGTGAGTCTGTGCTCTTGTGTTTGGACATGGCCTCCTGGTGGCATGACAGACTCACCGGTGAATGGATGATAGGCTTACACTCTGACTGTATCCACAAGAAGAGAAAAGAAATGGACAATCAATTAGCTCATCCTTACAATAATCATCACTGTAATGTATTCCTTATTTGGGCAGTGTAACCATGTCATGAACTTTCCCAGTTGCTTTCATTTGATAATCAATGTGTTTTCATGGCATTGTGGTATTGGATGCTTAAGTTGTCAACAGAATGCAACATTCATCAAAGGTCGGGTGACATCCAAATATAAGTTGATTCCTGTTGATGTGCGTGGCTGCATACAACTCATATTTTGTTATTCAAACATCTAAATATATTTCATAGATTTAAAAAAAAAAAAAAATTATTTTCTTAGACCTGCGAAGCTCCACCCTAAAAAAATGCTCCAGATCTCATTCATCTTGTGACATCATCTGTCAATCATTAGTGAGCTAACAAGAGACAGTGGTATGTGGCTTCACCAGAGCTGACCACCTGTTTACAATAGACCATACAATACCAACATAGGAGTTGCTATGTCAGACGTGCTGTATCATCACCAGGAACAGAAAGGTAATGTGAAGGTATTGTATGAAAGAATGCAATTCTTTTGTGAGCATGTGCTGAGCTAGGGGAAGTTACATACCAATGTCTCTTGTTAGCTCACTAATGATTGACAGATGATGTCACAAGATGAATGAGATCTGGAGCATTTGTTTAGGGTGGAGCTTAGCAGGTCTGAGAAAATTATTTTTTTTTATATTTAAAAATCTATGAAATATATTTAGATGTTTGAATAACAAAATATGAGTTGTATGCAGCCCTGCACATCAACAGGAATCAACTTATATTTGGATGTCACCCGACAAAAAAATTATCATCTGTTCAAATCGTACAAGTATCTTCAGCATGACGTCAAAGGGATGACATAAAAAGTGTGGTACACACGGGCAAGGACACATTCTGTAAATACTAATTTCTTACAAAACAAAATTAATTGCATGTACATGAACATGTACATTGTAAACTCCATGGACTTAACAAATTACGCGATCTAGAGATTTTGTGCTAGCCATATATATATAAACATTTTAAAGGGGAAGTCCACCCTGATAGTTATCTGGTATCAATAAAAGCAGGAAAATGAGTGGAACAGGTCAGTGACAGTTATGAGTAAAATCCGATTAAAAATAAGAAAGTTATACATTTTTAAAGTTTTGATCAATCAAACACAAGTTAGCAACTTTGTGACGTATCTTGCGAGGTCTTCTCCAATTTGCTCTGTACATAAAATTGTATAAATTTTCATTTTCTTAGTTATTGATGACGGAATAGATTTGTTTCATTTACATGTAGGGTTTGTACCGGTATACAAACATATATTGTAGTAATTATACTTATGGTGCATGTACAGTATGATTGAAAATTTTCTTTAGGGGATATACATGTATAAATTTCAGATTTTTTTAATTTTTTACATTTTTTTTATAGTACAGAGCAAAGGGGAAGGGGCCTTTCAATATATACGTCGCGGAGCTGCCAATTTGTGTTGGATGGATCACAACTTCAAAATTCATAACTTTCTTATTTTTAATTGGATTTTACTGAAACTTTCACTGACCTGTTCCTCTCATGTTTCCGTTTCTATTAAAACCAACCTAATATCAGGGTGGACTTCCCTTTTAAAGAATATTAACAGTATACTTTCCAGAGCTTCCTATGGCTTGTTTACCAATATGATTTCCTCTTCTTCAAAGTTGTTTGGTTGATTAATTTAAGTCTTATTGTATGTACACAAATACTTTATGAAAAACTACTAGTATTAAATTTTCTTTTGTGTCTAGTTTTCATCATCAATTTCCATTTCCAACAAACAACTTGTTTATCCTACTATTATTTGGCACACCCTTGCTTTTCATGCCACTTCATCTGGTTATTTTATTCAAAGAGGATTAGGGGAATGAGCTCAGATACATGTATCACCTACATTAATATACATGCACATGAATGAACATCAGGCACGTACATGTACAGCATGTCATGACGATTAGGATGTATGGAATAAATACCATTTAAATTTGCACTATGACGTTTTTTTCTAACAAATAAAAGCTCCTTTTGTTCAGAGTCCATTTCTTCTGGATCATTTTAAAAAGAGCTTGCAATTCAGTTGGCTGCCAATTCTAATTTAAACATTTTATGCAAAATTTGCATTGATAAAACTGATCAGAGTACATGACTTGTTAGAGTGCATTATTATGATGAAGAAATATGAGAATCGTACTCTAAAACTGTCCCAGTTGTGGTTTGCGGTTGATTTGCTCACATTTCTATCACTTACCTAACGGTTTAACAATATGAATGTTGCTTTAAATCTATACTGATCCACCTTAAGTGGTGTACATGTACATACAAACTACAGAGTAGACTCCTTTCTTCTTATGACCCAGTAATTTGACAGTATCTTGAACCGTGAGAATAATATCAATGAACAGAAATCCCAGTACTGAGCACAAATCAGTGTTTACACAACAAAAACCACAAGACCTTCTATGTGAAGGAATTCTTTTATTGTATTTTTGAATTCAAAATTGTCAGCGAAGTAGTAAAGATCACAGCTTGAACTTTGATCAAAGAAATCTTTGGATTACCCTGGGATAATATCTTAACCCTTTGAGTAGTTGACTCTCTCAATCCCATAGACTTAATACAGGAACCACCGCTTCCCGTAGGCGATGAGGTAAAATTCATGTATTTGTAAGGACATACATGTAATAATTGGAAGTCTACTCTTTTTCTACTATGTTACTCTGAAGTTCTGAACATCAAAATAGTTTTTTGTGCACTCTACAAAGATGTCAACTACAAATGTGTATGTAACCATGTTCACAACAACTTTTCAATAAAAGTCACATTATTACACTACTTGTAAATGTACATATACATGTACATATTGTAAATAACTTCCTTTTTAATAGTGGGTGAAATAAAAGAACCTAAACGTAACTTCAAACTTTAACATCTCCGACATGCATAAACTGTGAAATTTTTCTCTCCGACTGGCGAAATCTCAAATTTGTACATGTGAAAATGAATATTTCGATTTGAGGTAGTATATTTGTACAGGAAAATCAGAAGTATAATATAATGAATATTGATTAACTTTCATTCTGATGATATATTATGCATGCATATATATTCCTTTTAAAATTAAAAAAATAGGAGTCTTATGACTATTCTTATTTTCTATAGTTATAAGTATTTTAATACCATTCAAAATGTCCCTATCAATGGAGTAAGAATATAATAATGTTTAACAAATTGCAACAACTCTCAAGAATTACTTTGGATTAGACTATTTCTGTAATTCGACACTACCTCTCAAGACTTTTAATTATTTAAACATATATTCATAATTTGTTTGAATGTCTTTTCCCCATATAAAAGTTAATATATTTGTTAAATTGAAAGAGAAACATTTTTGCTTATAATAAAGAACATATAAATTGACCAAGACTTAAACTAATTAATATTTATATCATGTATCACATTATCATATTACACTGTAGGCCTATATCATCAATTGGTTAATGTTTCTGTATCGATGATACAAATACAACGTACATGTAAATACATGAGCCTTCCTATGAATGTGAGCAACAACATTTTCCATGTTTGAAAATTTGAATATGTACACTAGACCAATGAGTGAATGAATGGATGGATGGATGAATGAAAGAATGAATGAATAAATGAATGTAATTGATGCATATTCAACCACCAACTTATGCCCCATAAACTTGTCCCCTTGAATCAGGTACTACATGTACATGTACATGTATACCTTTAAAAGTGGATATCATCCCCCAAATTCCCAATTACTTTAAACAGTCTTTTATTTCAATTCAATCATATATGAAAAATAATCTTTTTGATGGCATCAATGATATTCTACAATTTCTTCTTAAAAGTAACTACATGTACACACTGTAAATGTAGGCCTAAAATGTACATTATTATGACTGTGTACCAGTGTACATGTACAGGTTTCTGAGCCAACCAGATACAAAAAATCTTGCAGTTAAGTACCTAAAGACGCCATATTTCAATATCTTGTTGTACATGTAGTCTGTTCAAGGAACCTGCATGATCATAGACTTCGTAGTTTGTTCCCATGAAGGGTTCTTCCCATAACACACTCGGTATCATTACCAAACAAGGGGGATTTTAGAAAAGATGCTGGCAAGGGAAATTCTGCCTGACATGAGTATCAGCGCTGAATACTTTGAATCAGCACCATTGCTTTGGTCCTCCAAACACCACCCCCTACATGTAAATGCCTCAAGTCAAAACTATATTTCACTTACTTTGGATCAAGGGGTAAAGATTAGATATCCTTGCCATGAAAACTGCTTTAAAAGAGAACACATACAGGTTTTGATTGAAAGATGTGAAAAGTTTGTGTGGGTGTTCAAAAATTAAAAGATGTGACCTGACCAATAAGGCCATTAAAAAAAAAAAAAATCATGTTTAGCGTCCCCACCCGCTTCCTTTTGGGGGGCCGCCTGCTTTTTTTTTTCTTCTTCATTTTTTCTTTTTTTTTAAAATGAAAAAACATGAAAAACATACTGTTAACTCTTTGCCCGCCACGTACACAATCCCCCCTGTGCCACATTGTTTTTAGGGTGCCACCTTAGGAGGGGTTCTGCATGGACTATGCTTATTCAACTCGCAATAACTTTTGATTGGTGTACTGTAATGAAAAACTTTGTGTAGCAATATTAGCAGAGTCAGTCTCGCTCTCCTCTGAATCAGAGTCGGCTGTTGGAACAGGGTCCATCACAAGTTCTCGTACCTGATCAGCAGTGAAGAAGTCCCGTCTCCTCCTAATAGGGGCCATCCTAGCTCATCAGAATATTTGCAAAAGCAGTTTCAAAACTCAATTTTTCTCGGAAAATGTCAATGTAAACAATGTCTGCGAAAGCGGTGCAATGAAGTGTGATGTGTATACAATGCGCAGCGTTACATTATTGTGTGTGTGCGTACAATAGAATTAAATGCGTTCCGTGTGTATTGTGAATGAAATGTGACTTGAGTCGAAGTTGGCAGCCCGCTGTATGTTCCGCTAGCCGAACGTAGCGGGCAAAGAGTTAAAATGATCTTTTCCTGAAGTTTAAAAAAAAATAAAACGTAAATGCTGGCGGCCATCTTGAAAAATAGCCCGACTCGCTGACTGGACGTCAGGAAAAATGTACCGAGCGGCCATTTTGAAGAAGGAAAAAAAGGGCTCCTCCTTCCTATTTTTCAAAAAGGCAGGACGCTAAACATGTGTATTTTTTTGAATGGCCTAAGAGTCTATTTGAATCCATTAGTAATCGTCGCCCGGGTGGCAGAAGGGCGTTAGCGCGCTTGCGACTCGAAAACTACTTTTCAAATTATTTGCATTTAAAGATTTGTTTTATAATTAAACTGCTTTCCATCCCGAGAATTGGTTTAAAACTTAAAAGACTAATAGAAATGTTATAGTAGAACACGGCCACAAATTTCAGTCGGAAATGTAAAGCCAGTTTTATACAAGTTTGAGGTGATTTAGTGCTAACGCCCTTCTGCTTAGCGCATCATCTTTTATCTGAAATTCGAGCTAACGCCCTCCTGCCAGGCAGGCGACGAGTTTATGTGTCAACAACTTCTGGGCATCATTTTGCTGTAACAAATGTGATATTGCAGAATATCAAACACATGAAACACAATGATAATTTAAAATGCAATTGAGGCCATTAGCGGCATTATCGCGAAATAGGAAACCACCATTCCCCCCCCCCACAGTAGTGCTTTATTGCGTAACATCTATTGGTCTCCTTTCTCCCATCCAATGGACTCTAAACATAAGTGTGTGCGTGCTGACAAACAAGTGGTTTCCGGAACCACAATATAGCCCCATTAGCCTTATTAATGCACTCGAAGCCATGTAACAAAAAACTGTTTAAAAAAGAACAACAGTCCTGTAAGTAAAGCAAAACGCATCTCATAAACACAAGGTTGTAATATTAGTAAACACCTAATGAGCGTGAAGCAAGCAGTCTACATACATGTACATGTACAATGAACTTTACACATTTATAGCAGATGGACATGGTATTGCGACTATGGGAAAATGACATTTTTAACAGACTGGTTGAGCACAAGTCTTTGCCTACATTCTCCCTAAAATATGGGTCTGTCTTTCGATATCACTGAATGTCTTGTCATTATTTGGCATATATATACATGTACATGTATGTCATGAAAATGAAACCACTTATTCTACGTACATGTACAAGCACGCACTTGCGAACAAATTCTAGACTATAGAAGTGGAAAAAAAGGTACAATACTGGTCACAGAATTAGATTTAGAGTAGACAAGGATGAGGTGCTCTTCTTCTTCCCGAAAAATGCAGGCTTTATGAAATGAAGATTAACGCACGGTGGGTTGATGCGCGCACAGTCAATAGTACGCAGACAAGAATTTCTGGTGCAGGTATGTACATTGTATAGTGATGTGCAGATAGACAGAAATAACCGTCTGGTATTGGAAATTCTTTAATCAAACTGACATTTGTCCCCCAGAAACAGACGGTAACCCTTGCCACACACACATTAACAAGCAATTTTCACCGGAATCTGGTGAAAAGTTTAAAGTTTCACCTCAGCTTTTCTTTATCTAAGACTCAAAAGTTTGCTTTAGAAAAAGTGATGATCAGAAAGAAAATAGATCTAGATCTAGATATAATTTTCATTTAACTAACATCGAAAATCATTGAAAACATCAAAATATAAGGACTTACACTTTCAGTTTCAAGTAATCTGTACGTTTTCTAGAACTTATAGAAGGTACTGTCCTGAGCGCAATGAGATCACGATCTGCAATCACACATAAACCTTCCCTAACTAGGCTAACCCGTACAACGCACTTCAGGCTCTGCATACATGTAGAAGCTGTTAGTGAGGCCAAACATAGTCTCAGCGAAACACCATCGATATCAAAGACTGATGCTTTTGCCGCCTTTCGGTCTATTGCACAGACCGAGTGATAAATCATAAAGATTAAACATGTTAAACTTAAAGACTTAAAATACTTTCCTGGCTATTTTTTATTATTCGTGATCGTGTTATTCACGAATAGTTCTAATGATGTCTAACTCTAAATTTATTATCTGTTTTTATATTAGCTGCACAAACATGTATGTAACCCCCAATCATACTAAAGACATTGATTAAATAAATTTGCCAGATCTACCAATACCTAGATGATTGTGAATTGCGTGAGTCATTAAAATATTAGACTGCAGCTGCATGAGTATTGAGTAGTGCATGTAGATGTACCGCACACACTACAGTACAGAGTACAAGAGGCAATGCCATGAATGGGTGAATCGGGGCTAAAAATAAATTCGCCGGTCGGTACTTACAAATTCTGCAGAATTTACACTTGCCATCTCACGTAGAACAAATGAAGAAGACTTGAAATTGCTGCAGACAGACTTAGTCACCTGGAAAAGATCATAGCAAACCAAGAATTGTCCTATTTATAGCATAAAAGTGTTAAATAATCAGTATTTGTGCTTCTCGTAAAACATTGGCCCTGAAATAACCCCAATACATGTAAACACGTTGAAGCGGGCAGGCAATTATTTGTCAGAAAAATACGGTAGCGTGTAGAATAAAAGGGAAGAGAAATCTGCAACAAAAAATTGCATTGGCAATGATGGTAATGGTGGTTTCGGCAAAATCAAAGACTTTTCAGGTTCCCCAAAATTGTATTCGAGCTCTACCATTTTTAAAACTCCTTTTAATTTATTTTACTGCCCTAATAACTTACATATGCCCTATGTAGATTTGCCCTAAGACCGGGCAAGACAGCTTGGAAGATTTCTTGCGGCTTCAACCGGGCAATAGATCCGTAGAAGACAACTGGACCTGGTTAAGAGACACATTCATGGGTGTCGATCCTGGGGATCCCCTGCAATATTTCAGGTGGGGGTGGCCTGTACAATCATCCCCCTAATAATTCGCCATAAAATTTAAAAAATGGAGAGAAAAATTAATGATGAGAGCCCGATGAGAGTAGTTAATGGTTATTACTCGTAAGATGACCATCAAAAATACACATTTTGCTATCTCATTTTCATAATACATACATATATAAATAGAAAACGAAGTAAATGAGACAACCGTATATGAGACAAGAATAAATTGAATTCTCGCTCATACGGCTTCATCAGGAATTGATCAATTTATTCAATTTATTCAATCAACAGCATCATAGAAATGCAGTGCGCCAAATGCAAAGCCGCATCGTTAAAGATACTATATCCCTTTTGCAGCCAACATCAAATTCTGTAGAACTTTGCAGGAATTATGAATATGTCATGTATGTCCTATCTGTGAAATTTAAACGTTAGCAGTGTCCTAATATTCAAATTATGCAAGGAAACCCGTTTACTTGCTAGACTTCACTGTCAGACACTATTGAGTGACTGACTGGCTTTTATTCATCTTTGGTAATAACATACATAAAATGAGCTGTATAAAGCCATGAGCATTTGTCTACATCAATAACCCACTTCTTGTAATGGCCAAAATTAAACTGATTGAATCTTTGCGCAGCATACAACGTACGACCATTCGGTACAATGGTCTGAAAATCAGGCTATTACTTACTGGCTCTATAGCTCCCATTGAGTCGATTCGACAACTAATAGTCGTTATTTTCCCACTTAAAGACATTTTCAAGCCCCCCCTTTTTTTAGGGAAGTTCTAAATTAGTTTTATCTTTCAAATGCCGTTGGACTTTAACCTTTTCATTTTTTGGGCCTGCCAATGGGACATAGCACCTTTAAAAAGCAGCGAGCTAAATGTTAAGCGCGAGGCGCAAAAGTGCAAAAAAGAAGTAGAGAGTGGGAGAGAGAGATAATGAGAGACAGAGAGGATAATAACCCAGGTAGCAAGCCCATGTGGGACCCACATGGGTCCCATATTCTCTGAAACATGGGCCCCATAAGGAAAACCATCTGGGGCCCTAAGGCATCTGCACCCAAGAAGCATATGGGACCCATATGGGTAAACCCATATAAGACAGATGGGACCCAGATGGGACCCATACCAAACTGGGCCCAAATGGGTATGCCCAGCTTAATCCCATCTGGTACCCATATTGGTTAACCCAGATATATCCCATGTGGGTTAACCCAGATTTTCCCCATGTGTTACCCATATGGGCATATTCATATTCTACCCATATGTGTACGCCCAGCTCATTACCATCTTGGACCCATAAGGGCTGGCCCAGATAGATCCCATATGGGTTACTAAATATTGGCCCCATATGGGATACATAATGGGTTCCATTTTATAGCCCAGATGGCACAAGTGACCCAGATCATCTCCATATGGGCCCCATATGGGCTTGCTACCTGGGAAAAAGGGAAGAAACAGGCAGAAGAAAAAAGGAAGGGGGAAGAGAAAAGGAAGAAAGACAAGAGAAAGAGGGACATATATATTCCAGCATTTCCTTCAGGGAACTGATGTGAATGGGCGATGAAAAAAGAGGTTGACTTTAAAGTAACCTACAATGAAATATTGCTCATGTTTATTTCTTACAATGTCAAAATTACTTTACGGGATCCCCCTCCCTAAAAGCTTAGGCATGGGTGATGGTAGGTATGAGGTTAATGCATGATCAGGAATTAGTTGAGTGGATGGAAAAGAAGAGAGAAATAAGCTGAAGAGAAAGACGGTTTTGTCCAAATCATGAAGGAGATGAAACTTTCAGTTTCTTCCTGATTCATACTCAGTATCTATTTTCTTTTGTTGATTTCATCCATTTCTTTGTTTATTTATATCTCTATATGTAAAACATTTGAAGAGCTATTTTCCGAAAGGAGCAAAATCTTTTGATAGCAAATGGAGATAATGATATAAATTTTCCTCTATTTACCTTGAACAAAATTATTAACCTAAATTACGAGAGAAATTATGAACACATGCATCTTTTAATAACAATTTTCCATAGACACCTGAACAAAATCGGGTAAACAAATTAGAGTTCTTTCTTAAGTTACACACATGGATCTAGTGCCTCTTGAAAATAAGCTCTTTGTATGTACATAAACAAGCAATACAAAAGAATACTCCAGTTCGATATTTTGGAGAAAGATTTATATTACGTCACAACTTATTTTTGTTTTATTGAAAAGCTGATGTAGGCCTATGTATTGTATTCAAACGTAACAGGCATACGATAGTTAAGGTGTTTTTGAAGGTTAGAATGTTATTAAGTTTGAAGTTTTGTTTATAACACCCTTCCAATAATAATGCACCTTCTAAGACTGGTTATAGTTTTTGAGAAAAAAAATAGTGCTCTGGTCAGGGCCTTAGGGGAATATTATACTTATATTTTAGAGCGTATCTGGTATGATATATATATCTGGGTGAAGAAGGAGATTTGTTGTTTGGTAGTTGAAACGTAAGTTTTATATTATGTTTTTAAGAAACAGACACCCCAGGACACATTGGAAACTATTGTGACAAATGATGTTCCCCACAAGACTGTAAAGGGCCGTGCACGTACTCCATGTTTTACAGGGAAATTAAAACGCCTATGTAATAAAAAGGAGAAGCTATATGTTCATGCCAAGAGTAGTGGTACACAGCGAGATTGGGACAAATTCACCAAAGCAAGAAAGCAGATCGATCGTACCATTAGAAGCGCCCACAGACACCATGTCTTTTCAATCCTCGAGGGTAACAACCCGAATCTGGAGAAAGCTGAAGCTCTTGCCGACACTAATAGACGGACTAAGCAATCTTTTAGGGTCAAATTTCATGGGTAAAATAGGGTAACTATTTTGGCCCAAGTGGCCTTTACTTATTTTATGAACAGGCGCGCCGAAACGTTGAGAGCGGACAACGCATTGAGGGGGCAAACCATTGTACACCAAACTTGTTTATACGGTATTTTTAAAAGAAATTCTCCTATATAGATCTGAATTGGAAAAGTGATCAAACTTTCTCAAACGATATGAGGAGAACTTATTATTGTAACACACAAAACAAGAATGGAGCTTTAACTATCTAACATTTGAGACTATGAGTATGACATTCGTCAAAACATTTTTAAACATCAAATTCAGATACAAGTAAAAATCAGTTTTTATCATCATGCCTTTTTAATCAAATAATTAGCACATCTGTAACATGATATATTTTTGTTCAAGTGAAGACGCAGTAAAGAGGGGGGATGGGGTAGTGAGAGAGAGAGAGAGAGAGAGAGCCGAAAAGAGACGAGCGAAGAGGATTCAATACACCCCATTAATCAGTTAAAGTCAGATACAATATTTATATTGATTCAAATATTTTTTTTGTAATTACAAAATTGTCATTAAACAAAATATATAAATATTGTTCTTGATGAAAGGGAAAGGGGTCTGAAACAAAATATATCAATGGATTTCTTTTTAAAATATTAAATTAAAAAAAAATAAAAAAACCGCTGGCCCCGACAGAGTATTGATACCCGATTACGTATGCGCCCGAATCCTAAATGTTTTAACTTGATGCATATCCTATTGGTTTGAAAATTGGTATTATTTTAATTTCTATTTCCCAGCAATTTTTTGAAATGTCTTAAAGTTCTTTTCCTTTCTTGAAATGACAATACAGCCTCAGCATATTCTTTCCCTGTGGGGATAATGAAAGCGCTTGTCTGTCCAGACAAGATGAACAGCCTCTTCTCTGCCTGTATTGACAATACATCAAAACGAATTTCGCCCATGTTGCCATGTCAGGAAGGTACTTTTATCTCATTTGGCAATCCTGCAGAGTAACAAAAATGTTCCTTTTTGAAAAATTAAAAGAGTGGTGTGTGTGTGTGTGTGTGTAATTGGGTTTTTACAGACGTGTATCAATAAGATATGATTATTTACGTCTGGGGACCGACCTTTAATGTCGCCATCCGAAAGACGTCACCATCCGAAAGTGGTGAACCTGCTCCGCTTTTTATAGGCCCTAACTGAATTGAATTCGGTACTTTTGAAAAGCATTTGGTGCTATGTCGGAAAACACATCGCACACTGATTCTTGCAATAACAGCCCGAAAAAGAAATAAAGATCTGTACCCCAGCTACTTTCTATTTCGTATTCTGTATAGTAGCCCCAGGTGTAGGCCTTTTTCATCACTGTCTTTTATAAAGCATTGAAATTCTCGCATATAATTATTTTCGTCTCTCATTCACTGTGCAGCTTGGCTATTTGTGTATTTGCGTATTTATTTATTTATTTATTTAATAGTCTTATTTTAGTAGGGTAGCTCTATCAGTAGTTAAATACTGTTTTCCGTGGAGGCCCTACAACAAAAATACAAAATTTACAAACATATATTGATGTAAATAATACAAATCGAGACAAAATAAATTTAGTTACAACATTTTCGAACAAAAGAAAAAAAAACACAATGGACCAGTTCAATGATTAAGATTATCATAACGCCAAAACAAAAGAGTAAAATCGTAAATGAAGAATTTGAAGGCGCATTTCTTTAAAAAAAAGCTAAACTATTCTAAAGAGCCGCACCATCAAATGAAAAACTTTGTTTTCCCATCTGTGTTTTTATTTTGGGTAAGAGTAATCCTGCGTTGTGTGCACTGCGCGTTCTAATATTACGTACAAATTGGGTGTTTTGAAACATTTGTAAAATATAGACCCGAGTTTGATTTTCAAAAACAGAATAAATCATTTTGCATTTGAAATAATTCCACCCATTTTGAATGCTGACCAACTTGAGTTTATTAAAATTTTCTTGAGTCAGGGTTCTTACATTGGCCCCCAAGATTACTCTGGCCATTTTCTTGTGTTATTTAATGATTACATCTCGGAAATTTTGTGAACAGTTAGACCATGCATTACAGCAATATTCAAATAAAGGCAAAATTAATGCATTGGCAAGAAGATGCAGTCCCTCCAAATGTAGGTATCTTTTTGAACGACCGAGTAATGCTATCCTTGACCATATCTTTCCTGGTTTTTGTCACGTATTCTTTTCAGCTAAATGTTGGATCTAGCCAGACTCCTAAGTATTTATAGGTATAAACCTAAGATATTTGGTGTTGCTCAAGTTGAATGCAAATAGATTTTTCAAGTTTAGCCAATTTCATTTGTGAACCAAATAACATAAATTCAGTTTTTTGTGGTTTAATGCCAATTTTTTTTCTTTGACCCACTCATAAACTAGTTTTAAATCAAAGTTCAATGCCGATTCAATGTTCTCACTTCTTTGACTACTAAAAAACAGTACAGCATCGTCTGCATATAACATCACTTGGCATTTGGATACCACCTTAGGAAGATCATTCACCATGACAGTAAACAATAACGGGTCTAAATTGGCGCCTTGTGGTACGCCTGACACAGTCGTACCCCAGTCTGAGTACATTTTGTTTCCGATCACTGAAGTATTCCATGAACCAATTAATTTCTTGACCCAGTATACCGTACTTACAAAGCTGTTCTACTATTTTACGATCTACATAGTCGAAAGCCTTGCGCAGGTCTATGAAGACCGCGCCTGTCATGTGACCCTTATCCATTTGTCTATAAATAAAGTCAGACAAAATAGGTTAAAACAGTATGGGTACTATGACCTTTACGAAAGCCTAATTGATTTGGAGAGAGAACATTATTTTCGCTTAGATATTCTTGCAATTGATTATGTACTGCTCGTCCTATGATCTTCATAACGACAGGTATTATGGAAATGGGCCTATAATTACTCAAGTCTGATCTATCTCCCCACCCTTAAACAATGAAATAACCTTAGCCAGGGGCGGCAAATTTGAAAAAGTGCCCCCCAAAATGTATAGCAAATACTGACTAAAGACTGCAACACACTTTTAGGCTCTGGAGGGCCCGAGTGTGCAGCGTTTAAACAAAAAAAATACAAAAATCTTCTCGCTCGGTAGCTACGCTCCCTCGCATAATATCCTTCAAAATGTTCAAGTAAATATTGTAGAAAAGTGAAGTGTGAAAAAAAGTATATTGCTTGTTTTTATACTATAGTTTTGCTAAGGAATGTAATTTTGTAATACAACAAAACTTCAAAAACCTGTGAGGGGGTAGTCACTTCCGTCACCTTCACTCCTCTCGTTCACTATGCTCCCTCGCACGGGCGTACTGATGGTGGGGGGGGCAGTCGCCCCCCCAATAAAATTCAAACGTGGTTTATTTCTAATTCGATACCAGTGATTTACAAATGTTGCTGAAATGGATTTTCCCCTGAGCTTCCGGGGGCTCTGCCCCCTGGACCCCACCAAGGACCCTAAGGCGGCCCTGGTTGCTTTTCTGACCGTAATTAAATGCCTAAAACCCCTGAGCTTCCGGGTATTCGCCCCCTGGACGGGCTGGACCCCACCAGGGCTCTAAGGCGGGCCCCTGGATGCTCATCTGAACGTAATTAAATGCCTAAAACCCCTGAGCTTCCGGGGCTCTGCCTGGAGCTGCACCAAGGGCCCTAAGGCGGCCCCTGGATGCTCATCTGATCGTAATATTAATGCCTAAAACCCTGAGCTTCAGGGGGCTCCGCCCCTGGACCCCACTCCAATTAGTGACCTGCATGCCAGTGTCACAAATAATGTATCAAAATATGCTTATCTGACCGTAATTAAATGCCTAAAACCCCCAAGCTTCCTGGGGCTCCGCCCCCTGGACGCTCATCTTACCGTAATTAAATGCCTAAAACCCGTGAGCTTCATGGGGCTCCGTCCCTTGACCCCCGCCGGGGCTTGCCCCTGGACCCCACGCCAATTTACGCTCCACTTGCTTCGCTCGCTTTGCTCTACCTGATCGTAAATACTTTAGCCCCCTCTCCCCACTTTAAAAAACGTTCCACGGGGCCTGCATGTAACATATAAGAGTGATGGTGATGCAGATTTTTTTCTGACCCCAAACGTTTTTGCTCATTACGCCACTGCTCCCTCGTCCCTCGCATTTCGCCCCCGGTCATGAAAAGAAATCGCCGCCCCTGACCTTAGCTTCTTTCCATTCTGGTGGTAGCTTGCCTGATTGTAATGACACGTTGAAGAATTTTAAATTAGTAAGTGCTTGTAAATGACTGGCGTAGCTATTTTTAGCAGTAGACCACTTATGCTATCAAGGCCAGGTGATTTATTGGTTTACAATCTTTTGAACTCATTGAGGACAAAATCATTACCTATTTCATCGAAAAAAATGTTGTAGGTAGGGATGGAAAATATCTACCAGCATCACCCAAGGCCGTAGCCAGAGTTTGATGTTTTTTTTTGGGGCACATACATGTAATTGATCGACGTCCTCGGAGGGGTCTAAGAGGAGGGGTGTCTGATCTTGGAAAAAAGAACTATTTTTACTTACACCAATAGAGACAAAATGATTGTCTAACTCGTCCACAATAACAGATTTGACTTGCCAGAATGTAATAGCCAAGCTTCCCCATTCACTGATGCCATCGTCGGGGAAGGGGTAGTGAGAGTCACAGAGAGAGAGAGAGAGAGAGAGGAGAGAGAGAGAGAGAGAGAGAGTGAAAGAGAGAGAGAGAGAGAGAGAGAGAGTGAGAGAGAAAGAGAGAGAGGGACAGAGAGAGAGGGAGAGAGAGCCGGATAGAGACAAGCGACGTATATACACTATGGGTGAGATTGCCAAACAGACCGAGGAAATAATCGAAAGTACGCCATCTGTAGGTAGTAATTATTATTATAAAAAAGAATGATGTCATGATAAAGACCAAGTCTAAAACCCAAATCTGTCGATTGTTTTCTTTTCTTCCTATCTGCTTCTCCTTCTTCTTCTTCTTCTTCTTCTTCTTTTTCTTTTCTTCTTCTTTCTTTCTTTCATTAATTATTTTCCTTTCTTTCTTTATTTCTTTCGTTCCTTCCTTCTTACATGTTTTTTGTACACAATGCTCCCTCGGCAGGTCACAGGTGGTGCATGCACTCCTACCCCCTCCCCCGTGACTCCATACTAGGCTACACATAGTCGGAAAGATGTCTCAGTTGGATGTATTGTGTTTGAATTTGTTTATAATTGCTGATTAATCTTTTAATCTATTTGCCGATGCATTGAAATAAACTCTCCATTCACCAAGTTGTAAATTTTCATACTTTCTCTGCAGATACCATGTAATGGGGCATTCCTGGGGCGGAGGAGCATCGTAAATTTATTATAAAAGCACGGTATATTCCATTTCAAAATGACCCCCTCCCATCGTTCCTCCGACGACATCAGGTTTACCTTGATAGAAGTATTTGAAAATAGGAGGAGCAAAATAAAGTGATCGAAATAAATTGAAAACTTTGAAGAATGAGAAAGTTATGGTTTTCAAGTGTTGAAAATCAGTACACAATTGAGCATTTAATATAATTTGCTGTGAGGTAGATGGGTGAGGTGGGGGAGTGGGCGATGGGCACACATGCAAGTACCCATCACTTCATGTTCGGGCAGCGAGATTTTTTTTAAAAGATCAAAATGACGAATATAATGAAAACGCCATATTAAATGAAGCATAATATTATCATTCAATGTCGTATTGTGATCAGTATTTTATTATTTTTGGTAAACTCGTATCAAGCGAGAAGGAACTGTTTACTCAATGGTAAAACAAGATGCACCCGGATGCGTATGTTAAAACAGAAACCAATTATTTTGTATAAATGTGCCATCCCTTTAATATACTGTTTATGTAATAACTCCCAATATGGCGTTATAAACGTAACTGAGACTTAAATATTCACTCCACGATTTGTTTGTTTTCTCTTTCTCCTCCTTTGCGCAGCCACGAGAGACCATATACCTCACGCCTCCTCCATCATGTTTCATCAATGAGAATGGGGGGGGGGGCAACTTATCCAGTGATCCCGAGGTACGACACCCTTGCATCGTTACTGAGGAAGATTTTGTTAGCGGATTCATTGTAGTGGCTAGTATTGTAAGTGATGCATAAAAGATTAGCTGAATCGAATGAGACTGGTGAGTGCCGAATATCTGCCCATAGCGAGTGGAATCTGTCGTCAAGATGGCTTCCGCTCCTGAACAGATGACGAACAATTTTGCATTCTTCATCACTCGACGACAATTGTATGAACATCGTTGAACTCGTTATTAGGTGATCAACTCGCATTAGAACACAGACGTATTCACACTGTATTACCAACTTCATTTTTTTCTCTGGTGGCGGCGGGAGGGGCGTTGAGTGATTTAAGAAAAGGTTCATGCTTTCATCTATTTCATATCGTATCAGGAGCTCTGAAACATGTTTTGAAAGACGGCGGCGGGGAGGTGGGGGGGGGGGCGGTGAGCATGAGAAGGAACATTCAATGCTGCTGTATTGTACGGGTCCACTCCGGCAAAAAAGTGCGAGGTTCCGTGCTCTCTGCATGATTTGTTGACATGACAAATTCAATCCATATTAAATGTACCCTTGTAGTGGAATGTTTATTTCCAATTTTACATTAATTATCGGGCCAAACTATTTGCGGCATATTTTTTTTAATAAATACTAAACATAAAAAGTTACTTACATCTACGTAAGGGCTACCATGGTATGGATTGTTGTATTTGCAATAAACATCATGCTTTAGCAATAGATGATATTAAATTATTTTCGAAAGAGAAGTGAGAGTGTGAAGGGATACTGATTGACTTCAGCAAGCTCCCGGGTAAATGATAAAAACATCTGAGGCATTCCGGGAATTCCCCCCATGAGGCCAATACATGTCAGTTGTCTGCCAGTCGCCACGACGTGTGTGTATTACTTGTACATGATTCGACAATGTAGTGTATCGGCGTCGTCGTCATGTTCGTTTATCTGCTGGGCTCGATGTTTAGGCTATTCCATATGCGTATGTCTCTCTTTCTTTCTCTCTCTCTCTCTCTCTCTCTCTCCCTGTCTTCCTTTGCCTGCTACTATCTATCTATCAATCTATCTCTCACTCTCACCCTCTCTTTCTCTAATTCTCTCGCAAATATCTAAATTACATTTTGACTACTGTCCCCTTTATTTTGGGTGACCCAATCCTTCTCTCTCTCTCTCTCTCTACTTCTCATTGATTCAAGTCCACTCCAAAAAAAACTTACTTTAAATAGAACCAGAAAAATCAGACAAACCAATCAAAAAAAGTTTGAGCAAAATCCGATAACTAATAAGAAAGTTATGAATTTTTAATGACATGAAAAACTTTGAAAATCACTACACAAATTGGCAACTCACTCATGAGTCTGTGACGTATGGTCCTCACTATCCACTAATTATTTTCTTTATATTGATAATATAAATTTCCTATTTTCACCCTAAGAATCTTTTTTCTTGACACCAGCATCCAAGTTAGATTGTTAGTTATGTTATGTTATGTTTTTGTGTGGATCCACGAATAAAGAGTAATTATTGTCCAGTTAAATCATGAAAAATTGAATTTTGATGAACTATTTATATAAAAATCAATAATTATGAAATACAATATTCAGAAAATAGTATCAATTCTTCAAAATTCATAAAAGTTTTGGGAAATGTCATGCACGCAATATGATACAAATCATATAACCTGGGCAAAGGCATGTGGAAATCAAGTTTTGGGGATAAAAGGAAATTATGGGATTAAACTTTATAAAGCAATTGATAACTTGTGAGGACATGAAGTCACAAACTGATAACCATCTTGGCAATTTGTGTTGTGATTCTCATTGTTCCATAGTTTTACATACTTTTTCAAAAATTCATAACTTTCTTATTAGTTATCCGATTTTGCTCAAACTTTTTTGATTGGTTTGTCTGATTTTTCTGCTTTTATTGAAATTAAGTTATTTTTGGAGTGAACTTGGCCTTTAACCTCTCCCTCCCACCTTCTCTCCCGGCTTTCGCTATTCTCTAGTCTTCTCATCGTTATCTTTCTCTCCCTCATCTTTCCTGGCTTATATATTGTGAGACATATCGTTAATCAAAAGGGCCAATTTAAACTAACATCATTAAAAGTTTTTTTTTGTTCTTTGTTTCATGTTACTAAATATAGGCCTACATAAATCTGTTCACATCTGTTTGAAGATTTAAACAAATCATTAAGTCGTAAAGATGTGTTTATCGCTCTTGAATAATGAATGATTTAGATGTCACGCATGTACCTAAATTGAAAATTGAGGCGAAAATCATGTCTTACTAATTTTTTGCATGTCAATTTGGGGGAAGTTAGACACTTTGTTTTTATAAGCTATGGAAAGCTCCTACACAATATAAACCTCTTTTCTGTACCTTTATTTTCTAAATGTATTCAACATTTATGCGGCAAGATGAGCCCACCCCCCGCGCTTATTAAAAGCAAAATGATAATAATGATAAATAAAAATGTTTTAATATCTTCTGAAGATAGAAATGCAATCATAAATCATTAGGGAAGTAGTTTAGATCAGGGGAAATGTGCACGAATCGTCCCGTTTATAACCTAAACATCATTTCCTCCATGACGCTGGAGAGCAGTGAATGTTTACACAGACAAAGAAGATCCAACACTGTGCCTCCTCGTTTTCTAATTAATACCACAGCGATGGGCCACGGTCGTATCTTTTATCACACTCGTCCTTGCCTTGGCATTTATAGGCCGGCATAAATCACCGCCATGCTCCCGCGACGATTGTTCCGCATTTCCTATACAAACCGATTTCGCAATTTCATCCCTAGACCATTTACTATACCAAACCCTTACCCTTACCCTAACCTAGCATCCCACTGCAATCATAACCGTATTATCTTTGGCGAAATAGAGAGAGAGTACGTAGCGATTGTCACCGATACATATGATGGAGCACCTTAATCAGAAATCAACAACATCAATGAAGTATCCAACTTTGGATGCAGTCCATAAACCTTCCTGCCCCACCCCCGCCTTAGTTGACAGTCCAGCAAAATATCAATGCAACTTGCAATTGGTCTGCGGCATGTGAAATTGTCTGGACACATTACGCCCCACTCCATTACGCCCCCTCCCCAGTTCATCATTCTGGAATACGACATTGATTACCTGTCATAATCACACTATCGCGTTGTAACAAAATGTATCTTGGTGATTTGTGATAAAACCTATCGCTGCCTCAAGCATGCACGAACGAAACCTAAAAGGCCTTGACTGCGTACCATTTTATGTACCAAACATAATTATATCTGACGTAATCCATCACGAACCTCCTTTTTTCTTCTCTTTCGTAACCAAATTTCGTAATAATATAAATTTTAATTCAGAATTTCCCAGTTGCCTATCCCTGAATCCTGAGTTAAAGCTCCAAGTAACGATTAAAGTCGTTTGTATATTGGTATTTAAAACGATTACAATCAATGCAGATTCATCTGAATAAATGGTTTGAATATTTGTCAATATACAGTGATATAATAATTTAGTATTTCCATTTCCAATTCTATATCAACATTAAACACAGTGACACCTAATATAATTATACGTTCTAATGGGCCATGAACTGTACTCTTATGACTGCTAGATGATAATAAACATGCTATAGGGGTCTATATACCGGTGATAAGCCCTTTGGAAGCCTCGCTGAACTTCTGACATACCACTCATCTTAATTACCACCAGCCGAGAGACTTGACAGCCATCACAATGCAACCATGACAGTCGCGAGACAGTTATTTAAAGTGGACAATCAACTCTATCATCTGACTGTCACTAGTTTCTATCCTCACATGGAAATCTCTGTTTGCGGTTAATGATCTTTTTTGAGTGTCCATTTTTGTTGGCGAATTTAAGTCTCAAATTTATCCACTACTCGGTATAATGTTTTCATACGATGAAATTACATGATGATAAAACTGACAAAAGTATATGTATGGACATAATGGATGTACATGTATGACCACATCTGTGTATATTTGCACATCTTTCTTTTAACGCAGACAGTTTTACTTACGTGCTTTATGTACCTGGGGCCTTTTAAACAGCATATATCATTACAAGACCGAATGAATGTCTGTCATTTGTGTGCACTTTATTCATGTACAGTTACATATCATTTTGGTGTCGGTATGATGTTAAGAAATGGTATACAAATTAATCTGCTATTCAAAGCTTTAAGATAAAAACAGTATCTTTAATATTACGAAAACCGTGCCAGCGTTCAATCAACGATATAATGTAAACATATTTATCAATATAATGCAACTGCAAATATCAATAACAAAATAATGGAAATAATTAATCAAGCACTAAACATGTAAAACAACGTAGGTCCTATTTATTCATCCAGAACTCTAAACCATTTATCGTTTGATAAAAACAAAAAGGACAATAAATCCTCAGCGTATGTTATGACGTATTTCAGCAGCATTTCTTTAGACAAAATATATTAGAAACGTGACACACTGGATCGAATGCATAATCTACCCCTTATAACCCGTAGGCCTATCTATACCGCGGTCCAGCCATCGCCATTTTACTAACACCACGATGTTACCGTTGAATTTTGAATCAACTATCATGACCATACCTAAGTAACTGTAACAGTAGGTTGTTGCTAAGCTACTTCGAAGGTAGCATTGTTTACTACTACTACTACTACTATTCCGTGAACCCTTATCCCTTATCCCAGGGGTTGGTTGCCCAAATCCTCCGTCCAACTCTCCTAAGGCTATGTTCCCAGTTTGAGCCGCTGTCATATTTAGTTCCTTCATATCTCTTTTATTGCTATCCTTGTAGCATTGCAATGCGGTAAAATTGCGATGTCTTGACCGTACATGTACCAATACTACATCGTTAAAAAACACCTTTTGACTTAGCGAATTCTAAAGGGGATAATAGGAGAATATAATTTCATGGAGATGGAGAACTGTATGTTGTCAAAATTTAAGTTGTATGTTCCTCGATTTCTTTGAAAAGTTTCAATTAGTAAGGGCCAAGATGCAGTCTTTTATGGTATAGTATATACGTCGAGTAAATACTAAATTTTCTATAACAAAATGCAGTTCATTACAAGTTATAAGCTCTGCGAACCACCACTACAGTTCCCGTTTACTTTTTTGAATTAATTTGACGGAAAATAAAGATGACAAATGCAGATGAAAAGTGCCCCTTTGTAGGTTTACCATTAGCTTGAATAAGCAACAAAAATACATCAGGGGAGTGTTTCACAAAGACTAAGATCGACTTTGAGTTGGACTTAACTATGGCAGGCCGTTCATGCCACTATTTGCTCTCACCATTATGATCTTTAGATAATATTTTTTCCTTCAATAATGAATTATCAAAAAATGCAAATTCTGTAGATTTGTGACCATGATTTGTAAGTCCCTTGAGAGACCAATGCCAGTAAATGGTGAGAGCAAACAGTGGCATAAACGGCCTGGCATAGTTAAGTCCAACTTAAAGTCGATCTTTGTGAAACACTCCCCTGGTCTCCTGTTTAATTTATACCACTAATGAGATTATTCGTCAATAAAAGACGGACAAGTACCGAAAAGCATTCCTACATGGAGAAAACTAATCATACATTGTTGACTTATATTCTCCCCATCATACCAACAGCTGACTTGCAACAATAGAATAATGAACTTTAACTATTACGGTTGACGGGCAATGAATTCATAATGAGATTCAACCTGAATTATTTACCTCAAAATGGAGTATGCCAATATACTTGCATGAATATATATGAGCTGTAAAACAAAGATCGAGGTTTTTAATCTGGAAGTGGTAAAATGTTTGCGATGTACTGCACAATATGCTGACTAATTTAAAGGTACTTACTCAATGGGGTTATCGTTTTCAACTAATAATTCCCTTTCTTTTTTTCTTCATTTATTTCCTTTTTTGTTCTTCTTTCGTTCTTTCTTTCTTCTTTTTCTTCTTTCTCTGTTTCTTCCTTCCTTCTTTCTTTGTTTCTTTTTGTCTTCTTTATTTCTTTCTTATTTTTCTTTCTTGCTTTCTTTCTTTCTTTCTTTCTTTCTTTCTTCTTCTTCATCTTCTTCTTCTTCTTCCTCTCCTTCTCCCTTTCTTCTTCTTCAATGTTAGTAAATTCATATCTAGTAGTATTACTGGGGAGAAAACACGATTGAAATGTATTGAATTCACAGAAATACATTACAACTATTAACAGAAAATGTTGTTATAATATGCTTAGATATTTATGCTTTGACCTCTACAAAACCGAGTACTCCACTTTTTTTAAATTAAATGTAGCTTTGGCTCTTCATTTTCTGTTTTTTAATCGTTTATACGAAATGTACTTTACGCCATAATTTCCCTTAAAATTATTTTTTTAGAGAAATATTTGGGTCGCTTTTTGTTTTGTTTTCCGTGTTGTCTTGCTGCTTAAAACACATCATATTTATAAATATCAGCGCTCCAACTTAGTAAGCTTAAATGTATACCTTTAAACAAAGAAGAGGGGGGGGGGAGGAATCTTTCTTGATATATGAACATGTTTCCCATTTTCCAAGGAACTAGTTACATTTTAACTTCAAAATGCTTTTCTTGGAGACAACTCTCCCCAAAAAACCAACTGGTTGGAAAAAGGGAACATAATTGACTGGTGAGACAACAGAGCGTTATGTAAACTCCTGATGTGACGTAACGCTCCAAATTACTGCTTGATAAAAAAAGAATACTATTATTTCTGACCTAGCTTAGCTTAAGAGAAGTCGAAGTTTGTACAAAATTATTTGTGAATTCAATGCAGTCTTTCGCAATGACATGCTATTTTAGCTAGAGATATATTTCCCGCGCTACGTAAGATGAACTGTTGTTGGATTTAACGGAACTTAAGGTGACAGCTTGTTGCGATTCCTTGACAATCTTGTGACGCTGACACGTGTATCTCCATATGACCATGGCACATAATGTCACTAATGTAGCAACAACGACGAGAACGATGCCCACCGTTCTCGACGTCGACTCGACACCATCGAGCAGGAAAACCAAACCAGCGATGAGGAGACTCACAGCGAGGAGTGAGCACAAGACGGCCGCTGTGCAGAAGCACCTGTAATGCGTGCCGTTGGAGGTGTTGCTGGCCCTGGTGGGGGCACAGGTGTGGGCACTAGCAGGTGAGCGGGCGCGGTCACTGTTTGCACTGCAGGAGCGACTGGGAGGCGCTGTAGCCTGGAAATTGGTGTGTGTCACCAGGATAGGTTCTTGAGCTGCATGAAGCATGTAGCTACCTGCGGCCATAGGATGTCCCGGCCAGGACAGCGATGTCTTGCTCGATTGCGTGCTCAAGTTCGGCATGATTGGAAACAAGTCAGCTGGTATAATTGAATGAGATGATTGTCAGACGTACGACAGATGAGCGTTTGATTTCCTTCTCAATGTGATGCTAGAGGGAGGGGGATGGAGAGAGAAGTGATGTGATTAATACTCTTCATGACGTATAAATAATGACAGATGTTTGAAGACGTACAATCATTTACTCTTATACTTTTGAAAAAGTCAACCTATTTTCTATGCCTTGTACGTCACCTTTTGTAATGTGCAAACATAACAAAGACGTCCTACGAAATCCGGACGTGATTTATATGAGATATAAAATAGGGTATTAGATGATTTTTAGAAAAGCAGTTGTGATCGTGTTTTCCTGTGAGTTTTTTTGTTCTTCTTCAAAGAGAATAAAGTTTTAAAAGAATCATAAAGGCTGTCACCAGATCCACATCATTGGCAGAGACTCTGAATCTGAAATTTGAAAAGAAATCCCTCGTCCATCTTTATGTCTAACACATCTTGCCTATGAAAGGTACCGGTCAGTCTTCACGATTTCTATTTTGTCAAAAATTGCAAACGCTTTTCAGTGTAACTAAATATCCCTGAAAAGGAAGAAAATGATCTTACCCAGTTTATTAAGACACGTTTTCTATTTAAGATACGCAATACAGGACGGTGTGCATCCGGGATTTATACAATCGGTAATCACATAATAAGACATATTGCTAGACTAATCCCAAATATGGATAATTGTACATTTTGAATGTCCTCATGCATTCTGACATATCATATGATGTCGAACATTTATATTTTATTTGGCAACTATCCGATAAAGAAGTTAAACATTAATGAATAAAGGAAGATGGCAAATGTTGGCTATATTTGAAAATATAATTATCATTTCATAATTAGAAACATGCGGGTATCGTAGAATATACCAAACTTTGCACCGACAGAAAAACTTGTAATTGATTTTTCACGTACCATCACCATAAGTATTCTCACTTTAGATAAAATTGCATCGAAATCAATGTTAGGTTTATCCTTATCATGCATGCTCAGGGCATTGCAAGGCACTCAAATCAGTAATAATGATGTTGAATCATTCTGCAATGATATTCATAGAGTTTTAAAAAAACTAAGGGAAATCATTTCATCGCTGAAGAAAGTCTATGAAGTTTTACACTTCCCTCTGGTCAGGCGACAAGATACAACTTGATTACTTCTTTCAATCGATGGCGCAATTATATCTTTAAGATACTATTAAGAAATAATTACGACACAAAACAAAGTAATCGAAATGTTTTTACCTTACTGAATACTGTGATCCATAGCTGATTGCGCGAAAAAGTATTAATCCTCATTTAGAGAAAACAATAAATCAAATTGATTACAGCAGCCTGATTCAGACAGTAGACGTAACCTATTCGCGTGGTGCCTGTGGTAAAGTGACTGTGTTATCGCAATGAATAGAGACGCGGTAACCGATATACCAGGGTGTAGCATTTCGATCAGAAGAAAGGAATCTCGCGCGTCTAAACACTGGGATGGGCCAGGTGATGGTTGGGTTATCAGATAAGGAAGCACGGTCGCAATTAGAGCAGCAAGGATTTTGACAATATTGAGAGAGGTGCATGTGGGATGCAGCTGAGGTGGTGACTGGTTAGCTTGAAGTATATATAAAAAACTAAATTATTCATACCCTTACGAAGTTTTGTATTTTTTTAAGTATCTGAAAAATTGATTTTTCCCGATTTATGTTTCTTGAGAATGTTACATATCAAATCTTACATTATAAAGGTACTCAACAAAGGCCCTAAATTTAACCAATCCACCTTTCATTCTTGAGGTATGAAAACACACCAAAAACATCAAATTTCAGTTACCAGGGGTATGCAATAGCTTAGTTGTTAGTTAGTTAGTTAGTAACTGTATATGATTATCTTTGTTGGAAGAGAATGTTAGGCATTTAGGGGTGTGCTGTAACATAATTCTAAACGAAATCCCTGGCGATATTAATTAGCTTTGTCATGGAAAATCCATTATATTTTCGTATGACATGTAATAATTAAAAGTTTTCAGTCATGCTTAAAACAATGGAATAATATCCATGCTGTTATAATAAAGTAAAAGTACATACTACACTAAGAATGTTGGTGGTGATGTTGGTGAAGATGAGGATAAGACAATAATAATGTTTAAATTTATATTAACACAGGTAATTATAGAATTGATATTAATTTATAAATTTTGGTGTGAAGATTGTAATTAAAGCAAATTAGCTTTCTGTCACTTGAAAAATTGCCATTTATATTGAATCCCAAATTCCTTGTATCACATACCAAGTAGGAGCCGTCAGCACACGGATTATCAACAAATTTAATTTCGAGGACACCATGATCGCATAATCGCCCCTGGCAGGGGCGTCAATCCTTTTTAATATGTGTGGGGGGCACAATGCATGGAGTAAAATATGAAGTGGCGCGTGAGCGCCACGTTCCGCGCTTGCCCGGCAGGGGTGTCTGAGGGGGATGTGGCCACCTCAGAAGTTCAAAGAAAATTGAATTTTCAAACTCATTTGGCGCGATTTGGTGCATTGAAAATCTCAGCAATACAAAGTATATTTCAGAATGATTCATGAATGTCATATTCAGTTACTATTGTTACACATATGAATTGTAGGCTAAATGGGAATATAAGATTTAGAAATATCGACTTTAAAGATTTGTAAATATAATGTTAATACAACCTCGTTATTAACCCCATTATTGAATTAACAAAATGTTGGATATAAATATGTTGGTTGTTGTTCTAAACAGATGCTAACTAAAATGGAAATGCCATAAATTGATTAAAAAAGGAAATACGTTTCACAAGACAAATTGCATTTTTAGCTTCTGGTCCTGCAGGTGGAGTTCAAAATTATTATACGCTTTATTTAAAATCCAATTAACAAGTAATAAGACTTGCCCTCGCAGTATACAAAACAGGATAAAGGTGTGTGCCACGGGCAACGGGACACAGGGTTGATTTTACACAGTGCAATACTTAAAGCCCAAGTCCACTCCGATTTTCAAAAATTATAGCATGTTGTAAATAAATCAAAGGTTAAAACTGCCAAATATCACGGGCGTACTTCACTCAGGTGATTTTTAAGAGCGATTTTTGTTTCGGTTATTTCGAGCAAAACATTTAAATTGCTGTACGGATGTGACGTATGCTCCTCACAACGAAAGTGCCAGCAGTATACATTCTGACAATAGGCTATTTTCGTAATGTAACCAAATTTAATGCATTCGTCTTTGTGAAGTGCCTCAATACAAACTATTTCATTAAACTGATAAGAATAATAGTATTTCATTATTCTTATCAGGTGAATGAAATAGTTGTATAGAGACACTTCACAAAGACGTATGCATTACATTTGGTTCCATTACGAATCTGTGTTGTGAGGACCCTACGTCACAAAAAATGCATTGTGGGGGAGAACCGGCTCAATTATTAACTTGTTTTTGCTCATTAAAAAAAAAAATAAGTCTGAGCACCATTTTCCAAAATCAAGTTATATATGGGCTTTTTAGATTTTTGTCTATCTAATCAGCTCAACTTTTCAGTGGATTGGACTTGTACTTTAAGCTTCATGATAAAGGAGGTCAAAAACATGGTGGGGGGGGGGGCATTTTATATTGTGTCCCCGACCTTATTTCTTTTTTGGGGGATATGTCTTCCTGTCCCCCCTATGATTGACGCCCATGACTTAGCCAAGTAAAATTCTAATTAAAATACTAACTTAATCCGCTTACTGAATTGAATACGGCACTATATATTATGTAAAATGCGTATTGCGTTTAAACACCGATTTATATTCAAAACTTGAATCCTCTTTCATTTTAACTTGCCAAAGTTAACTTTAAGACTACTAGAGACACAGGTAGATTGGAAAATCTACATGGATTGATAAATTGATATTTCAAATCCTTCTACATAGCAAACAATGCCTAAGTGGTGACCGTTGGTCCTCCATTGTCCCCTTTTTCTTATGTTAATTGAGAGCTGATTTGATGAGATAACCACCTGTCAGTGACCATGCAGGGAGGTCTTACCCCTCCCGGCCAAACTAGTGCAGATAGGCTTTAAGATTACGTATTCATTCTTGGGCGTTCACTTGGATCGTTAAATCGGATTAACCCAAACCCTGTGTAGCTGTGTGTTCGACCATAAAAGGACTGCGTTGCATGTTCCATTGAGAGTTTATCCACTGTTGTGTGTACTGACTTCACCAAAGCTTTCGACAGGCTGGATCATAACATTCTTATTAGAAAATTGATCAAACTCAATGTACGGCCATGCATCATTGAATGGATTGGTAGTTTTTTGGAACACCGTCAACAGTGTGTCAAATACCAAGGCACTCTATCTCAATACATGCCTAATTATGCCGGTGTACCCCAAGGAACTAAATTGGGCCCCATCCTCTTTCTAGTGATGATCAACGATGCTTGTGAAAACATACAAATCGATTGCTATAAATACGTAGATGATCTTACTTTGTTGGAATCCTCTGACTTACCAGCTGTCCTCTACAGTTTGGGTAAGTGGTCCTTTCAAAATCATATGAAGTTAAATCCTTCAAAGTGTTTCTCACACGATATTCGCCAAAAATCCTCCTGCCGAACTAACTTTTTATATTGATGACTCACCCCTGCAAAACTTCCAATCTGTTAAAATTCTTGGTGTCATTGTGCAATCCAATCTGAAATGGGATCTACATGTCACATAAATCCTCAAAAAATGTAATAGAAAGTTGTATATGTTTAGGCTTCTGAAACGATATGGACTGTCTTTAGCTGATCTGAAACTCGTATATACGGGCTATATTCGTCCTGTCGTGGAATACTGTACCCCAGTTTTTAATGGTGGGCTTACACAGAAACAAATAAGAAGCTTGGAGCAAGTTAAAAAAAGAGTATGTAGAATCATGTTGGGTCCACAATACACAAATTATACCAATGCTTGCCAATTATGTGACCTTTCAACGCTTGAATCCAGAAGGGAAAAAGCTTTGTCTAGATTTTGCTACATCCTTAGCTAAACACCCAACATGTAGTACCTGGTTACCGCTTCGGAAAAACATGCCCATCTCCTTACGCCATGCATCTATAGATATCAACAGTTCAAGTGCAAAACCAACCGTTTCCGAAATAGCCCCTACCTTACTTTGTCGATCTTCTTAATAAAGGCAAGCCCCAAAAATATGAATTAATATATATTTTTTTATTTGTATTATACTCTTTTCATAAATGTTGAAGTTTCCTGATTTTTACTCTCCATAAGATAATTACAAACCAATATAACAAAATACCTTTCGCTTTCCCTTCAACAGCCACTTTATATCTGAAGGGAAAAGAATGATAAAGTGCCATAATCGTAGTTTTTTATATCATTTTTCTAAGCAATAATACAAATACTTGCAATATCAAACGTCAATGATGTTATGAAAAGAATATTTTCATTTCTATTTTTATATTCGTATATTGTCTTAATGACTCTTTAAAAGTACATGTTTGCAATTTCTATTTTTTGATGTACATGTAATTTTACAACTTCCTCCGCGTTATGTAACCGCAGAGGGACGTTTATTCGTAACTAACATTCTGATATAATTAATTATACATGGAATAACAGAAACATTTGAATCAATGAGAAGTTGGTTCCTGAGGAGTTAAATTTGAAATTTCCTTTAAAAGAACCTGATTATGTTAAAACTTCTCCAGAATTTACCATTGAGAACTAATATAGCCCATACCCTCCTTTGACAAAATTGGTACGGCCCAAAAGTCACGTAGCGTCATGGAAGTGGTCAATGGCCCTCGCATCCTAAATTTCATGGTTTCAAGGTTCCGAATTTACACTACTTCAAGATCAAAGTTCCCCGTAAATAGTTCATAATATGGTCATTGGTTATTAAATAAAACATGGTCAGTTTTTCAAAGACTTTTGAATGGGAACTCCGGCCAAAGAACATTGATCGATGATCATCATTGGTCACTGTTTCATCATCAAAAGTACGGTGGTTTTTCTCAACCATTCGAAACACTTGTTATATCACAGTGAAGGTAAAAATCTCAGCTATTCGATAGTTTTCGACCCGGTGGAATCCGACACTCCAAGAAGAATCGGCACTCAACTGAGTAATTCTGATGGGGTGAAAAATGTGCGCTACCAGAGGAAAGCCGGCACATGTTTGTTTTTTCAAATGCAAAAGTACGGTGTTCATTTTAATAACAAAAGCAAACAACTACCACCATTAGTTTGACCTTAGATACACTTTTTAAAACTGTTCGACCCCGTACAATCACCCTTGGGGTTATCAGGTTATGGGCGAAAAAGAGAAGAAAACTGCCTTTTTCGCTTCGTTTGTTATCAGGAAACCCGTTAACAGGGGAAACGAGCTTAAAGATAAACTTGAGTTCTGGTCACGCGTTTGCATTGTGAAAGAAATGTTGTGGAATCGATCAGAAAAGGTTGATCAGCTAGCATATAAGTATTGGTGTGTACTCCATTGTACACAGAAAGCACTGTACACAGAAAGATGTATATAGGACTACACAAACATGTGGCATAAATATCCGTCCCGATTTGTATGATGTTACATGCCATATTTCGAATATTAAGGCATTTGAAGAGCCACGCTTTTCAGGGAACATTTTTTTTCTGATGCTCTTCCACACTTGCATAATACAATGATAACGCGCACATTTTTTTTCTTCTTCACCTCTTCCCAGAACTCAACCTTCTCTTTAACCCTAATAAGGCCGGGGGCCATTATGCCCACCCCCCCCCCCCTCCGCGATTTTTCTGATTGTTCGGGAACGCATACGGATGACGCCCCGCCGCTTCATGACCTTTATCTTTCGAGTCTTGCGCATCTTTTTAAACAATTTTTTTGAAAATCGGACCTACCGTTACAAAGTCACGTTACCGTTTGTTTTTACATGTCGGCCCGAAAATCGCTCATTTTCGTGATTTGTGTACAAAACATATGGAACTATCAGTTTTCCTAAAAAGAGATAAAACATTGGTTATTTGGTCTTGTTTAAAGTTTAGGTGTTTGTTTTGGGGGTCAAAATAGTAAAATTATAGTTAGAAATGAAATAAAACAACAAAAACAATAAAATACATAAGTTAAAAAAACAATGAAATGCATAAGAAATTATCAAAACAGGAGATAACATATAAGGAATAACCTGGCTCTTCCAAATTTGTTGTCGTATTATTATTCCAAATGGTCTAACAAATATAGGTAGTGGAAAAGAAAGCTTAAATATGAAGAATATATGTTATTTATGGATAAAAATGTGAATTTTTTAACCTTATTTGCATAATTTACCAAAAATATGCAAATTAGTAAATTTTTCAAAAAATTGAACTTACTATAGTATTCTATACACTTTACTTGACATGCAAGCAAATTTTCGCGGCGATCGGCCGTTTCACGGCCGATCACGGCCGAGATCTTGGGGGCAATAATGGCCGTATTAAGACCTCAAATAGCCCGGCCTTTTTAGGGTTAAGTGAACACAACAAATTCACATGTATAGCTGAATACTATATATTTGATATACCACTCAAGGGCAGCCAATATTATATTAAAATATGAACCAACAAATTCAGAATTTCCCGAGTGATGCTATATTTCACCGAGGTCGCATGCTGACGTTGAAATAATAATTAAGCTAAAGGGGAATCCGAAACCACATTGAACAACGATGAATGCAATGGTTGGTATATAATGTTGAGGGTATTGCGAGCTCGTGCCTCGCTTCTTTCAGGTACACGCAGCTAAGAAAATGCAAACAATGGGTACACGCAGGGACGAGAGACGCGCATGCTAATTATCTTTTGTACGCGTTTAACCCTGCAAAAAAAAAGATTGTTATATTGCACGTTCGTGCGCATATAACAGATTGTTGAGTGTCACGTGACACCTTTTTGGCCAATATGATGCTCGCTAAAAAAAATACCCTATCTAAACATATTTCATTGGAGATCAGTCAATACTGCGCTTATTGAGTGATCGTTTAGCTCTGAACAGAAAAGTAAACTGACATTCAAAGTTTGCTACTAAGGCGCGACAGAACGTTCATGGCTTGTTTAACGTTCCCTGACGTCTGCATTTATGTTTAATGGTAAAACTAGAGGACTTCAACACTACCATTGCTTGGCATCAGTGCATCTTTCTTCGCTCCCGCTTCCGAAATTTTACTAAAGAAAATGGTAAGTTCCAATGCCTGAGGTAGGGTGTTTGAAGCTGCAATTGGGTGAAGTCTAATGTGAATATGCAATTCAATTAATCTTTGTAATACGTTTATAAGAAAAAGGAAAAGAAAAACAGAATGGCGATTGGCGAAAGTTTGAATTAAATCGGACCAAACTTCGTCAGGTGATAAAAACTAATGTAAGCAAGGGTGTTTTATACTCTACGGGAGGACCATCGCGCCGGTCCTCCCGTAATGTAATGACCTGGTGTCGAATTCGGGACCTCCCGGTTGCGAGACCCCTGCTCTACCACTTAGCCATCGCGCCACCTCCATTCAATATCTTCGAGTATAAAAAGCAATCCGTTTGAGAAGGTTCTTTTCAACGATATTCTTACAAACAAACAGAAAATTTAAATCTTCATGCAGTGCTGCTGTTGACTTGTGACTGACTCACTAATCTTTGAATGAGCTTTATTCTGATGATAGGTTGAAAACGAATTTTCAGATTAATAGACAGGTTTGGAGCTATGCTACTTTTTTTTTGGGGGGGGGCGGGTCGGGGGTAATGAAATTTGAAATAAATCCATGAAAAGAAGGTTTAATTCTCTAGAGTGAGATAGGTGATATCAATAATGTTGTTCTGATTTTTAATGAATTTCGTTTGATTAATTTTCATTTGTCATATAAAGCAGGTTCCGGGTTCAAAACCAAGTTGATGCGCTAGTGCCCTTTGGTAAGGCATTAATCCTCATTACCAAGGCCCTCGGACTTAAAAACGTCGGTCCCCTGGTTGCTTACTTACAAGCATACAAATACTTTCATAGCAGTCGGGTAAAAAAATATATATTGAACAAAGTTTCTTTCACAGCTGTTTTAATAATTTCATAAAGAAAAAGGTACACTCTAATTGTATTGTGGGATCTGAAAATAATAACAAGAGACTCTTAATAATTTCCTTTTAAAAAAAAATTCAGTACGCGATGTTTAGCAGTTGATACATTTCGTGCATCCCACATTCTAATGAGGATATGTTTTCACACTCCAATGACGTCCACAATGAGCACACCATCTCCCCACTCCCAAATAAAGAAAAAGTTATGTTTGTTTTCTTTTGGGGTGCATTTTAAAGTTGATATTCATAGTAGAGCCCTAAATATGAAGATATTCATATCTACAGAAAGCTTATGAGCCATACGATGAGCTTGGATGACATTCAAACAATATAACACTTCCGAAAAAGCGAAATTGAGGTGAAAACAATCACCCTATTCTCTGGAACAAGTTTGCCCTATTGTCATCCGAAACGGCCTTTAGCTGTGACGTAGGAAAAGGGAGGCGTGGCTAGTGTGCCACTTCCAGGTATCTAGTAGAATGCATGTATTACATTATAAGGCTGAAAACACAGCTTCAACTTATGTGTTATTTTACCCTTACTATAGAATACAACATCGTTTGTAAGTTTCTTCTCATTAATATTTCCATCTTGATATTCTAAGAAATGTATTATTTGTAAAATAAAAACGTTGAAAAATGGGGAAAAAGAAGGTGAAACTATGGCTGTGTCCCCGGCTTTGTTGTACAGCGAGCCTGCATAATGGGGATTTGGGTGCCGGCGATTTTCACCACCATGTAGTTTCATTTTGACATATCTGTCGGAGACTTCACCTCTTCCACTATGGAAAAAACAGTTAGTATTGATTTAATCATTATTATGAATAAAATAAAATTCAAACAATTCGAAGAATATTTCATTTAGTCGATCGTATCATGGCTAGATTAGCTGGAAAAATCGAGGCGATTCTGCTGTTGTTACGATTCATCTGCGAGTAGTGCGGCTCTTGGCAGCCGCATTACCTACACGGCTGATCGCTGATTGAATTTAGTATCGCTGGCGGATTTACATTACCTGCGCGCACATCAAAACACACGTAAACATGACTGCACTGCACACCGCACACACAGTACTATACGCTTGCATTTCAGTCGCGATAGACGAAACCCTTACGAAACCAAACCAAAACAAAACGGCGAGAAATACACTATTCTATGTAATTATAGTTATCGACAAATGAAAATGGAGAAGAAACATTATTCATTGTTATGTCAAAGGAAATTCCACCTCGGAACATGATTCTATTATAGGTAATTTTGTTTTGAAACACAGCTAGGTTGATTTTTCATACTATCTCGGTGTACATACAGCTCAGCTGGCAAGCTAAAGCCGGTGAAAAAGTTGAGTTGTAAACAGTTATTTTATGGATATTGTCACTTTTTCAATGCCAATAATGACATGAATATTGACATTAGGATATGTTTCAGGACGGGAGAGGACAACTGTATGCCAGATATTGACCATTCAGGCAATATTTCAATCGTTTTGAGAGAGTGGAACTGACATCGACTCTATGAACATTTGTGTGTAGATCGCAGTTAGTCTCTATAGCTGCGTGAAGCATATCCCGGCTCTGACGTCACTCACAAAGCCACTTTCCCTTAGGCGATTTCGTAGGTCAGGATAGAGTCAATTTAGTGAAATTTGATTTTCTTAAAACACAAAACTGCACACTTTCATGGCATGTTAGCTGCATAAATTGCTTTAATAACTCATTCAATTATAAAATAAACTATTTTTATTTGATTTTATTTCCTATAAGTATCAACTTTAAGGCACCTGATCTAATATAGCTATGAGAAGCGAAGAAAATAGGGAAATATAGATATATGTACAAGGGATTCATTTAGGCCATGTAAAAATTGCGTCCGATATCGATAATGGAACGAAATAAATCAAAATCATTTCATTTTCAGGGATTTAAAAGGTAGGGGCGTTCATAAACCACAACCATGTTGATTTGAATGAACAAATTAATAGACTCCCTATTCACGAATTTCTATGAAAATAGACGGCTAGACGGCATGGGTTTTAATGATAAAAGGGCAAAATCCCTTGTCCGAAACGAAAAATTGAATGACTGAAATGCAATTTTAAAGGACAGTCTCCGCCGGGAATTATATTTGCGCCAAATTTAATGAACGCTTTATCAAATGGACTACTAAAAATGCTAAATTTCCAGAGAAACCTATCTTAAAAGAAGGATGGAGCACAAAGTATTATTATTTTTATGTTTATTCTACTTTGTTCTGTAGAACTTGTGACAACTTCCGCCGCCACTACACCTATACACACGGAAATGGTCACTTCAGCAGGTACCATACTTATTGCCAAATATTTTATTTCTCTTTGACTGCATACCAATAATAACGAACCCAAATAATTTTGCATAACGATCTTCCGTAATTGAGTGAATATGTAGTTGAGCAGTTATAATATGAACACAGACGCAGCATAAATAGGTTTGAGGGTTGCAATATGGTTTGAGGTAATATTTAGGGTTAGATTAGGATTAGGTATTATATTTATATATTTGAAGATTTCTCAGCTAAGACTCGTTCAGATTGACAGGCCCCACGAAACGTTTTTACGACCAGGTAGATCGGAGCGTAAATTGGCGTGGGGTCCGGGGGCGGAGCCCCGGAAGCTAAGGGGTTTTAGCAGGCCAGGGGCGGCGAAGCGTCTTACCAAGTTTGGGGGAGGGGGGGGCACCAACAAAAAGGGCACTTTCTGGGAAAAAGGGGCACTTACAAAAGGAAACATCAAACTAATATTATACAATATTTAGACATTGGTATATACCCCTACATTGTGATTACATTATCAGGGATGATTTCATCATTTGTTTCTCTCTTTACATGGTCCAAGATACTGCTTAAGCATCATATATACATGTACATGTACTTTGCAGTTGGGTGTGATGGTCTGAATATTAATTTTTTAAAATTTGGAGATTTGTGAGGTCGCACTGCAAAAAATTACATCTTTTAAAGAGGAAAGAAAACAATTCTGATGGGGTTTTAAGCACAATCTAATCATATAAGACTGAAAAGATCTTTAATAAGAAACATAATTATATGAACTTTAAATGCGAGCGAGCGTAGCGAGCCAGCTTTGGATGAAATTAAGGAAAAGGTTGCTCTTAATCGCTTTAAATTGGGAGCACATTTTATGGGGAAAGGAAAAGGGGGCACACAAGAGAAAAGGACACTTATTAAAAAAAGAAAAAGATGATTTGTCAAAGTTAAATGGGAAATTACCACTTAAAGGTACTATGTCCCACTTGCAGGCCAAAAAATTGAAAAGGTTGTTAAAATTCCAACGGCATTTGAAAGATAATACTAACTTAGAACTTCCCCCAAAAAAGGGGGCTTGAAAATGTCTTTAAGTGGGAAAATAATGACTATTAGTTGTCGATTCGACTTTAGTGCTACATGCTAAAAAGTGCTAATAGTCTGATTTTCAGACGATTGAACCGAATGGTCGTACGTTTTGTGCTGCGCAAAGATTCAAACAGTTTAATTTTGGCCATTACAAGAAATGGGTTATCGATGTAGACAAATGCTCATGTACACTTTACAGCTCATGTTATGTATGTTATTACCAAAGAAGAAAAAAAGCCAGTCACTCACTCAATAGTGTCTGACAGTGAAGTCTAGCAAGTAAACGGGTTTCCTTGCATAATTTGAATATTAGGACACTGCTAACGTTTTAATTTCACAGATAGGAAATACATGACGTATTTATAATTCCTGCAAAGTTCTATAGAATTTGATGTTGGCTGCAAAAGGGACAAAGTATCTTTAATGAGGGGCACTCACTAGAGATGAAAAAAGGCACCTATGACAATGGAAAAGAGGTACTTATTACAAAGGAAAAAGGGCAATTATCGGAATGAAAATGGCACTAATTAGAAAGATAATGGGCACGTGTCGAAATAAAAGAAGCACTTATCAGAGATGAAAAGCGGCACTTATTAAAGAGTTAAAGAGGACACCTCTCAAATTTGAATAAGAGCACTCATCAGAGATGAAAAGGGGCACTTATAAAAATGAAAAAAGGGCATACAAAGGAAAAGAGGCACTTGTCAATATAATAGGGACACCTCTCAAATTTGAAAAGAGGCAATTATAAGAAATGGTCAGGGGCACCTCTTGTACCTGGAAAGGAGCACTCACCTAAGATTGAATAGAGGTACTTGTGAGAATTGAAAGGGGTACTTATTACAAATGAACATGGGCATTTGTCGAAGGAAAACAGGCATCTATGAGATTTTAATAGAGGCATCTATCAAAGGTGTCAGAAGTGGCATTATGAGAAGGGAAAGTGGCTCCTATTAAAAAAGAAAAAGGGGCATTTATCAGAAGAAAAAGGGCACTTATTAGAAAGAAAAAGGGGGCACGTGTCAAAATAAAAAAGGGCACTTCTCAGAGGTGAGAATTGGCACACATTACACAAGAAAAGGGTACTTGTTAAAGTAAAATGAGCACCTCTCAGATTTGAATTGGGGCAATTATCAAAGGTGAAGGGGGCACTTAAATATCAGAGGTGGTAAGAGGCACTTATAAGAATGTGGAACGGATAACTATTAGAAATAAAAAGGGGCGTTTTTCTGAAGTAAAAGGGGGCACTTTACCTATGTAAAAAGGGGCTCTGTGCACTTTCACCCTGCCCCCGGGCTCCGACTCCTCTGGGTTTTAGGCATTGAATTACGGTCAGATGAGCATATTTTGATACCTTATTTGTTACACAGGCAGGTCACTATATATTTGTGTTTAATGGCGTAAATCATGATCGGAAGCAATATTTCATTCAAATGAGACGTTGGCTAAAGATTAGACAGTTTCACGTTGACCCTTTACTTTCATGAGTATATTTTATAGGTGAAAAATACATTTCTGTTTAAAATATAATACAAGCGAGTACCGTGGGGGGGGGGAGGGGTCGAGCCCCCGAGCCCCACCGTAGCGCGGGCCCTAAGATATAACGCAGCAAAACCGCGGCGATCTTTTTTTATGATGAAGTAATGTGCGATATGCTTCAAGTCCTTGTTGCGCGCGGTTGCCATTCATTTATACTATTAAACCGCAGTTTACCGCGCCATATCTGAACCATCGATACAATCCTTTAGTGTACGAATTTGACCACATTGCGCCGGAGCTTGTGTCGTACAACCCCCGGCCGCGCGTGACCAGAATAAATTCCTAGCGAAATTCACGTGGGGATAGGGGATGTACATTCCCCCACTTTTGAGATGAGGGGATGGCCAAATATACTGTACATGGTTTCTCTAAAACCATGCATTGTAAAGACTTGAAATTTGGCACACTATAATAGACCTGAATAAGAGGATTATTAAAAAAAATAAGGTCAAATCGTGCCAATGTTATACCTTAACTACTTATTATGTCACTAAACATGTGTGGCATGCACTTGGAACAGCCCACCTATACTTGTTATTAACAAGTATTACATGTCTAGTTTTTCATTGTTTTAATAACTGGAAAAAACTACAAGTTATATCATAGGCCTAATGATAAATATTCAATATGAATTTTAATTGATTTATTTACGGTAGAGATGGTTATTAAATATGAGTGTCTTCAGCTGAACTATCAGTGGCTACGGGTATATACATGTAAATGTAAACAAACATTACTATATAAAGATTTCATGCTCCATCGTTCAATATACCTCTAGCAAATTATTTCTATATAAGGCTTCCAAGTGGAACAATAAATCAGTGTATTTAATATATTTAGCGCAGTACCCGATGACTGATCAATAGTGTTTTCGTATTGCTTAACCCTAATAAGGCCGGGGGCCATTATGGCCCCTCCCCCCTCTGCGATTTTTCTGATTGTTTTGGAACACATACGGATGGCGCCCCGCCGCTCGCTGACTTTTTTTCTTTCGAGTCTTGGGCATGTTTAAAAACAATTATTTTGAAAATCGGACGTACAGTTACAAAATCACGTGACCTTTTGTCTTTGCATGTCAGCCCGAAAATCGCTCATTTTCGTGATTTGTGTACAAAACATATGGAAATGTCATTTTTCCTAAAAAGAGATAAAACATTGGTTATTGGGTCTTGTTTAAAGTTTAGGTGTTTATTTTGGGAGTCGAAATAGTTGAATTGTAGTTAGAAATGAAATAAAACAACAAAAACAATGAAATACAAAAGTTTAAAAAAACAATGAAATACATAAGAAATTATCAAAACAAGAGATAACATAAGGAATAACCTAGCTCTTCCAATTTTGTTGTCGTATTATTGTTTCAAATGGTCTAACGAATACATGTAGTGAAAAGAATGCTTCAATATAAAGAATATATGATTTATGGGTAAAAAGGTGAATGTTATGACCTTATTTGCATAAATGACCATAAATATAAAAAAAGGGGTGAATTTAAAAAAAAAATTAAATTTATCAAAGTATTCTATACACTTCACTGGACATGCGTGCAAATTTTCGCGGCGATCGGCCGTTTCACGGCCGAGATCTTAGGGGGTCTTAGGGGGTCTTAGATCTTAGGGGGGCCATAATGCCCCCCGGCCGTATTAAGACCTTAAATAGCCCGGCCTTTTTAGGGTTAAGCTACGGTCACAAAAGTTCGTACGAACGATGCGTTCGTATAAATTTCCTGTTCTTACGAATTCCAGAGTTCGTAGAGATTCGTAGATAGGGCCTAGTTTCTTACGTCCTTCTTACGGAGTCCGTACGCACGTCGTTTAATTTTTCGTTTTTTGGGGTAGTAATGCCTTCAAGTTCTTCTTACGTCAGATTTACGGCCATCTTACGAGTTTTTTCTCGCAAGATCGTCGTACGTGTAACTGACGGCATTCTTAAGTCATGCGTAAGAAGATCTTACGATTTTGGGGTATATTTTGTCGGGTTGCAAAAAAAGCGCTGCATAAATTGCACAAATTGTGTACGTACACCTTACGAGCACCTTACGAACGCCTTCTAACGTACGAAGGTCACATGAATCTCCGTTCGTGAGGCGTAAGAGCCCTCTATGAACAACTTTAAGGCGTTCTTACGATCATCGCAAGAATTTGAGGCGTCTAGAATTGTCTCTCGACCCTACGACATGTACGAAGATCTTGCCTGGTTCTTACGATGCTCTTACGACGTTCGAACGGCCGCCTTACGAAGAGAGGGTTTCGTACGAAGTTGAACAAAATATTGGACAAGACCATCGACCAGTCTGCGAACTTACGAACGGTCTATGAACGGTCTACGAACGCTGGTTTCGTAAGGCCTTCTTAAAAAGCTTCGTTTTAATAATGCTTCGTTTTCAGTAATTTAAGTATGTGCACAAAACATGTAATGAGTTCAATATTAACTTTATGTTTCTCTTTTTTGTCTTATATCAAATTATTAAATTGATATCTAGAATATTTTCACTAATTCATTAATTCAAATAACAATTACTGGTGCCAGTATCTTTCCTTTTCAATTGCTCCATTAATTGTGTCATTAAGTATCGTTGTAATTATTATCATTATTATTATTATTATTATTATTATTATTATTATCATTATTATTATTATCAATATTATTATTATTATTATTGTTATTATTGTTATTATAATTTGTATTATTATTATCATAATTTTTCTCACTATTGTTGATAGTGTTTTTTTTTTTTATTGATTAACATTAATTCAATTTGAATTGTATATTGTACAGTGTAAAATTGACAAATTTAAACTGATTGTAAACTTCTCAAATACCCCAATGTGGGTGACATAAGAATAAATTGTCATTGTCATTGTCATTGCGCATATTTTTTTAAAATTGACCATGTGACGTCATAATGCTTTATCAGTTAGTAATTTGCCTCATTAAATGTCGAATTGCTTAAAAAATATGCTATGATATGATCTGAATACGAGTTAAGACTTATAACGTAGCGCCCTCTGGCCTACTATTTGAGGTAGAGAAGAATATTAATTTTCTTCGATGCCCTTTGAAATATATTTCTTTGATTTATTTTTATTTAGGGCATGAGGATTTGTCGGGAGGAAAACGCTGGGGACAAAATGGAAATAGCTGAGAGGAACCATTTTCCTTCGTACAATGAATACCTGTACGTGAGGTGATGCGTGTAAAGGTCGGCCATTTGTAAATCATCATGTTTCGTAACAGTTTGTCTGTCGTGACATGATAGCCTATACTGAATCTCTTTTACTTTGACAGGCATCAGAGAGATAACTGTACTAGTAACTTTGGTCAAGGGTGGCATGTATTTTTCAAAAGTGGGGGGTCGCAAGATAGGGCAAACTAGGGATCCCTATTTTAAAAACTCGGTGGGAAAGTTTGATCATGACATACCGTCCTGCAGCGCACAGAGTTCATCTCACCTAGGTTTATTATCTCACATATTGTCATCTGTTGTGTATCAACTGTTACTGTTCTCGCGTAATCATAGAGCTTTTGCCCGTCGAACCAAATATTTTCGAATCCAACCAAGGTAGATTCATTTCGGGAAAACAGTTGGAAACATATCCCCCTATCCCGCCACACCTAACTTCAGTGTACAGATGTAGATTGCTGTTCACTGGTGTAGACATGGTAGAATGGAAAAAGCCTGAATCCGAAGGCCAGGCCGGGTAATATTATATAATATGTGAAACGCTTAGAGACAATTAACGTTGATTGATTTCAAAAGCGCCTTATAAACCCAACATAGACCCCTTCTAGCTAGCTACAACTGTGCATTGAAATGAAACGCCACTATGCAATTCTCACATGGTAACTCTGATTAGGTTGACATTCATCTTATATTAATTATTAACCAGGACCCATTACAATACGACGCATGGAGACACAATATCTCACACTGTGACAGCGGGCAGAAACCTTCTCCAAGGCCCCCGTCTGTGCATGTGGAGATGCCATGTTGTTCCACCACCACATTACATATCATCATCACAAGCTCCATATAGGAGATGATGTTATCCGATAGAGCCAAGGGGGTCGCGACTTTATTTTGATTAATAAGCAGTTAAAAAGTAACGTGCATAGAACGAGTCATAAACATTCGTCGTCAGACGTTCAGGCTCATTAATGTCACCTTGAAGTTTTCCTTATATACCTATACACCTTTCAGATTTCACATGTCTGATATTGTATAATTTCCGGATTTATAAAATATTTCCAAATTTATTTCATTCACACTGCTTTTCACGTAAAGAATTCGGTAGCATGTCGCTTTGCCGAATGTTCCTAATTCCGAAAATGCAATAGGGTCTATGATTCAAAAATTGAAAAAAGGTTTTACAATTCCAAAGGAAAAAAGAAAACGGTAACCCCAAAGAATATATTCGTTGTCATGTTAATGGAAAACTCTCAGACTTCGTGCCTCTCAAGTACAGTGTGCATTGCAGGAATACCTTCTAAATGTGATATAGTCTGCTCATTGTTCGCGGATGTAATGTCTTTAAATTCTTGACTACCATTATCAATCTCTCACACTGAAAACGTAAGTTGGTCATTCTTCTGACAAAATTAGTCCAGTGAATCAAAATAATTAGTCTTCTTTTAAATACGGTACTGGACTAGTTTCATGAGATTGTCGACTAATTATGTCATTAAATGGACTAATCATATTTTGACCATATACTAATGCACGACGAGTGATAATCTTTGACTAATTTTAGTAGCGATGATTGACGAATGCACTTCATCATTACGACAACTTTTGACGAATCATCATGCCCTCGACTAATTGGATGACTAATTAATTGGTGAAATACTAATTTTACATACCGGTAGTTACCGTATCCGCACAACGGGTTTCCAACTGTATATAGCATGGACTGAATTTAAGGTTGCCGCGCCTTGAATTGAAGAGGAATGTGCTGAGCTGAGGTAAGCTGTAAATGTCTTCTTTTTTAAGTTAAATCTACCAGACAAGCCTACATATTTACACCATAATAATTTTTGTAAAGGTTGAATTAGTGTCATTCATGAATATGTGTAATTTTATTTAATTTGCATTCGTGGTCCTGCACTAGAATTCTAACTTAGGTGACGATCGAAATTGAAATGCACGGTATGGTCGGGGGTCCTAAAGCTACGCGGGTCCGGTCTTGAAGCTCACGCACTGCGGCATACCGGTACGCGCAAAATTGTATGGAGCCCAAACTATCAGCATTCACTTAAGACTCAGACTACACAGAAGGTTTTAGTTCAAATTTCAAAATCCCTTTGTTTTACGGCTAAAAGCAGAAGCAAGGTGTCAAAAGGTAGAATTTTATTAATCTATATCATACAATTTTATAATTAATCACGAAAATTTGGAAGAAAACAAATAACTAGAAGTGTTAAATCAAACTTTAAATAGATCTAGGCCTAGATCTAGGCCTAGAGAGTAGAGTGCGTAACTTTAGCTTTGCCTTTAACACACACAGAGTGCACAATTGTGTGTAATTTGCATTGGGCTCTGTGGAGCAGTGGGGGGAGGGTATTTTGAAATGCATTCCGACACTTGATCTCATAGGATAGGTCAAAAATGAGCATTATAATCGGATTTGCCATGATCAATACCATAAAACCTGAAAACTGCAGAAAATACAGCACTTATATACGAGATATGGGACTTTAAAAATCTGTTTTGGATGCCCCTCAAACATTGTGGTAGTGACTTAATGCAATAATGGCCTCATATTTTTTCTAATAGAGCATTATAAATTCTCTTTTGTTTGGTACCAAATATACATTAAAATTGAATAATGGGATCACATGTCGGAAATGCGTCAAACTTTGATTTTCCCCTCAAAACCATGACCATTTTTGCGTGTGTGAGTGTGAGGCAAAAGGACTACTCAGACTCTAGACCTCGGCTCTAGATCTAGACTCTAGATCTAGTCTAACGTTAGACCCTGCTACAAAAGCAGCTGTGGCGGATACAGTTTACAGGATTTGAAAATAGGGGGGGGGGCTGCCGGAATCTTCCTATTTTTAACATGTAACGTTAGCTACAGTCAATGGGGTTGGATTACGAGGTCAATATATTACTAGACCCTACTATTACTAACTAATTTTTTGGTATTGAGTGGATCTAACTTAGGCATGCACATCAAACATAAATTGAAATTTGATTAATTACGAGCCACTCCACACGTGCTCTTCACTAAGTTACAGTTAGCGAGATGTGTCAGGACTCGACATAGACTATTGCTGACGGAACTATTCAGATTCAGATTATAGAATCTAGATCTAACTTAGGCCTAGATCTAAATCTAGGCTTAACTTATGCCGCATAACATTTGGTCGAGATCTATTGCAGGGTGACCTAGACCTGTCTTTAGCTTAAGAGCGCTAGCTATGGTCAAAATTGGGCTTTATTTGTGAGGGGGGCATCCATAACATAAGCTCATATTCTGCTTCATTGCACGATCACCCTGAGGTGATCGTATGATTTTCGTGCGATTTCACGATCATCGTAGCCTCTAACGTTAGTTCTACAATTTTGTTTAGCACGAAGTTAGATCTAGATCTACCTAGATCTAGATCTAATACAAATTTTCTCTCAAACACAGTCACATGGTCATCGCGATCGTGGGGAGGCCCTGTGCTGATCGTTTGATCTGACCGGCTGGATTAGGATTTTTCACCCTCCATCTAGTTTCAGTGCAGTTTATCTACTTACTTTTATGCGAGGTGCCACCCCCCCCCTTTTGGGTTTTTGTTTCTTTTGTTCTTGTTTTGTTTTTTTTGCATCACTCGTAAGTGAGAAAGAAAAAAGGCATGCAAATTAAATTTACCTTTGAACATGCTTCAGCTGTTGAACTGGGGTGGACAAGAACTTTTGATACGAAGAAAGGATGAGTACCCGGTACATACTGTAAAGCTTAAAGGAAGACTCCAGGCTGAAATTGAGATGATTTGAAATGTAGAGTAAAATATAACAAGTAAATCGATCTACTGTACTGAAAATTTCATCCAAATCGGATCGAAGTTATGATTTTTTTTTAGTTTTGTATTTTCTCGATGAAACAGTTCTATGCAGAGTTCATGCATATTCAATGAGCAAGCTGATGATGTCATTGATTCACTTTTTCTTTTGTATTTTACTATATGAAATAACAATTATTCAAATTTTCTGCTCCAAGAATAAAAAATAAAGGGATAACTCCTTATGAAATGTTTAAAATCATCATTGCTGTAACTTATGTCAATATAAGGGATAGATTTTTTATACACATGACATGTATGTATGAACAAAATGAAATAAATAGGATTTCATATAAATATTTATTAATTTAATACAAAAGAAATAGTGGATCAATGACATCATCAGCTTGCTCATTAAATATGCATGAGACTATGCACAGAACTGTTTTATCGAAAAATGCAAAACTGAGAAAAATCATAACTTCATTGTTTTTCATCCGATTTTGATGAAATTTTTAGTGTTGTACTTGTTATATTTTACAGTACATTTCAAACTATCTGAATTTCAGCCTGGAGCCCTCCTTTAAAGAGAATCTAGTGTAGTGGGAAAGGTGATCAAAATTATTGTGAGCTTTCAAATTATTTTCATGGTATTTAGGTAGAATATTATAGTAGAAAGGTCCACTGCAAAGAATTGCTCTTCAAATGCCATCATAGTCATAATATGACAAAAACCGTTGAAATGTTCGAGCCGAACATTTGTAGTCCTGCATTTTTGTGTGCAGTGCATGTTCTCAACAGAATTGGGTTAATTTCTTATCAATTTGTTGATTCCAAAACCTCACAGCACACAACAATTCTTAGGTGAATTGTTATCAATCTTTCCCAATCACTTTGAGAGACTTTCTTGCACAATTCCCTATCATGACACAACAATAATTTCACTTTAACTCTATTTTTGATCATTTCAGAACCTCTGAATCGAACAGTAACATCATATCCAAAGTCGTGTGGCATGGCTTCAAGTTCAGAGTACCGGTAAGTGTTCCAGAAGTTTGCATAAAGTTTACTAGATCCAGCAGCGTATTATCTTTTGATGTAGGTCAGGGGTGTTTAACCTTGATGGGGCCCCAAACGCCTTAAATGAAATGCACACAAATCTCAAAATATACAGAAGAAAAATGCATGAATATCTCAGTCATATACATGTAGCCTATTTGTAACCAATTCAAATAAATTCTGCTGAATTGAATACAAGATATTGACATTAAGATAGTCACATTATTATAATGTTATCATCTTGTTAGGCCACTACTTGTGGCCTGTAACGGGTCTGGATTCAACCATTGCGACCTGCGTCTTAAAAAGGTTCGACACCTCAGATATGTGTGTATATGTGTGTGTTAAAGATCAACGGACACAGTTGTAAAATAGTAAAGTTTTGAAGGTTTGCTTCCCATGATACAGGCATAGGCCTTTATAGAACTTGACATGCACAAAAAGTCCTAAATTGTTTAAAGGCATTGGTTAACTTCGTTTAGGATCTTAAAAAAAATTACTCTTCCAGCTAATGCTGTAATCATAATTGCAAACCTTTGGGTCAGACAGGAATCCCCTGAGATTTTGAAGCTAATCGGTCGTTTAATTTCCCGAGATATTGATGACTGAATAATAAGAGTACCTGGGTACCATTAAGTTAACACTGCAGTCTATGGAGGTAAAATAATTTCAATCATATGCACTTCTCTTTTTCTCCCACAGCTACATTTTGTAAGCCCTACACACATGGAAAGACAAAGAATGTCTGGGCACTTTAAATACTCGTGATTTGGTAAAACATACCCCTGAAAAATCAACAAAGTGTACATGATGCATGACTATTGCCTTTGTAAACATTGATATCAGTGCACATTCGAAGAGGAAGACTATCATAATACACACATAATGAGGTTTGCCTGTACTTTTGCGATTTCCAAACTCAGCGATATCTTGCACTTTATAAGCATTTTAAACATGGGCATAGCAATAGACAGCTTCACTGCACTATTGATGGTTGTTACAAATTACTGAAATCTAGTAGGACTCTTTTGCAACATGTCAAAAGCCAGCATATGGAGTTTTGGATGCAACATTGTACTGTACGGCAGAGACGGGATGAAGCTGTTGATGGCGAAAATGATGGTGCAGTAGATCAGGTTGATGACATTGTTGATGATGATGACCTTGCCAATGTTGATATGGAGGAACCAGAGGTAGTTGATATTGATGCTAATCATGAGGTTAGTTCCTTTTTGCTTGGTCTGAGAGAAGAGCACAAGTCTACAAGGAAGGCCTGCAGTTTTGTTGCAGATGGAGTGGCAGACATTGTTGAGTTGTGTCGTGAGGAAATATCAAGGAAGGTTATGGATGTTCTACATAGAAGCGGTGCAAATATGCAGGACCTCAAACAATTGGGTCTGACAGATGCACTGGGCCAAACTACTTTTGAAAATTCATTGAACCATTTCTCTGCAGGTGCAAATATTGATGAATATGCTGCAGAGCATTTCCACTATATTCAACCTGTCGAATTTGTACTAGGTTATGATAATAAAGGCAAACCCAACACTATGCAATATGTTCCCATCACTGATACCTTGAAGGCCTTGCTTAGTAAGGATGATGTTTTCGCTGAGGTATTCAATGGACATAAATCACAGGATGGGATCATTGCAGACTTTTGTGATGGTTCAAACTTTGAAAATCATGAATTGTTTTCAAGAAATCACATGACTTTGCAAATACAATTTTACTACGATGATTTCAATGTAGCTAACCCACTCGGCACAAAAGTGAATTCAATGAAATTTGGTGCATTCTACTACATTCTTGGAAACATTCCCCCAAAGAATCGATCAAAACTACAAGTAATGCAGCTACACTGTGCATGTCAAAACATATTAAGTCATATGGTATGTCTCAAATCATGCGACCATTTATGCATGATATGGTTGACCTGGAAACACATGGATTCACATTTGTGAAGGAAGGGATTGAGTACCAGTTTCAAGCTACAATCTCGTTTGTAAGTGCAGATAATCTTGCTGCTCATGATATTGGCGGCTTTCAGACTCATTTCAATCATGGGCGTATTTGTAGAGCTTGCAATGTAACAAGTGCCACAATGAAAAATCATTTCAACAGCAGATCATTGGATGTGAGAACAAAGGAAGCATACAATGAGCAGGTTGAACATCTACTGCAAAATCCCAATTTGTCTTCGGTTTATGGAATTAAACATGACTCCCCATTGCATCAGCTTCAGTATTTTCATGTAGCGAATGGCCTCCCTGCAGATTTAGCCCATGATCTTTTTGAAGGGGCAGTTCCCGAGGTCATTAGATTGACAGTCTTACACTGTGTCAATGAGGGATATTTTTCATTGCTCTATTTAAATGACCAAATTGATACATTTCCCTATGGCGAACATGACAAAACAAACAAACCAAGTAGGATGTCAACAGAAGTAGCACAATTCAGGGTTAAGCAAACAGCATCACAGTCCTGGTGCTTGCTTCGTTTACTGCCGCTAATGGTTGGTCATGCTGTTCCTCTTGATGATCAAAAATGGCCGGTATTACTGCAACTACTTGATGTTGTTGAAGTTTGTGTCGCTCCAAGAGTGAACAAAGTCATTGCAGAATCTTTGTCATTTCTTATCGAGAATTTCCTTTCTCTGTACTACAATGAATATCCAGATATTTCAATGAAACCCAAGTGTCATTATCTTACTCACTACCCCCGCTTACTTTTAGAGTATGGGCCCCTTGTGCATTGTTGGACTTTGCGCTTTGAAGCAAAGCATTTCTTGTTCAAAGAGTTATCTTGGCGAACTAAGAACAGGAGAAATATCCTGAAAAGTCTGGCAGAGAGGCATGAGTACCATCAAGCTTGGCATCGGTCACGTAAAGAAAACTTCCTTTCACAGGATGTTATTAAGCACACAAATGGTCATCTTCAGCCTGTCAATACTTTGCCAGTGGAAGTGCAGAACCTGATTTTGCCTCATATTGGTGCATCAGAATGTATATATGTTGCCAGCAAGGTTGAATCAGGTGGTACATGCTACAGCAGTGGATCAGCAGTTGTGCTACAGAAGGCTTGTGATGCTTTGGAAATTGGCATAATTGACATGTGTCTGATATTGTCAGGAATAGTGTATCTTGTCAATAAGTGTGTTTGGACAAATGATTACATTCCACATGTTCATGCTTATAATGTCAGTGACAATCAGTATGAAGCAAAGCTACTGAAAGTGAGTGATTTAGTAGACTACTACCCACTTGATATGTATGAGACTGAAGTGTCCAAATTAGTTGTTCTCAAACATCACATTCTCTAAAAAGAATCTGGTAGTTGTACATGCTCCCATAAGGGAATGTTCGGAAATACATGTACTTGGCAGAGCGGGGATTGGGAAATCGGTACGCGACCCAATAAGTTTTGGCATTTCAAAAGAAAATTATTTTTCTCTTTCTTTTGTTCACGTAAGGGGTCTCTATCGAGTAATGTTTGAATCACATTTCTTGAAAACTACCAAATTCTCTGTAGAAGCGGTTGGCCTAAATCGTTAAAATAATTTGTTACATTTCTGCAAAGTTCACTACAATAAATCACACAAATTATTTTTGTTTTCCTATTCGAATTTGCATTAGATACTTGCTCATGTTTGATGGGGTGAATAAAGTAGTCAATGTGCCAGACACAGACAAAGTCACGTCCAAGGTGCTTATTATGAAAGCCACCCATGTATTCACGAACCTTCCACCAGAGAACACACGCCTACAAGTATGGAACATGGTCTTCCAAGAATTTGTTGATGTGGCAGACTGTGACGATACCACCAAACTCCAAAGTAAAACTAACTAGCCTTCAGCAAACTATACCTATAACAATACCAGTTCATCAAAACGTCATAGATGAGATAATAACCATACACCAGCAGGATGAAAACACAACCACCAAAAATCAGGAGCAGAGGTAAATTTTAAATTTTAAATCTTTTAAAATCAGAAATCAGTGTCTCATAACAGCATGCAAAATGTACAAACTTTGTTTTAAAGGTTAGTTATGATCAAGGGTGAAAATGAAAGTGAGCCAGGAACTATTTGGTCCATTAGCTTTTGGTTCACACCTAAATTCATTAACCACGAGTTACCTCTGACAGAAAGAGTAGAGCCCATGTGTATGCTATGGGAGGTATTTGCCCTACTGGTTTAGCTCTTGGTTCAGACCAACATCTTATGTACCAAGAGTTTGATTAATTAAAACAAGAAAGAAACAAATAAAGCTTGTTTAAAATGCTGTTTATTTCGGGAGGGCAGATTTTGGAAAAAAATGGACCTTTTAAGAAGAAGGTGGATTTTTTTTTAGATTGGGAGGGGGGGGGGGCATAATTTGGAAAAATTGAAGGCCCAGAAGTAAGCTTTAATTATGGTGCATCAATTTTAGTGAAAAATCATTGTTCTTCTACATTAAATTTGAAATTTAGGGGGTAAAAGTGGGACCTTTGGTGATACGGGTATGGCCCACTCATAATTAAATGTACTGGGGGTACACTAAAATGCACATAAAAACTCACTATGAAATTGTATATGAAGCACTAATGTCTAATGAGAAAATGTTTGAATCAAGGTGGGTCTTTTTTCCTTTTTTAAATGACATGACTTAATTGGTACATGGCACATTTTCTTTTCATCTGCAGCCCTAATTCTTCCTCTACTCAGGTGAAGGGATCACCAGGTACATGTAAACCGGGTTGGATCAACTTGTTCAAGTTCCCTGACCTCCCAGAGGCTATATCAGCAAAAGTAAAAGAAGGTGAACCATTGTCATCTGGGAACGAGAGTGTCATCTTGGACGTGATATTTGAGGCAGTAAAGCCACTTAGCGTGTAAGGCATATTCTTTCAAGATACTTAGACATTGTTGCTTCATGTTGCTTATGCTTTGTATTCCCATGGACCTACCACCTCTTGTTTTCTCTTGATTTATTGCGTTTTAAAACTTCATTGCTCAATCTGTCATCACTATAGTCCATGGCTGCATGCACTGCTTCCTGTTACAAATATTTGCATTGTGCATCTGAAAGTTAATTTCACTCTTTTTGAGAGTGAATTTCATTTTAAACTAAGAGTAAAAATCTCAGAACATGGTGAACTCTTTTGGAATTAATTTTTCATTCTTTTTACAGAGTGGGCCCTGTAGGCACTATTCAAAGAGTGAGTTTGTTAAAAAAAAAAAAAAAAGCTTAAACGCAATATTGTGATGTCCTTTCATGCAGTCAGTTTCCCAATTAGGCTTTAATAACATAGGACAAACCAGCTCGACGTGTGTGATGTAGAAATGAATACCCTCTATATCCTTCAAAATAGAATTTGGATGTGTTTAAATCTTTTGATGATTTTTTTATTTATTCAGGTTAGTTTCTTTAGTGGCCCTTCAATAATCTGTAAGGGTCCCATGAGCTGCCTCGTGTGCTGCCTCTGTGTAGTATACTGAGCCAGCAAAACTGCAAATTCAGATAAGATAGCCGGCCTCTATATCAGTGTTTAATTGGAGCTTATTGCTTTATATTTCAGATACCCAAAGTCTAATGAGTATGCCGTGCTTGCGGAACTGCTCCTTAAGAAGTACCCTCCAACCACACTAAATGCAAATCATTCAAAGGTAATTTCTGGTCGGTGTTACATGTACCTCCATATACAATCATGATCAGAGGGTCCTATAACTAGCAGTAGTTATATCCTTGATTAGGGGGTCATAACTTAATTTAAGTCTTGTCTTTGGTAAAACTCTGTCATTGAAATTGGCCTGTATTAGATATTCTGAAAAACTTGCTCTTACCATGTACTTTGTTTCACAACCTCTGCAGAGTAAGGTTTTTACTTGGCAAGGGTACTCAAACTTGGTACATGTGTAGTACTCATGCAATGCAACAAAATAATGGTTTCGTTTTGATAAATTCAATTTGCCCGATAAATTAGGGCCCTAAACAAGTTTTCTAATGTATGTCCTAATTAATTACGAATTAAATTTAATCAACTGCCACCGTAGTTTGTTTGCATTGCATTTGTATGTGTACTTTACATGTACCAAGTTTCATTTGCATAGATTTGGTAATTCTTCCCCAAAAACATTTGTTTGCATATTTTTTAAATACATAATCAGGAAATTATGTCATTTCATCAAAATCATTTGGTCAGGATTCACTATGAATTTATCATGGATAAAAGTACATTATAAACATAGTGATGAAAACGGCAGATCCATCCAAACTTGTATGTTGAAGATCTAACACATTTTCAACATTGCTGCAATTTTTTTTTTTTTTTTTTTTTTTTGGGGGTAAAATTCACCTTTCCCAAAGTAAATGCACCCATAGAGTTGCTGTCCAGGTTGTGTCGAATATTGAATGATCATTGAGAGTGGTACATGTACATGGGTTCAAGGTTCCCTTGCATTAGTATTCATAATGTTAAATTTTGTACATTTTCAGCAACTGTGGGCTGACAAGATTCAAAGAAAGTTCCAAAATGCAAGAAAGAGGGATCCAGAAATCAGAGAAATGCTAGTGGTAAAAGCAAGGAAGAGAAAGGCACTGACCCAAGTATTACCTAAGAGTACCCCTGCCAAAGAGAAGAACAGCTCACCACGCTATCCACCCATGTGGGGAATGCAGAACTATTTACCAGCAAGACCCTCCTCAGAAGATGATATCTCCATACTGAGACACAAGAAGTGGCTTCAGCTGGAGATACTAAAGAAGCGTCCAGATTACAAAGCAGTCTCACACCTAATGGAAATAACACTTGCAGACAGAAGAAAGGAAATAGTAAAGAAGGTTATATCTCTACAGGGGATCAAGGAAAACTATCCTTGGCTGTTTACAGAACATGAGGTAGGTCACTTGTTTATGTCTCCGCCCAAAGTAGGTGGTTGCCGGAGGTATGTTTTCGGGTCGTCTATAAATAGTTCAAAATTGATGTCGGGCCGATGTCATTATTGCAACATGAGTATGACATCTTAAATTCGATGTCGCGCCGATGTTGTATCGATGTCGCAATTGGTCACAAATAAAGAAGTTGGTAAATGGTTGGAAAAAAAGATGTTAGCCAAATGTCATTATATCGACATAAATATGACATTTCTAAGTACGATGTCGGATGTCGCGTATATGTCTCAACTAATACCAGTTTAAGAAGTCGTTAAATGATTGAAAAAATAGATGTCGGCCCAAAGTCATTATTGCAACATTGTTTTTATTTCCATAAATTTGAAATGAGGTCACATGACAAATTGGATTCACTCGTTGTGGAGGTCTTAATGAAAGCCTACTAAAAGTCTATGATGATAACTTCATATTAATAATGGTAGGCGTCACAGTTCAAAGGTTGTCTGTCTAACTTATCTAGAGTACAGATTTTAGTTTTAGTTGTTATGTATACTCGTATGTGCAAACGGCATAATGTTAAGGTGGAAAATTAGACTTGTTTTGTTTTTTTGTTTCAGCTTCTTGCAGAATTTCAAAGAATTCATGGAGGAGCAGGGGTGGTGGAGCTCCTGGAAAAAGGGCTAGCTAAATATGCCCAAGGCTTATCAGAGTGCTTTAAGGGGAGCAAGGTTAGCAAAGGTGAAGTGCACCTGGCAGCAACTTGGAAGGATGAAAACAAAGGCAAGTGCATGTTTAGATAAAACTGTAGATCCATGTACTTGATGTTTTATAACTTGATCCCACTGGACTCAAATTTATACGTTTTCAGGTGCACAACTTTTAGGTGTACTCTTTACATAGTGCTTTTGATTAGTGTTATTTTGACTCGGATGATTTCAATGAAATTCACAACTCTCCTCCAGTTTGTCAAGTCTGTTTTGGGAAACCGTCCTGAAAGTAGCCATATTCTTTCCTGTACTGTTGATAGGTCATGGATCCACTTTGTTCACTGTCTTCCTCTTCTCTGGACCCCTCTGTCCTACCAAGCATTAAGTCCTTTCTAATACCAACTTTGTTCCCAGTCCTTCACTAATTAATCTTTTGGGTAACCATGCTTGTGTGTAAGGTTACAAAAAAGGGGCGTTTTTGACAACAAATTTCGGAAATTTTGTTGTTTCATGAAATCACCAAAAAAAAGGTTACATTTTCACATAGACAATGATAGAGATATATTAAAAAAACTAGAGTGCGCAGTCCCAATTGACGCGTGCGTAAAGGCTCTGTGAATGCATGGAGGATGGTCCGCCATTGTTTTGTCGGGCAACAATTGCATTGCAATGCATGTATACATGGGCAATTCCCACTCTGTCCTGTCTGCCCCATAACAAGTTCATCATGGAATTAAATTGGTTTTTAAAAAGCAGAAAAATAAAAGACAAATATGAGCGAAGGCTCTGTGAATGCATGGAGGATGGTCCGACATTGTTTTGTCGGGCAGCAATTGCATTGCAATGCATGTATAAATGGGCAATTCCCACTCTGTCCTGTCTGCCCCATAACAAGTTCATCATGGAATTAAATTGGTTTTTAAAAAAGCAGAAAAATAAAAGACAAATATGAGCGAAGGTTTTAAGAAAATTCACCAAAGAATAACAAAGTTATGGATGTTTAAAGCCTTAATTTTGTGACGTCACTTGCGAGCTGCTCTTCCATATAATGGGAGCAGCTCGCAAGACGAGCTGCTCCCATTATAAGGAAGAGCGGCTTGCAAGTTATGTCACAATATAAAAACCTTAAACATCTATAACATCCAATTGCCTTATTTTTCAGGAAAATGCTAATTATTTCACATATGCTGTCTAAATAGGCCTATCATCAAACATATGTTAATATACATGCCCCTACGAAATTAATATATTCCCTTATCAAGAACCACAAAAATAGAAATTTATGGAAATTACGTAAACAGCGAATGGGGGAGCAGCTCGTAAGTAACGTCACAAAATTAGGGCTTTAAATATCCATTTGCCAATCGGTTTTTTTTTTCAAGTTTGTAGGCTTGTTATTGATCATGCAACCATGTGCTGCCTAATTTGGTCATCACATGCACAGGTGCTTCTTGGAATGAATACCGGACTGATTTACATTAATAATAATAATTCATGTTAAATCAATGTTTCATATTACAGATGGTCTGGAATATGCCGCGGTAAAATTGCCGACCTTGTTGAAAGAAGACCCGAAAGACATGTGGACTTTCAAGGTAAACATCTTCTAGCTAAATTGCAGTGATCATTCACACTATGGGCACTTGTAATCCCAGGGGTTCTTATATTTGACTTGGGTACAGGTTTCCAGCTGAAACTTTTGATTACTACGTGATAGCCAAATTTGAGAAGATCCAAATTTGCAACCCAGACTCCAAGCCAATATTTCATGTAAGAGGCTGTTTGTTCAACCAATTGAACTCTAAAGTGGGATTTATTAGTTAATTTTCGCAACCAATAAATAAACCAACAGAGAGAGAATCATAAAATATTTGCCTGTTTCCAAAAATGCAACCAATATCCAAACCAAATTTTTCAACAAAAAAGAGGGTCATTCATTTACCTGGGTTGAAATTGCTACCTTTCTCAAGATAACTAAAGAAACTTTGACATCATGCACTTTATAATGATTTTTTTTTGGTCCCCCCATTTCCAGGATGATGAGACCCCAAACCCAAACTCTGTGTTCATCAAAATGAACAACAAAGAAGTCTCTGAATCAACTTGCTTTGAAGTTGTAGCCGAGGAGATGTCAATCTGCAATACAGACCAAATTCATACTGCACTTAGCTGCTACATAGCAACATTCTACGTCTTCAATCTGGCCTATATACCACGACTTCAAAAGACGATCTCTTTCATCCAGAATTTCCTCCTTGGCATTAAAGATGGAACCAGCTTGGAGAAACCAGTGCTTACCCTCGCATCTAGATTGGCCAAAAAGTCACAGCATTAAACACATTAGTCACCCAGCTGCCTGACTACATGTTCATCTCTTGGTTGCAGGTTCATGTCAAAACTTTACAGATTTAGAGTCATAATTTGAGAACTGTCACTGTCACCCTTCTACTGAGTGATTAAAAAAAAATAATAAACACTTAGAAAATTGTCATTAAAAAGAAAACCAATTTATGAACCCCAAATTATTATTATACATACTTTGAAAGAGTAACTTCTCCGCATCTTCGGTATCATTTTTGTGTGGTATGTGTTTACGCTTGGATGAACACTGCGCATTGTTTTCGAGAATGTAAAGCGAATTGTGCCAAAGTGGGGGTGAAGTCAAAACAACAAAAGCTTACAAAAAAGCAACTCCATCGTGATTAAAATAGCATAACTTTTTAACGAAAAGGTTTTGAGCAAAATAAGATGGCACAGGTGTTGTTACACCTATCGACTACATTCTGTGTAAAAATGAGATAGATCTGTAGAGTCAAGCTTGAGTGAGCACACGTCAAAGACAAAATGATCACTTTTCAAAAGTATTAAGAGTCCTTTTTAGGTCTGTAAGTGACCATTTGCTCTTTGATGTGTGCTCACTCATGGATTACTTGATAAATCAATCTCATTTTTACACAGAATCTAGTCGATAGGTGTAACAACAATCTTGCTAAGTTATTTTGCTCAAAACCTTTTCACTAAAAAGTTACGTCAGTTTAATCAGGATGAAGTTGCTTTTTTGTTGTTTTGATCTCACCCCCACTTTGGCACAAGTCGCTTACATTCTTGTAAACAATGCGCCGTGTTCATCCAAGCGTAAACACATATACCACACAAAATGATACCGAAGTGTTTAGTTGTTTTTATACTCACTCGGTAGTTTGAAATATGAACTTACTCTTTCATAATCAAATGTATTGAATTTCTAATCTTGGATTCAAACTTCTTCTCCAGCTATCAAACAAGAGATAAACAATTTATCTGAAAGCTAGCCCCCCATCTTGCCAAATTTAATCTCTATTTTGTACTTGACTACTTTCAAACCTATTAAAACAGAGCTTGGTTGCTGGTTGCATTGCAAGTTGTTGTACTTTGGTCAAATATACTAAATCCAGCACAGTTTCAGCAACCCCAAATCCTTGCTTTAATTACAATATGGCTGCTGAATAAGAGCCTGGATAAGAGCTCCCAGTTATGATTATCCAAGTGAAACAATTAGTCAAAAATGTGTAAATTGCATATTAATTCAAGCAAAACACTAGAGTTAAAAAGTTGAACTGAATTTGTTCGGTTTCTGAATTATCAATGTAAGTGGAAATTTGAATTAGTGAAAGTTGAACTGAATTTTTTGGGGTTTATGAAATATTGAAGTAAATGGAAATTTCAATTTAATAATCTGTGAATTTCAATTTAATAATCTGTGAATTCAGTTAATAAAAACAAATGCCATGTGCAAAAAGCATATTCAAACTTAAGCAATTTTTGTTATGAAACTTTCTCGAATGTGAGATATTTAGAAGGTGAAGTCTGTCTACATTGCAATTGAATTGTAGTGTGGTGTATATTTAGTGATGTATCAGTTACATTTGTTGCAAGTTATTTTACTTTCAAATTAATCTATTTTATTTATGAACAATTAAATGCATATCTGCAGTGTTACACAAAGCAGGTGTAGTGCAGATATAAATTGACATAGTATAAGGAGGCCTTTACATTATAGAAGTTGGCTGTACCAGGTTTTAAAATACTTATTGTTTATGAATGAATTTCACACTGTATTACCCTCAAATGATTTAAATATACTGCTATTTTTGTCAATGACACTACAAAAATCGTTATTCTTTGACAGATATGTTTTTGATTTTGGTTTTCTCCCATTTTCAGGACTCTGGTTACTGCAAACAAACACAATTTTCTTAGGCCTAAGTTTTACTCAACAAAATTTTAAGGGATTAAGGGAACCCTGTATGTGTAAAGTTACAATGAGTGAGCGAGTTGGTGAACTGGGTCTCATGAATTTGTAAATAATTTTGATTTGGGTAAGGGTAAGGACTTGCCCTGCAAAGGATAAAGGGGCAGCAACTGAAGAAAGTGACCTATCTATATACTATCACTGCCCATGTTTTGATCAAACTTTGAGTAGAGGTAATAACATTTTCCTAGGTATTCTCAGATATTTTTAATGATAAATTGCAGATGATAGAATTGTCATCAATTAGACAAATATGGGGAAAGACAAAACAAAAATGCAAATACCATTTTTTTTTTTTTTTGTAGTACCATGCTTGGGTCATATAGATATACCAAAAAATGGGACCCATGTTGGTGGCATGTTGTTATATGTATCCCATCTTCATAAGAATCGGAACTAAATTCTCTGTGGAAGCTGCTGTTAATTGCTTATTCAAGTTTTAAAGAGTTTATTGTGAAATGTTAGTGTTAGTGTAAGAATGATTGCAATTTTTTATGTAAGGATTATTATATTACAGGGTTTCTAGTTGTAATGATTATTACAATTGTTACAGGAAACCTGCGTAGGACAAAAATTGCAAATAACTTGTCAGATAAGCTGTGTTTGTTGTGCAAGTTGTATAATTGCTTATTCAAAATTTTCAAGAATTTATTGTGAAATGTTAAGTGTAAGAATGATTGCAATTTTTAATGTAAGGATTATATTAATAATTACAGTGTTTTTGATGTTGATAATTGGATTATTACAATTAAGCCAAGGGAAACCTGTCAGAGACAGAAATTTCAAATATACTTGTAGTGTCAGATAGCTGCGTTTGTAACACATACATATGTACATAGCGGAATCGAAACTTACTTTCCGCCTAGCATGAAATATAGCTCAAAATCCAGTAGGATCAAGCACCCAGCCGGGACTTCTGTAATATAGAGTATAAGGATAATTTAATTTTTGATTAAAAACTGTAATATTGATGATAGTCACTGTAACATTTCAGGCCGCTAATGAACAAAATATGTCACATTTTTGCTTTTACCTTTGCCGAGTAAGTGTATGAAGAAGGAAAGGTTTTGTTTAATAAAACCTGGGATATGGCCCTACATTGGAGTGCTATTATAATTGTTGTTACTTGAAATAATGTAAATGGGTGATTTAATTGCTGTACATTTTATTGTTGTATTGCAGAGTTCTCATTAAAAGAAGTTTATTTGAATTTTATGTATGTTATCCCAAAGTGTTTCATTCAGCCATTTTTAGCGAAAGACTAATCGTGTCATCTTTAACTAGGGAATAATTAGTAGAAAGGCTAATATAAGACTAACTTATTTTAGTGTAGGACTAATTACGGACTAATTCTATTTCATGCAATACTAATTATTTCTCGGATTAGTCAAATAAGACATAATTTGATTAGTCAATATATTAGTCAAAATATTAGTCAATTTAGGCACCAATGACTTATTATTTCTTAGTCAAATAAGACATAGTGAATGACTAATTTTTTTTTGTCATTTGACCAACTTTCGTTTTCAGTGCACTGACTCAGTGTCGAGTGAGGCTGCAATTTACAATCGTTCCACTTTCCTCCTTTCGATGACCACATTCCCCCTACCCCCCCCCCCTCCCCCTCCTCGCTCATTTCGATAGCCAGGTGCCTCTCCGTTTTTTATATTCACCGCCATTTGTACAATATGTGGACATCAATTCGGTTATATTTATTGGTTTTAAATGTTCACGTCACCAATGCACCTCACATGTTATTGTGTAATTTTTTCCTTTTAAAAATAGTATTTTGATATATTTCATCTGATGTATATTTTTAATTGGTTGCTATTTCAGCTTCACATTGAAAGTAAGCCATTGAATTGAACTGAATTGAATTAAAGTTATTATTTTGCATTTCTAATGTGTAAGATTTAGCTCTTTTAGTTGTCGTTTTTTTATTTTTTACGATGTTGTGACAGCGACATTTGAAAATAAAATAACAAATACATACACTTGGGTATAAATGATTGTAAAAAACAATGCGAACATTTTTATTCCCCTTGATATAAGGGGTGAATATCACATTAATGATGTTCAAATCACATTAGATACACCTTTAACATGTTCAGAGTATAAATATAAATAGGCCTATATCAATAAAGATAACAAATAATACAATGTAACAATTTGATACTTATGTTCATTTACTCATTACTTTAGCATTACAAATGCAAATACATACTATATGGTATATGAGTTATCTTGAGTAATGGTTAAACCTATTCTTTTTTCATTTTATTAAAACAACGAAATGCTAAAATAGTTTGACGTTCTATTCAAATTTGCATTTTCGTATAAACCGAGGTGTGAAGGAATATCCTTTCATTTATTGTTTTTTAACTCATTTAAAGAAATAATAAAAAATACTTTATATTGCAATCAATATGGGTTCATTCACTTCACTCTAATTCAAAAGGGTTAGAACTAAAGTCTAGAGTTTATGCTTATGTCTACAATAATAATAATAACAATAATATTTCGTTCTTGTACAGCGCATAACACAATGTGATACGACGTCATGCGCTTCCAAAGAACTTAGGAAATTGTTACCCTAGCTTTAGCTCTGGCAGCCGTTACCAGCGCACAGTGTATTTCAAGGAATAATCCTACCACGTACATATTTACCTCATCTGGGTGGAGTTGGGTAAGTGTAGATTAACGTCTTGCCAAAGGCCAGTAGTGTTGTGGTAGAGATTCGAACCCCGTACCTTGTGGTTCACAGTCCGGAGACTTATCCACCGGACCACAACACCTCTACATAACGTTTTTAATCTACGATATTGTTTCTCAGGTAATGTTTAGGTGATGGGATACCATGTTGTGTGAAATCACTTTACTGAAATCTGATTAAAACGAGCCATATTCGAGCTAGAAGCCATTTATTTTGAGGCAGCACAAGGACAGATACTACATGTCTGGCATATGTTCCACATGGAAACGAGAAAACAGTACTAGTATTTACTCGATTTTCGGGGCAATTGCTTTCTATTTTCTTCTCTTTTATAGAGCAAAAATAATCATTGCTGTTATCCAAATGTATAATCATCGCCAATCTACATTGTATATATGAAGAAAAAAGAGGTTAAAATGCACAGAATTTTCTGTAATATCGATTCGATTATTAACCCTGCTAACAACAACTTATTGTACACGTTAGAGGCTCTATTCAATGGATGCTCTTATTTACATTTTATATCATACTTGTGGCGATTGATTTATAGAAGGCGTGAAACCATTAGACATTCTTTCGATTAAAACAAAAGTATGATCAAAAGCACACGATATCTGCAATTTTTATCGCATGCGTCACTTTTTTCGTTCATTTGTCCGACAATAATCATAATAACTCTGACTACAATCACATATAAGGCACAAATATCAACCTCTGGAGTATTCCCAATGACATGTAAAAAAATATTCAAATAATGGTGAATAAAATGTGAAAGGAAAATCGCATTTTTAACGTTTTGCATTACATCTTAGGTTTGTTTATTATTATTTTTCAATTATTCCAATGAAAATGAACTCCTTCAGCAAATTAACTATTAGCAAGCTTCTTGAATTATTGTGTCGTTCAGTCTATTGATATCTCATGACCGTAAATTCAAACATGCCAACCACTTTTTTAGTATAATTAGAAAACACCAGTAGATTCTGCAAGATATTGTTTCCCAAATGAAAATGTGTTCGTCAGCTCAGAATACATCATTAAGAATATAATAAATTCAATCACAGGCAAATGGAAGCACTTTTGTATGATAACAATGATAATTGAAAGTATTATGATTTAGGAAAAGAAATGACGTTGAATGGTGTATGATATTGCATTATAAGTACTGTATGTGAATATCAATTCATTTTTCCCCCTTCAAACTTCAGTTGATTTTTTCCAGACATGCATTAATTCGTTATACGATGGCGGGGGTTGGTTGGGAGAATCCAGAGAAGGTGGTGATGGCTGCGCATGATGGCGACGATATTGATTACGGACGGATTGAACCGGTGGATACTGGTTGTTGGGGGATTGGACAGCCGATGGATGGCTGCTGCCCAGTTGATCATGTTTAATAGATCCTGGACGTGGACTAGGTTGATACGAATACACGTAGGTTGGTTGATCGCATGTCCCTTTAACCTCCGGAGGGTGTACAACCCCTGAAGATGATGCAGGAGGTTGGTCAACGGTAGTTGTCCTCATGGCAGTACCAGAGTACATCACTGAGGTTGATGTCCTCCGCTTGATAAAGCAGCACCAAATGACAGATACGATCATCATTATGACTCCAGATATAACAACTGCTATACCTCCATACAGCTGTCGCTGGGCTGAACTTTTCAATTCTGGAAAACTTTCATACAAACTGTCGGATAGACTTTCCATCCTTGCCGACGCTATAGCTGTAATAGCAGCTCCCATTGCAATGATAAAGCAGGACATCACTGTCAAACATATTGAACATGGAAAGCAGCGATGTAGACATGGTCTGTTTTGCGGATTTTCATTCATGTCGTATGTGTGTGTCTGTACAATAACCGGAGCATGGCTGCTGAATGCCGCCATTTTCATCTCGAGTTTATGCATTAGTGGTGTGAGAGAAAGACGTTGGAATCTCTACTCTTCTCGCTCCCTCTGTGTCATTCACTTTGCAGAAATGTCGGCTGATCCCTCCCCTGAAAAATAAAAAAGTGTACCCAGTTATATAATTCTTTTGGGGGGATTGATGGATTGATTGATTCATCCATTCATTCATTCATTGTTTGTTTATTCAACAACAACAAATAACAACAAAAATCAAAAAAAGATTAACACATCAACCACCCCCAAAAAAAAAAAAAAAAGATAAAAGAACAAAAACAATACTAACAAACAATATCTGCAGACTTTATCCGGCAATCATACAATATTATTGTTTCAGGCAAACGCTAACCTTTGTACGCCCTATTAATTGTCATTTTGTATTCATTTTTGTATCTCCTTAAGTTCTGGTACAAACGGTGTACCTACCAACAAAATACTACTACCGCTATTAATATTACTACTACTACAAATAACAATGAATATTACAATAGAAAAAATAAATATAAGTAATTTTTATATTTCACTGAGGCGGCATGCCGAGGTTGAAATATAATTAAGAGCACGAATTTGGAGGCGAACATATGTTATATTAAAGGGCAATCCAACCCATCTAATAAGTTCATTTGAATGAAAGCAGAAAAATCAGAATAGCGAAAGTTTGAAATAAATCGGACCAATATTAAGAAAGTTATGAGTGTTTGAAATATGAGATCAGTACAGCTGTGCGAATCTCACATCGGCAATTTTGTCAGTGGATTGTGACGTAGTGACGGATTACTCTCCCGTTTGTCGTACAAAAATATCACTTATTTCTGTTTTTCTTCCAAATGCCTTTACCCTCAGTGCACTACTCAAAATATTTCATGGAGAGTACATTATTACAGGTCCTCTAAAAAGAAAAGACCATCCCGAGTCATACATTTATGAAAAGTTGAAATTTTAGTCCTTTTGTGTTTTGGAGCAAATGGGAAAGTTGTCCGCCACTACATCACATAGACATTATCAATTCAGCCAATTTGAAGAGCCCATACCTATAGTAATTGCAACTTTCAAATATTTGTAACTTTCTAATTTTTTGATGTATGCGCGATGTATGCGCGTTTGGAATCCTGGGATTAATCAATTCGATTTTTGATTCTCAATACCATTCACACACACAGCGCCCGGCAAACTATCGCGATTATTCTGAAAAATCGCAAGACTTACTGCGAATTGGATCGAAGATAAATAAAATTATTCTGTCCACACAAGCAAAAAAGGAAGATTTTTGGATCGCGATGCAGAAAGCGGTTTTTAAATCTCATTTTTTTCTGTAGGTGTGAACGCCCCTTATGTGGTAGACTAACATAGCGTTGCAAGTTCAAGGTTGATGATAGGTATGACAGCGCTGAGGTACTCGCTGGAAATACCGGCTCTTCTATTTTGTTTACATGTATGTCCATGTATAATAGTTCGACATTGTCAACTCGTAGACTCGTATCAAAGCTGGTGTTCGCATATTTACTGTAACAGCATTCCAAGAATGGAACAATACCAAATCTTTCACTGAATCAGCAAATTCCACTGACCACTTTAAAAAAATCTCGGAAATGTATCTCTTTCCCCGATTGTTAACCCCCTTTTCATTTAATTCCTTCCTTTTCTACTTGTTTAAAGTATAATTTAATATCAAGTATTATTTATTTTGTAAATGCTGTGATATAGTTTTAGTATGTAGAGCGCACAAGTGCTGGTTATTTTTATTGTGCATACGGATAGAAGGCCTACATCATTCATATTATAGTATTCGCAAATGAAAACTAAAATCCATGCCAAATATTCATAACTTTAATATGGATTCAAAACAATCCTCATCATCATCATCATCATCATCATAAACACATGAACTTAAATTGAATAATAGATTATCGGCATGGAGAATTTTATCAACCATAGCTGATTTCAGAAATTGGCAAACTCCAGTCTATCTCAGTAAACCTTGATATTAGAAGCTGGGGACATACGTGACAATCTAGGGAGAATCAACGAAGGTGGATCTTTATCACGGTTATCGTTTCATAATTATGCGAATAATTCTTACCTTATTTCATGATGTCAAGTATAATCAGGCACAGAGCGAATGAATCCTACTAAAATATGCCCGGAGAGTACAGCAAAAAAAATTCTTAATTGCAGAAGATGTCTTTCCTCGCATTGATACTGTGCGTATACATTCATTGATGTAAAGCCTAGCCCCATGAAGCAAGAAGAAATGATTCGGGGATGCGGACAAATATGCGGATGAAGCATGGCCTCTCACATAGCTTGATGTTCGAGTCATCGGGTTGTTCATAATATATATGACTATGGAAAGCCATGGCGAATTCATAACACTGCTAAAAAACATAACCTCCACTTCACTGTCGAAGTTTATTCCATAAGGCCTGATTGAAAAACTATATCACCTTCTGTCTTTTATTCCTATCGATACTTTTGTTTAAAGTATATGTATGTCTGTTTGATTATAATCAATGTATGAAACAGACTAACAAACGTTACTATACTATTTATCGAGTTTTTATACCTTGTCGCTTTTGTTATTATTGTATCTATTGTATTTTGTTTTACAATTTTTTAACACTACAATTGAACTCAAGTTGAATAACAGCAATAATTTATTATGTAGGCTGTATATTTTTTTAATTCAAGACAATCCAAATGAAGCATTATCAGTGAGGGTCTATAGTGTAGGCATACCATTTTGTCTAAATGCGCCTACCACTTTCAATATTTCCAACACGGAATACAAACTGGCAATAATACTGATTCAGTTTGAAAAAAACAACCAATATGGAAAAGTTTTCCCCCTTTTTTTAAGGCAATCGTAAAGTATGTCCTACTTTATTAAAGAAACAAAATGAAGCCTAGGAGCTCCAAGAAAACACAATTTCTGACGCCTTGTGATGTTAGCACTCATATACTCGCAGATATTTCATAGCAATCGGAATAACAATAAAACATACTAGATAGTTCACAAGCACGAAAATTGGACCTTGTTATGTTTAAATATTAGAGCACCAAGAATTCAAAAATCATAATATGATAATATAGAAGTACTACGAAAATGATCATAAATATTTCCCCCCAAAAAAATCATCTTAATCAATTTTAACAGCTTTGTAGGGAACCAATATAGACATGGGAACATGAAAAAATGACATATTAGCCAGATGACATATGCAAACATTAAAATAATGTTAAAGGCCATTCAATGAGATTCTGTTGAGGGTAATCTCGGACAGAAAGAATATTGTCATACGGATTTTCAATTCAATCTGATCATATAGATTCGTTATATGTCACGGGAGTTTCTATTTGTTTATTTATTTTTAAAAGAAATGACAGAAGTATCTTTGAATTAATACTGTGCCGAGAGGTTTTGCTTGTTTCGAGAATTCACTAAAACCTGAACAATTCTTTCTTTTCTAACGCCTGCACTTCTTAAACCATGACTTACATACCACTATGTTGTAAACAAAAGCAATACGAAATTTAATTCCCTATCAGATCATACCAAATATTCCAACTTTAAGTAATTTCCTTTGTGATGTTTATTGTGTAATAAAGATGATTTTCCTTTCAGTCCTTTACATCTTTATTCTTTAATGTTAAAGTGATAGAAGATCTTCAACCAAATCTTCACTTCTCTTTTAAAACTTCTATGGTATCACAACTGATAATCATTATTAGTTATTTGGAAAGCTTGATTCATACTCCAAGCATTGATATATATATTAATCAATATAAACATATTTACTGGTGGAGCAACCAGTGTGACTAAAACATCAAGTCTATTTGTCACATATTACACCTGCACAACAAAGCGCGGAATATAGGATAATGCACCACTCCTCGTATTCAGAGCACAGGATTGATGAGGTAGCAACAGTATAATTGTGTTGTGTTGTGGTCGAGGTGTTGTGGTCGAGTGGATACGTCGCCGGACTGTCGATCACAAGGTCCGCGGTTCGAGTCCCGCCGCTGCACTAATGTCCTTTGGCAAGACATTGATCTACATTTGCCACACTCCACCCAGGTGAAGTAAATGGGTACCTGGTAGGAATTTATTCCTTGAAACACAGCGCGCGTAACAGCTGCACTGCTAATGCCAGGGTAATTATGCTGCATTATTGTAGAGCGCTTAGAGACTTCTGATAAAGTAAGTGTTAGGCGCTATATAAGCACTGTAATTATTATTATTATTATTAATTTTGGAGTGTAGATGTATTAATTGATATTGGTAGTGGTATTGATCGGTGCGTTGGATGAGGTTTCCTATAATCACATTGATTTTGAAATAAATATTTCCAGATAAGAATTAATTATTAAAATGCTATTGCATAGACCTTAGAAAGACAGAATCTGGTTGAAAAAAGTCGAAAATTTTAAATAGTATTTTAGAAAAAGACGTTATAAAAATTAAAAAATTGCAGATATTTGATAAAATGTTTCACATGCTACTTTATTAGCTGTTAGTAAAATTATTTCATCCTAACTAGACCAATAAAGGGGGGATTTATCACATGGACTGGCAAGTTGATGAAACAAAAAATGTAACAGCTAAAACAGGTTTTAGGCTTGAGTAGATGACATTCCAACTAAGTAGATGCAGTTGATAAACTAGTTTCCTGTATCCATTGTGTCACAGAGCTTTTGCCCTTCATTGATTATTTTGATTTGTTAATGTTTACTTTTTTTTACAAATAGCTTCTTTCATTAATTTTTAAGAGGATAAAATATATCGCCATTTACACTTTACTTTTAATTGTAAAATGATAAAAAATTTCGAAACCTACGATGCAATACCCATTATTATGAAGTGTAACCCGTGGCATAGTGGCGGGGAAAACCACTTTTGAATGGGTCCGTATCATTAAATAACTTTTTTTAAACCTACTCACGGTACTGCTTGCTACTTAAACTAAGTGAGGGGATACGCGAGAGAGCTCTCTAAAAGTTCAATAACAAGCTGGATCTTAATCTAGGTGCGATCAGTTGTCTTCCTCTGGAAGTCCAGTTGCCACTCCCTATAGGCCAATTCGCGATCTCAGCGTGCAATGCATTGTGGTACTCGGTCATAGGTCATTGGAGATAAACAAAAGAGCGTTGCCCATGGGTACTCGTACTAGCGTGTACATTGTGAATAGCCAATTCCGAATTCGCGTAAACGCCGTAATATTCACCCGATAGTATCGCTGAAAATTACATTTTTCGTCGTTTTTTCATTGAATGATGGATGGAAATGTATCTGAACTTAATTTAGAAGAGATTATACTTTGGAATGTGAATGCTTTGAAGGATTTTCTACGGATAAGAGGACTCAAAACAAGAGGTTTAAAAACTAGCGGAGCTACAAGCGTTGGTCTACAGTGCTGTACAGTTTGGTTACGAAGTGAAACCTAGTGTTAGTACTAGTGAGGTGGAGGAAGATAGATCGAGGTCTGCTAACTATGCAGAGTTGTTGAAAATTAGGGGAAAACTAATTCCAGATCCTCTTGTTGACTTGAAAGACAACTAGATCCCAGAAAATAAGGAGTGAAATTTTTGGTGGCCCAAAGCAAATTTTTTACTAATTTTAGTGGACCAGGTTTGTGCTAATTTCTAGCTCCGCATAACTTTCATTGGGTATATTAATGAATGTACTGTTTATAATGTATATTGTTTTCTTTAAATGTAAATGTACTGCCATGGAAAGATAAATAATTGTGTAGTTATCCAATAATCCATAAATTACCATGCATCAGTCATACTCTCATTCAGCTTGCACACCGCGAATGCATGCATGGTCTTTAATGATTCAGTAAATAAATAATTTATTTCACATGTTATTTTTACATGTAAACTTTATTATGTCAGCATCATAAACTGCTAATAGTCATATAAATGTAAAGTGCATATCAATAAATGAGTAAAGATTTGCAAAGGTATACATGTACACAGTTATTTAAATTTACTTTGTTAATGATAAATTTCAGAGGGCAAATGATCTGGTAATTTTCCAGAATTCTGGATATCATGTTAATTTTAATAAAAGTTGTTTACTTCTAAAAATAATGAATATGACTTCAATTAATTTTGTTCTATGATGTAGTAGGCCTAGTAGTCTCAAAGTAAGAGAGGGAGAGAGAGAGAGTGAGTTAGTGAGAGAGAGACAGAGTGAGTTAGTGAGAGAGAGAGAGAGGGAGAGAGAGGGGGAGAAAGAGAGAGGGGGAGAAAGAGGGAAGAGAGAGAGAGAGTTAGTGAGAGAGGGGAGAGGGAGAGAGAGATGTACATGTAATACAAGATTTTTACTTCTGAAAAACAATGACTATGACTGCAACTAATTTTGTTCTAGGATAGTCCTGATTTTTTTTGTATAAAAATGACTTTGAGGGCAATTAACAGTGTGTTCTATTTTTAGGTAATGAACAATACGCCAAATCATCTTAGATCTAACTCTAATAGAACAAAACATATTGAAGAGAATAGTATGACTGGGTATATATCTTTACTGGTCCACAAACAATATCACTCATAACTAACTTCAAATCATACTTTAGAACACATAAACTTAAATGGTGGAGCATGGGATTCGTTAATCCAGTTTTTAGTTTTTGTTCATAAATTTATTCCATCGCTTTGTATAGCTTCTGGATCCTTCCTGTCTGTGGGAAATGGAAATAGTCTGAAAGGGGGTGAGCAATCGCAACATCCCAATCCAAAGCGAGTCTGATGCTTGCTGCAAAATCCTTGCTTCCACTTTTCCAGCTGGAAGGACCCATTGCCGCACCCAGCAACTGCACATAGCTTAATTCATGGTTTATTATATTATTAAGCAGAAGATACCTGAAGTGAAATGTAAAAGAAGGGAGAAATAATCATACAATTAACAATATCTCTCATGAATATGTTGAAAATGACAAGACTTGTATGAAATATGTCCTCAATAGGATCAATGTCACAGTTGGTACCATAAATAATTTGCCAAAAGTTAGCGTTAGCATAGTAATGTTTATGCTGTACATCCTTTATTACATTCCCATCTGTACACTTCTGTGTCATATTCTGACCCAGAACCCGAAACAAAATTCACCTCGAATGAGTAAAAACACCATTTTAAAAATGGTTACATGTTATTTTGAGATTTCATATTAGAAGAAGAACAATTCAAACCTACTTACATCGATGTTTGTTGCAAGAAACTGTCAGAATTCGGAGATATTACGCTCGTTTTGTGTGTAAGTTTTGTCAATCTATGATTAGTACGAACCGTAGCCGTCGTCGCCACTCTATTTGTTTATCTCCAGAAACTCGTCGGCAGGCGATTCCCGCGCATGCGCAATAACAACTGCGAAAAGGCTTATAAGGCAAGTAGACTGGGAATGGTGCACAAGATATAGTCAATGGTCTCTCTGCCTTTCCCTTGAAAGCCCTATTTTCCTTCAACAAATCATGAATACGGAAGAAGCATGACATGACCCTCCAGATGCACCAAGTTAGAAGTGACATAGACAAGTTTGCATTTGCCCAACGCTCTGTCCCAGAGCTCATGGAACTGCCTTCCAGCAAATGTAGTGCACGCTGACAGTCCAGCCCTTCCAGGAACTACTCCTGAGGCATCTAATGCCCTTTTCCCACTAAAAAAATTATCTGTTTTCTCACACCACCTGTAATCTTTAGTCCATCTTTATGCATGATAGGCTTCATAGCCCTTTGAAGATTACCAGAAGAAGAAGAAAAGAACATATATGGAGGATCATGAAAGTGTAGTGACCAAATGTTACGATTTTAAAATTTTTATATGTAGAATAATGTTTTATGCATTGATTTGTACATGTTTTAGATGTATTGCTTTTCTATTTACAAGATGGCGGCTAGGGAGAATTAATTTCCCTTGCGTGGTCCGCTGTCTGGCTTTTCAGACATGTCCCAACCGGTTCTGTCTGGTTTGTTAATATATATTCTATTGTTATGTAGATTTGTCATTGTTACGTACAGCGCGTTTACGTGCATATTAATTTTGTACGTGCGTTTCAACCAATCACGCTACACCAGTGATTGGGGCTTCGATCTGATTTTTCCATGTGGAAATCAGAGGGATTATTTTTATCGGCACACACAGGTCCATACTGTGTTTTTGTTTACCGTGCCGGTCGAATTTTCGTCGAACATGGACTCGACGACTTCGTCCCCGGACCTCTCCCGGCGGACTTGCTCATCATTCGACTCCTTTTATATACGTGGAGAGACTTAAAATCGCTTTTACTAGCATATTCTAGGATCTGTCTTTTCCACCGACACTTTTCGTTGTGTTGACACGATGATCGCCGTCATCGTCATCACCTCGTCATCATCTGTTGTGTTGTGTTGACACGTTGATTGTCGTCTTCGTCATCACCTCACCTCACCATCATCGACTCATTATTTTTGATCGCCATCATCCATTGTGTTGTTTTGACACGTTGATTGTTGATCATCGTCTTCGTCATCACCTCACCGTCATCCGTTGCGCCGTGCTGACTCGCTGATTATCGTCATCGCCACCACCACATCATTGACATTATCTTCATGACCATCATCCTATTCATCGATTGATCGTCTCATCACCTTCATCAACAAGACCATCGTCATCGTCTCTGTCATCATCGTCGTCGTCTTCATCTTCGTATCCGTCATCGCTGTCTACGCGTCTTTGTCTTCATTGCCCTCAACGTCTTCGTCATCATCGTCTTCATTGCTGTATGAGCGTGCACTTTTGACCCTCCAAAATTTCCTCATGGCTAGACCAAAGACGTTTAAGTATATTACTAGACGGAAAGCTGCACGCGCGGAAACCATTACGCGAATGGGATTAGGTTCCGCCTCTTTTGGATCATTTGAAGACGGAAAAAGCATCCTAGGCTGCATTCTGATTGGATGTGAGCGTCAAGAATATGTTTTTTATCGATAGTATCGTTCAAGAAATGTGGTAATTTGTACGATCTCATTGCGTCACTTTAATTATGCAGATTTATGCACGACGCTACTCGTACAAAGTGAGAAAATTTTAGTTCACAGAGAATGGGTGAGTATGATTGAAATATGAGTAGATTAAGTGAATTAGGTCATTTATTTTGAAAAACTTGTAGTACACTTCGTGATTTACGGTAATTGTTTAATACATTTTAACATTTTAAGAGAGTTCTCAAAAGACTTTTGGGAAAAGGCTAAGAACATATTTCTCTTGAAATTACATTTTTATGTTTGTCGTCATAAAGTAGTTTGACTGTGGTTTGCCGTCATGGCACCCTGGTACTCCAAAGGGAGTGACACCCCGGGGAATTTCGGTGCTCATCTGCATCAAGATCCAACTTTCTAATCTGGTTAAATTCTAAATTTGATCGTCACCATGTGTCTAATTCACCAATCATCGATTGAATTTAAATCTAGATTTAACGTTACACCTTACAATAATCTATAAAGTATGATTTTGTTCAGTGGCGGATCCAGGGGGCCCGGGGGCCCAGGCCCCTCCCAAAAAACAGGTAAAAACACCCTTTTGAGAAAAAAGAAGATGGGCCCCTCCTGGCGCCCAGGGGATGGCCAAATTTTTATTTTTTTGCTCACTACATCCCCCACTGAGCGAAAAATCGACCGGCACGATTTTCAAATTTTCGCACGAAGTGGGCCCCTTTTAGGCCCCCTCCCTTGCCGCCGGCTGGATCCGCCCCTGCTTTAATCATCGAAGCTGATGAATTCTTGTTAAAAATCTTCAGTAGATATGGACTCGCTTTGGCTTACCCATGCCAGCCGTTAATTTGCTCAGTTGTATCATCGTACCGTACCCATGCGTCATGCGTGTCAACTTTAGACCAAAATTATCCGTGACCATTGATAATTCAAACAACGCAAAACCCTATTTCATTTATATGTAAACCTGGACCTTATTGATAAAAAATATTTAAAAAAAAACTAGGATTTTTTAAAATTTATTAAAAGGTTATTTTTGTGGGTCCAGCGTGCTTGTCAAGTTGTCATATCAGAGATTTTTTCAAAATTTATTTTTGTTGTTGTATAAGATAAGACCCCTAGACCACAAATATGTTTACTTCTATGAAGTCCACCTCTTCTTGTTTTAATAAACTAATTCTACTTAGTACTACTTCATTCTAATAGGCCATAGAAAGCAGTATTTTAGGCAAATTAAACAGGAATATTGATATACACACCATAAAGAGGCCAATCATGACATTAAAAATAACTATAATGCTAGATTTTTTTATTATGTATCTATATACAGTAGTATAGGTACGATGAAAAAGGGACTCCTTGCCTTGGTTGTCGTGTTGATGTTTTGTCTTTCTTTTTGTTCCAACAGATTAAAAATGAAGAGCTGAAAGGAGTAAACTGATGAGTAGACATTACAACATCTCTTATATTAGCAAGATGAAGCAGAAAGTCCCATGCAGGTAACATTTTCAGGATATTTAGCACACAAATATTAAACAACCACTTATGAATTCACTAAAGAGGAAATGGAACTAAGTTTACGTTGCAAGCGTGTATAGTGGAGGGTTTATTTTATTCTAGTTCTGCACTTGGCATACAAATATTGTTGTCTTTCCCTTCTTTGTTTACAATTTTTTTTTACTTATTTAAGGGAGGTCCTGTGTGTAGAATAGCCATACTTAATGCACATTCAATGCACGACATGTATAGGGTATAAACAGGACCCTGCATTACTTTTTTGTAAGGGGCCTTTCACTTCTTGAGCAATGAAAATGAAGAAGAAGAAGAAGATCTATGAAATCTGTTATTAAACAGAATATGTATTATGGTGGATATGTATCCATTATTAGTAGTTTTTGAAGTAATATTTTTCTCTCATGTAGGATGATGCTTACCCACAGTGGATGATGAAGGCATGCTGGGATACAAACTCAGGAGAGGAACAAAGAACAGATATTGACTTGATCATATCTAGAGATGCGGGCCTACTACACTTCATACGAGCAAGTGTGCTAACATAGGTACTCCCAGTAAACTGTCACACTGTCACACAAATTTTCGCGCTCATACTAATGAACTCTTTCATGCAAATAATGTTTTGAAGATTCATGACTTATTTTCCTATAACATGGGTATATTTATGTATACACTAGAAAAAAATGAATTGCCACAAGTTCTCTCAAATATGTTTAACAAAAATACTGAATTTCATAGTTATCCCACGAGAATAGCAAAATTTTATCACCTACCAAAGCCAAGAACGGTATTTTCCAGCACAATTTTCACTTTCACTGGTCCAAAATATTGGAATGCCCTTCCTGGCACATTAAAAGAAAACCCCTCATTAAGTGGTTTCAAAAATGCCCTCAAGCACTTTTTGTTGCAAACTAATCAGAATAAGTAGTTCCCCTCTCCCTCTCTGTCTCTTTCTCTGTCTCCCTCTGCCCCCTCTCTCTCTTTATATTTTTCTCTTTCTGCATGTTTTCCCCCTTTTCTGTTTTTACTCTCTGATTCTTAATTTCTTCATTTATCATCATCACCTTGTCATTCTGCTAATGTTTCTGATTTGTTTTTGACTCGTTTAATTGTTTTTTTTTTTTATTCCGTAATTTTTTTCACAATCAAGTTATTAATGGATGAAGTATAATTATTATTGTGCGAACCTACATCTAACAAGCTTTGCTTTCAAGTAGGTTCGTTTTTTTCATTTCCTGTAATTAAATTATTCTGCATTACAATGACCAAAAAACAATGTCAAAGATATTTCAATGCTCATTTCTGTTATATCATTACGTTTATTATTGTTTGTTATTGTTTATATTATGTGAAAAGAAATGAAAAATAAATTCGCGCTGTATAGAGCTACTACTACTACTACTACTACTATCGTGGAACACATGTCATGTAGGAAATCATAGAACTGACACAGATATTGTTTCATTCTTCGTTGACTTGTAAAAGAATACTTGAATGAATATCACAATTGTGATAGAATAGAAATAGAATGTAAATATAGATGAAATATAAGTCTACATTTCGTTGTTTCAGTAGCATTATGTTCCATTTTATGTCTCATACTTTACCAAGTATTATTGAATTATGAGCACAAGTTTACATTACAAGTACATTGTATTTCTTATTTCATACCTTGTCTGAACCGAGCTCCAGCAGGCCTATCGTTTTAATGGGATCATCAGAAATAATCTCAGATGTGATCAGTAACTAATTGGGAAAATAGCTTAGGCTTGCTCACTAGTACCCCAAGTGAATTTCAGTCCTTACTCTCTCTGAACAGGTATCAGGGTGTATGTTATTAATCATTGTTTTTTTTTTCTCGTATATCTTATTTCATGTTTCCATTCAACAGACTTGGGCTATCACTACAGCCCTTTCTTCTGGAAACTAGGCTACAACTTTAGTGATGAATGCAGAAGACATCTACATGGGAATACGTCTTAAAGATGCCACCCTAATATAATGGAAGAGGATAGTAGAGATAGGTTTAAATTTGAATATTTACATGATATTTATTTATTATTTATATTATATGTTTGTAGAATATCACATTCAATAAAGTTAATGGAGTTTATCATCTTGTCAACTTTCAAATAACGATAACTAATAACTAATCCTTGATGAATAAACATTAAAAATTCTAATAGTGTCAACTAGCATCTTTTAGGATGAAACTGAGAATTAAGCAGAAATATTTTCCTTGAAATCTGAGTGATAAGGATCTTTCGGTCTTTATCAAAGATTTAATTAATCAATGAGATTTTAATTATAACTATACATGTTAAATTTAATTCCCTCTATGGCCTTCTGTATTAAAGGATTTGTAGATTATTACATTATGGCTACTTCAAGAATTGTATGTAAGAAGGTTTGTAAGTCAACCCTCTAAATGCATTAAATATTGAAAGATATGGAAAAACTGCCTTTTGATCACTTCATCATTGCTTTGGTAGCCATATGATACTAGTGATAGTATACTTAAGGACACGAGGGGGCGCTATCCTCTTCCTGGTGCTGTTACTACATGGACCATGTAACGGGTTGAAAAAGTGTATACAATATAATTATACGTTAATATGAGAAGGATTGAGAAAGTGAAAAAGTTTTTAGTGACAGCATTACAGTTGATGGAGTCTGTTGATGTATAAAAAAATAAATAAAAGAAAACTATTCTTTATAGAAATAAAAATATTATACAGGACATGTGCCCTTAACAAAAACTCTGGTAGCACTTCTGTTTTTTTTTTTTTTTTGGGGTGGTGACAACCCAATTTAAAATTTCTAATGGTAACTTCAAATGTCATTTGTTTATAATTATGTCAAGATATTGACAGTAAACAATGTTTTACTTCCCTTTTTGCAAGTTAGACAATTTGAATAACATGATTAACCCGTTGTTTACGAGGCCCGAATAAACTCGGGCTGGCCATTCTTCCCTCAGATCCGAAGCCCGATTTATCTCGTGCTATGCGACCAAAATGGCAATGCACTATTTGACGTAGAATTTCACTTTTGTAGCTCGTTATTGCCGTAAAGAATAACACATGGGTAATGTGTAGATGCATCAAAGTCAATACCAGGATATATTTGATTTTACTAATTTAATCTTAGGGGTGAAAATTGGCATAAAACTAGCAAGGTAGATATCATTTTCCGAGACGGTCTTTTCCTGGTAATGCCTAGGTCACATTTGCCGCGGCGGCCGTGGGGTCTAAAATATCTACGGCCAATAGCAATTATGGGGCCGCCGCAGCATTCCCACGGTCACGTACGGTAGCAGTCACATATTTGTGGAGACAGAAAACCTGCGGCTGACGTACGGCCTTTGAAGTGATGATGCACGGTCGCCTTAGGGCGTCCCTGTCCCTGTCCCTGTCCCAAATACCAAGGCAGACGCAAGGGAGCCGCAATGTCAGCGTACGCCCAACGTATGGTCGCCGTGGAACCGCTATACGGCATGGCTACGGTGTGTCTAATTGTCTAATTGTCTAATTGCTAGGGCGAACCTAAAAATGAAAACAAAAAATCCGCCTTATAATCCCACGGCGACCCGTACTGCCTGTAAAGATAGGAATACGCCCTACGGTGACCCTGATGTCACCGCAGATTCTCTGCGGCCGCCGCAGGTATCTCTCGGTTTCGGGGGCCTACGGTGCCCGTATCCTAGCCGTAGAGCAAATGTGACCTTGGCACTACCAGGTCGGTTTCTTCTACCAGCATAACAAAGATCACGAGAATAGGGAGATATCTGAGAGTATGAAATACCAGGATGTTTAACCCTCAAGTAGGTATTATTTCATGATGTTCAACAACTTGACTTGTAATTCTAAACGCGTGTGTATCGGGAAAGTATCATTGAAACATAATGTGGTAAATAAAAACTAAATTAGCAGTCACAAAAATGTGTTGAAGAAATGAAGAGTTTCATCACAAAACGAGTCAAGCGACATTTTTTTGAAAAATCTAAAGTAATACCACCATCGTAAAATACACCCCGCTCATTAAATATAAAGGAAATATTTTGAAATTATGAAAATCATAAAAATTGTTTTCATTATTTTCTTTATATTTTAGTAATTTCAACCGCAAATACCTCAACTTGAAAAAAGGGGATACAATTGATTGCGTTTTGATGTTTCAGATGTTTCTCGTCTATGGCATAATTTTACCAATGTATACACTAAAAATTATCAATAACCATGATATAAATCCATCTGAATATCATCAGAAAGAATTCTTTAAAACGCATCCGTTCAAAAACATAATTTATACGACCATTATGAAGTGGTAACAAGACGTCGCACTGCTCAATTTATATTTTTCTTCAAACGACACTTTTGCCCCGGGCGCCGTACGATAAATTGGTCTACGATTTTTCGTGCGATTTGGGGGGCATCGTAGGAGGCTACGGGCTACGATGTTTGTGTTTACAATATCTACGAGCATCGTGCCATTTCTTGTATTGGCCCTCTGTTCTGAGGTCTAAATTTGGGGATAGCGCGAGAAGGCGCGGTCACCGTGCAGCCGCTTTGCCGCTTTGAGCGTTTTTTGCCCCCATGTTCACCGACAAATCTAAAGTAATACCACCATCATCGTAAAATACACCCCGCTCATTAAATATAAAGGAAATATTTTGAAATTATGAAAATTATAAAAAAGTTTTCATTATTTTCTTTATATTTTAGTAATTTCAACCGCAAATACCTCAACTTGAAAAAGGGGATACAATTGATTGCGTTTTGATGTTTCAGATGTTTCTCATCTATGGCATAATTTTACCAATGTATACACTAAAAATTATCAATAACCATGATATAAATCCATCTGAATATCATCAGAAAGAATTCTTTAAAACGCATCCGTTTAAAAACATAATTTATACGACCATTATGAAGTGGTAACAGGACGTCGCACTGCTCAATTTATATTTTTCTTCAAATGACACTTTTGCCCCGGGCGTCGTACGATAAATTGGTCTACGATTTTTCGTGCGATTTGGGGGGCATCGTAGGAGGCTACGGGCTACGATGTTTGTGTTTACAATATCTACGAGCATCGTGCCACTTCTTGTATTGGCCCTCTGTTCTGAGGTCTAAATTTGGGGATAGCGCGAGAAGGCGCGGTCACCGTGCAGCCGCCGTGCCGTTTTGAGCGTTTTTTTTGCCCCCATGTTCACCAAAAAATCGTGCGTTTTCTGCAAGATCAGCAAGAGGAATCCGCAAGATGCCCGTGCGGGGATTGTGCATTGCCACCTACGACATGTCTACGGGCTACGGGCTTACGATTTTTCAAATTTGTATAACTTCTCACGAAACAAAATCGTAGAGGCCGCGGAGCCCGTGAATCCGTACGAAAATATCACGGCCGCCTCCTGCCTCCGCACGGACAAGGGGATACGGGCAGGATACGGGCTCCGTAGACTAATCGCAGGCCAAATCTAGGCATAAGTCACATTCGCCGAGGCGGCCGTTGGGTCTAAACTATCTACGGCCAATAGCAATTATAGGGTCGCCGCAGCATTCCCACGGCCACTTACAATATGCCTAGATTACATTTGCCCCGGGCGCCATACGACAAATCGGTCTACGATTTTTCGTGCGATTTTTTTTTTTTTTTGGGGGCATCGTAGGAGGCTACGGGCTACAATGTTTGTGTTTACATTATCTACGAGCATCGTGCCATTTCTTGTATTGGCCCTCGGGGGCAGGCCGGGGCAAATCCGTAAAAAGGCTGCTCGGAGATTGTACGGAAATCGTGCAGTAGCCGTAGAGTCTCCCCGCACGAAAATCGTACTGAACCCGTGCAGCGCGGTGACCGTGCAGCCGCCGTGCCGTTTTGAGCGTTTTTTTTTCCCCCCATGTTCACCGAAAAATCTGCACGATCAGCATGAGGCCTCATATGTTAGGATAGCCTCACGGTATTTTGTAATTTGTTGCGACAGAAAATCTGCGGCTGCCGTGCGGCCTTTGAAGTGATGACGCATGGTCGCTTTAGGGCATCCTTGCGGCGGCCGTAGGTTTTTGACAAATACCAAGGCAGACGCAAGGTAGCCGCCAAGCCACCGTACGCCCGATGTATGTTTGCCGTGAAACCGCTCTACGGCACGGCTGCGGTGTGTCTAATTGTCTAATTGCTACGCTAACTCCGCGCTTTAATCCCACGGCGGCCCGTCCGGCCTGTAAAGATAGGGATACGCCCTTGGGTGACCCTGCGGCTGCCGCAGATTCTATGCGGTGGCCGCATGTATCTCCCGATTTCGGGGGACTACGGCCGCCGTATCTTAGCCGCGGTGCAAATGTGACCTAGGCATTAGTGACAAACTCCTGTTGCACAAAAAGAGGAGAGAGAGAGAAAGAAAGAGAAAGGGAGAAGGGGACAGTTATGAACGGCAGTCTTGACGCAATAAGATTTTGATTTCCTTCTCATTTTATCTTTTTAAAAAGGAATATAATTGCCGTCATAGATCCCATTTCTTAAGATTTTAAATTGGTTAGCGGATGCCATTGCCATATATAAAAACCATGTGGAGAATAAGATTTAAAAAACAAAGAAGAAAGAATTCGGCGTTGTTTCTATCTCAAAAGGAATTTTTCTGCTACCATGTAGACAACATTGTTTGGTACGCATGCAGCCTCGTACTGCAACCGTATGAATATTCACCACTCTGTAGATTGTTCGTGGTCGCAAAACAATGATAAGAGAATGTAGCTTTTACACAAGACAGCACGGGACTCAAGAATATGCACGACTAGCCGCGTCTTGCTTCCCGGAACGGCGTATGCTCATAAGGAATTGTAAAGGACGCTCAGTCAAGAAAACGAAGCCTTGCAGAAGATCAGTAGTATGTAGCTTCACCATAGCTGATCACATGTTTACACTAGACCATACAATACCAACATAGGAGTTGCTATGTCAGACCAGGAAGGGGATAGAGAAGGAGTGGAAACTCTTGTAATTTATTCAAACCATCCGGAGGCGAGGCACTAGTTTCACATTTATTAAATTACCGGCAAAATGTCAGTGTATGGGGATAGTATTGGGGATAGTGCATCAAACAAATTTTCAAATTTAGTACTCCGCCCTTCCTATAATTTGTGTGCCAGAGTTGGTAAAAGAAAAATTAGATCCTGACAAAGACTCAATATTTTAGGTTAATCCGATTTTTTTTGCATGCTTTAATGTCCCGTCATTTAATCCATGCTTTACAATCTTCGATAACTTTAAGTTTGCTAATGCGTGCTTTCGCGAGCTTTTTGTATTTTGCAGTTGGAAAAAAAGTATGAAATTACAAAAGTTTGTGTTCGCTTGTTCAACTCATTACAAATTCAATAATTGATGAGAAATCATTGAAAGGGACAGCGAACATTTGCAGAGATACTATTTTCTGACGTAGGAATTCTAAATCCTGATATTCCATGCGCTCTTTTATCTCACCACCTGGTCAACAGTTGCGGAGTAGCGCATAACTTTTCGGCGGCTTGGAGCATGGGTTTCAAAGGAGAGCGTCTTGATTCCACTCCTTTCTCTATCACCTCCCTGGTCAGACGTGCTGTAGCATCACCAGGAAAAAAAAGGTAAGGTGGAGGTATTGTATGAAAGAATGCAATTCTTTTCTGAGCATGTGCTGAGCTGGGGGGAGTTACATACCACTGTCTCTTGTTAGCTCACTAATGATTAACAGGTTAATGATCTGGAGCCTTTTTTTTAGGGTAGAGCTTAGCAGGTCTGAGAATCTTCTTTTTTAATATCTAAAAATCTATGAAATATATTTAGATTTTTGAATATCAAAATATGAGATGTATGCAGCCCTGCACACCAACAGGAATCAACTTATTTTTGGATGTCACCGACCTTTAAGTGAAATTTAAGAGAGAGCGCATAATATGCAGCATCCATTGAATATCTTTAACAAATTATAATCGGATAATTTACTAGACGTAACCTATCCATAGAAATCTTATCCATAGAAATCACAAGATATAAACATGTAGTGTGATTTCCATTAGCTTGTCACATTTCCCGACCAGTACGCCCAGGCGCGGATTCAGGCAGGGGCACAGCCGGCCTTTGCCCCACCCCCCCCCCCCTTTGGCGACTATAAAAAAAGAGAAACAAAGAAAAAGAAAGAGAAAAGGGAAAAAATCATGCATATTAGTGGCACATGTCATGAAAATGTAATTGACATTGTCATTAACCATGTCATTCATGAGATATAAAGTGAACAAAACCCATACAGAAAGAAAGGGGAAATATGGCTTGCAACGAACAGTCACGTATCACGTGTCACGTTCACGTTTTGCGCTGTTTCGTAAAATAGGTGACTCTAATTTACGAAGTGTAGGGCCTACCATTCGTAGTTTTCCACGCCGGTAAAACACGAATGATCACGTCTACCAAAACGTGACGTGGGTGTTTAATCAATATTTTGAAATTGCAAGCGCTTGTTACTAAGACTAGTCATGACGTCACCGTAGTATGTATGATTTGTGTATGTACGTACGTGCAGTAAACGTATCGCCTGCGCCTAGCTAGCTGACAACGCGTCGCGACGATATCGACGAGGACGAGGCCGGCACGGTTCGACAACGTGGCGATCGAGGCTAGCCAGCGCTCATCGAGCCGCAGATTATCGATGATACAAAGTGATGATGATTGATTATAAATATAACTTTTCAGCTGTTGTGATTTCAGCTAGTATAGACTCTGTAATGACATGCGATACTAGCGAGCTTTCGATTTAGACACCAGACGTTGGCTACTACGAGGTACTGGAGCGTGGAGACGTTGCGCAGCTCACGTCCATTCCCTTCCCGGCGGCAGTGCTTTCGATTTTTCACGACGGTGCATTCGTCGGTAACGTGACCAATTTTGAGATCAGGTGATTAAATCAGATACTAAAGTCACAGTGCGCAAAAATCTGATATGTAGAATAACATTAGGATGACAGAAATAGAAAGTTAGAATGATAAAACAAATAATAACATAAGAAAAGGTGATAGAAGGAAGAAACAAAGAATAACATAAGGAATGAAAGAAAGAGAAAGTGATAGAATGATAAAAAATAAAGAATAACATAACAGAAGGTGATAGAAGGAAGCAACAAAGAATAACATAAGAAAAGACAGAAAGAGAAAGTGAGGAATGATAACAAAAAAACAAAGAATATAATAAGAAAAGGTGATAGAAGGAAGAAACAAGGAATAACATAAGGAAAGATAGAAAGAGGAATTGATAGAATGATAAAAAATAAAGAATGACATAACAGAAGGTGATAGAAGGAAGAAACAAAGAATAACATAAGGAAAGATAGAAAGAGGAATTGAGAGAATGATAAAAACAAAGAACAACATAAGAAAAGGTGAAAGAAGGAAGGAACAAAGAAAAACATAGGAAAGACAGAAAGAGAAAGTGAGGAATGATAACAAAAACAAAGAATATAATAAGAAAAGGTGATAGAAGGAAGAAACAAGGAATAACATAAGGAAAGATAGAAAGAGGAATTGATAGAATGATAAAAACAAAGAACAGCATAAGAGAAGGTGATAGAAGGAAGAAACAAAGAATAACATAAGGAAAGACAGAAAGAGAAAGTGATAGAATAATGAAGGAATATCTTAAGAGAAGGTGATAGAAGGAAGAAACAAGAAATAACATAAGGAAAGATAGGGAGAGGAATTGATAGAATGATAAAAACAAAGAACAACATAAGAGAAGGTGATGGAAGGAAGAAACAAAGAATAACATAAGCAAAGATAGAAAGAGAAAGTGATAGAATGATAAAGGAATAACATAAGAGAAGGTTATAGAAGGAAGAAACAAGGAATAACATAAGGAAAGATAGGAAGAGGAATTGATAGAATGATAAAAAACAAAGAACATAAGAGAAGGTGATGGAAGGAAGAAACAAAGAATAACATAAGCAAAGACAGAAAGAGAAAGTGATAGAATGATAAAACAAAGAATAACATAAGAAAATGTGATAGAAAAAGAAACAAAGGATAGCAAGAGGAAATAATAGAATAGCAAAAAGAACATAACTAGTTTAATTATACCGAGTCGTCTGGAAGTTTGATCAGGGATACCGATGAAACTGCACTCTCACGTTGACGTTTTCACGTCCCCCGACTCCCGTCGTGTGATTTAGAAGGGAACGTGGGCCCAGAAGCTCGCGCATGCGCAGGGGATAAATATGACGTCACGCGTCGTAGCCCACGTCGGGTGCCTAAATCGAAAGCTCGCTACTATCTACGGCTACGCGGCCACGGCTGAACACGGCTTTGCCACTGCAGTGGACTTTGGGCATGCATTTTTGCATGCATGCATTGGCCTAGCTACTGGCCTAGCCTGGCCGAGCTTCCTGGGTGATAATGAGTCGAGTGAGACATAGTGAGAGTAAGACTGGTTATGGCCTGGCCTAGTGTTTCATAAAGATGCATGTTCGTAAAGTTATGCATGACCTTTTGAACAACTGGAAGTGGAATATGGCAAGCCAAATGGGTGTCTCATTCATTTTTAATCGCATTATTTAATCATTAATGATTAGCTTAAGTTGAAATATGCAGATGATGATGGCGATTGTGATCAATGCACCGCACAAGATACTTTATTTTATATTTTTACATTTTAATTTACATTATATATTTGTTACATTTTATGTTAGTACAAGAAGTAATGGTAGTAGTATTTGTTTCATCCATTTACTGAATTAGTCGAGGATGCATATACGCAGAGTACACCACAGAGTTACACAACAGATTCTGGCCTGAAGCAGCTTTTTTTATGGAACAAGGTCTTAATTTTTCTCAGAAAAACAGAAGTATTTCTTGATAATGAAAAAATTGATTACAGTGATATAATTGTAGGCAAGCAATGTGATTATATAAATTCAAAATATGTAGTTTTTAAAAACCTTTTAATTCATTTAGCCTCTAATGTTTTATATACACAAAAAAGAAAATGTAATTTTACAAACATATTCGACATTTATGTAAAGGAAATATTATGGAGGGCAAATGTTGAAAAGCATCACCTCTGAAAAAAAAATGTTAACTATGTTAAAAAAAATATAATTGATTTTGTGATATAAATATAATTCATGTGTTTTTCTTTGAAAACAAAAACAAAAACACAAACTTTTTTGCCATTAGTCTCTTCTCAATGACAATTTGCATTATTTTTCTTTAACGCCAGCGTCAATTTATGTGAGCTTTCGTAGATTGCATATAGCAAATCAACAAATTCTTGGGTCACGTAACCCAACACTTTGTAGATTTGGGTGACCTGTTTCACGAAAGGGCGCAAGACGTGAACATGAATGTGATACGTGATACGTGACTGTTCGTTGCAAGCCGAAAAATATATAGATTCTGACGAAATCAATAGGTGCTCTGCTACGCTACGCGGTAAATCACCTAACAACTGTTTAACGACTGGTTCAGATGTAACAAGCTATTATTGAATTTTAAGAAAAGAAAGTATGTATTATTCCATTTTAAAAGGACAAAGTCATTAATATTCCTAGGCATCCTTATTCATGAGTCACTAGACTGGAAGTATCACATTGCTTATATCTTCTAAGCTTTCAAGAAGTATAGGTGTTTTATCCAAACGCAGATATTTTATACCCACCAATGTATATTGATAAATTATATATTTTACGTGCAGCAATACGACTGATAAAAAAGAGTGACTTTCGTAATCCCAGTCTACCACTATTTGTTAAATCAAAAATTCTCCCAGAGTTTGAACTATTAAAACTTAATATATCAGTTTTCATGTTTAAGTTTCAAAAATTAGGGATTCTCCCAGTATTTTTCGATAATATGCTTAGAACTAATTATTCATTCCATACGTATCGTACTCATATACGGGATAATCTTTGTGTTACCGTTACCCGTTCCCGTTCAACTATAAGAACCCATTCTATCCGTTTTACAGAAGTACATGAAAGGAAATTTGTAATAACCTTAAATCCAGCTCCACACTTTTTCTTTTTTTAGAACGTGACATTGTTTAAACAATGTCATCTTTCACTGAGTAGATTACTTCTTATCTTTTTCATTCTCACCTCTTCATTTTCTTCTTTTTTTAACTTTCTCACCTCTTCCCTTTATTCTCTTTCTCATTCTGAACTCTCCCTTTCAGTTTTATATTGCTCTTGTGTTGTTTGTGTGTGATTGTGGGTGTGTGCGAATATACACGCTGATAGTTAATGGTCGGTCCTTTTTCTTTCTTTCTTCTTCTTAATGTACGTAATATATACCTACTATGTTTTATTCATTTCGCTTTTTTATTTAATATTGTCTTTACCTTGATAGGGGCCTCATGTAAGCGCAGGTTGCCTCTTAGAGGTCCTGGCCTATTTTTTATTCTGTATTTATGATTTGTAATGTTTAAAATTTGTAATGCCAAATAAACTGAATGATCATAACATTTCAGAGGAATACGACCAATATTTATTTATTCGGCCTGACTACGTAGACTTTGTCAGGGGCAATATTTCCTTACTCTTTTTACTCTCTCTCTCTCCCTCTCTGACCCTCTCTTTATCCCCCTCTCTCACTCTCACTCTCTCTCTCTCTCTCTTTCTCCCTCTCCCCTCCTCCCCTTCTCTCCCACTCTCTCTCCCTTTCCCTCTCTGACCCTCTCTATAACCCCCTCTCTCCACTCTCCCTCTCTCTCTCTCTCTCTTTCCTCTCCTCCTCCCCCTCTCTCTCTCTCTCTCTTTATATACCTTTTAATAGTTCTCTGGGACTTTTGTAGACTATGTTGATCCGTAGATCATCTGAGGTGACATCTGCTCCCGGATGAGGAAAGAAAGGTCACGAGAGTTAAAAAAATAGGCAATAACACCCACCTCGATCGTATTCGGCCAAGGCCTACTTTGTGAAAATATGGGGAAAGTCGCTAAACATGATATCGCAAACAAAGTATACTATTTTTCCTGCAGGCTTACTTGTACTAGGCAAATGTCCTGATAGTTTGCAGACCCAAAGCCATATTTGGGTGTTATTTCCTGTTATTTTGAACTCTCATGATCTTTCTATCCTCATCCGGGAGCAGTGGTCACAAAACGGATCAAGCGAGTCTATTAAAGTCCCACAGAACTATTAAAAAGGTATATATTTATTTTTTTAAAGGGGAGAGAGAAATTGAGATAGGGAGGGGGAGGGGAGAGAAACAGAGAAAGAAGAGAGAGAATGGGGAGGAGGGGGAGTTTTTTAGTGCCCCTTGCCACGTGAACGAGAATGAAAAACTAGGCCGTTTTCGGTGCCTCGTCCCACGGCCTATATTCCATAGACCTTAAAAAGACAGAAACTGGGTGAAAAGGATTAAAATGTTTACTGAGTAGTAAGTATTTAGAAATAGACTTTATAAAAATGAAAAATTGCACATATTCAATCAAATGTTCACATGCTACTTTAGTTGCTGTTAGTAACAAAGTATTTTTTTCAGTCTGATCAATCGTATTAAGGAAAGTACACAATTTCGAACTGTTGCCCTGAAAAGGGAGGATTTATCACATGGACTGGAAACAAAAAATGTAACAACTGAAACAGATTTTGAGGTTTGAGTAGATGACATTCCAACTACAAAGGAGATGAAGTTGATAAAATAGTTTCCACAGTGTCACAGAGCCTTTACCCTTCATGGATTATATTGATATGTTAATTCTTTTTTCCAAATTTCTTCCAAATAGTGTCTTTCATAACTTTCCAAGAGGATAAAATATTATCATTTACATTTTACATTTAATTGCAAAATAATAAGAAAAATCGAAACATACATTGCAATACCGAAAAGGACTCTCGTTAAACTTTTTCTTGAGTGTGTGTAGTCTCGCATACAAATGAATTTCCAAGTTTCAATTATACCTACAACTAAACTTTGATTTATCAAGTGAATATAGTACTCTTGGTTTCGTTTAACACTTATATAAGGCATTTGTACGGTGAAAGGACATCTACTGACAATAAAAAATTACAAGTGAGAAAATACTAACAACCTACCACTACATTATTTTCCGATATCTACAATATAATAATCACAACATTACAACACTACAATATAATTACATTAAGATACAACTATTGTCCATGAAATATACATACACCATACACTCTAAAATAGTATTACCTAAACGAGACAAATTTGAAAGAGAAAAGGCAAGTCAAATAACGTATACAATAGAAGGTACATTCATGTGAATAAAATAGATATGAGATAGCATAATCTTGATTGATTCAACTTGATGGTCACTTTATAAAGTAAGACAGAAAGATTTTTTTTTTGTAATAGTAATGAAGCCTTTTAGCTTGAATCAGGGCCCTGTTTCATAAAACTTGCTTTCAATAACAAATGCTAAATATCTATGACAACTTTTGCTTTCATTTATAACTAGTTTTATGAAACAGGGCCCTGGTGTATTATTGCACATCTACAGTTGACGCCAGACCCGTCCCATGATACATGTAACAGGATACCGTGAAAGGAGACTGTGGATGATGGAAAGATATTGACAGGAACACAAGTCAATGAATAAATTAATAAATAAAAATACATGGGTGTCCTGCCTAATGATAATCAATTCAGAATACATGGTTTTATTACTTGGTAAAATTACTATGCTTCTTTTTTTAAAGTGAAGAAAACCTATGAAAGAGCCTAAAAATAAAAAATAACTCCCTGATACAGATTTAACTACGAGTATCAGGTCAATAGATAATTTGCCGTGGGTAGCTGGTGTCACACATACTGCCGAATAGGTATAACGTCTGATCAAACGACCGTCATGGCCATGTAAAATTTAATCGTATACGCTTAAAAGTTTCCATAGGACTTAATTGCGTCACTTGTGGGGCTCATTAACTCGTTATATGAGGGCGGCGATCGATCTGGTCTTTCCGCAGGAGCTGATGGTTGTAGGGTTGGTTGAGCTGGTGAGTACTGGTTGCCAGCAGGTTGAGTCGGTAGGTACTGGCTCGTACTGATTTGAACCGGTTGAAAGGACCCCGCTTGTTGCTTAGGTTGATATGAATTCACAAATGTCTGTTGACCGCCTCCTCCTCCTCCGCCTCCCTGGATAATGGGAGGTTGTACTAATCCCGGTATAGATGCGGCGTTTGGGCCAACGACTGTTGTTGTCATTGCCGTTCCAGAGAACATCGTTGGCATGTTTGATAAGTGACGTCGGGCAGAGCAACACCAGACGATGCTCAGGATCATTAGGATGATTCCAATAACCAAAACTGCTATTCCTGCGTTCATCTGTATCTGACCATACTTTTTCTCTTCCGGGAAGCTGTCATAGAATCTGTCTGAACTTCCTCCTCTAAATACTCCGATTATTATATTTGCAGTTCCGGCAAATATGATCATAAAGGAAAACATTGCACAATATATCGAACATGGATAGAACCGCTGCAAACATGGCCTATCTTGGAGATTCGCATTGTACATGGTCGTTTGTGCTACGACAGGAGTCGTACTATTTGCTGCCATCGCCTTCTACGGATTGTGTACGCGATCGGGGTGTACATTCGCCGTTTCTCCACTTTGTAGTAAATAATGTAAGTCGAGTTTAGTCCTGAAAAATACAAGAGAGAGAGAGAGAGAAACCATTATATTACATATACAATCAAGAAAAGCATTGGGATAGCTAAATGGTTACATGATTGTGCATTTAATACTAGATCAGGCGCCATTGCCGTGCACTATCGAGGCTAGAACCGTTTCCAATCTTGTTCTGAGTAAATTAGTTACGACATCTGAACAGAGCTTTTCAAAGGCATTTTTCTATTGTTATAATTTATGATGATTGATTATTGCTTATTGGTTATCATTATCAGTATTTATATATACAGTAGGCTTGTGGTTGCACCATGTGAGAGGGGGAGGATTAGGGAGTCCTGAAAAGGACTCTCGTTAATATTTTTCTTGAGTGTGTGTAGTCCTGAAAAGGACTGTTGTTAGTCTTGAAAAGACTGTTGGTTATCGTTCTTGTATAGTTCTAAGGAGAACTATAGCGCCGGTTGGAGAAGATGGGTGGTAGGAGTGTCTCGACGTTTCGAACAGGTTGACTATCCGTCGTCAGGAGTGTTGCGTTTCAGGACTACACACACTCAAGAAAGAAAGATTACCGAGAGTCCTTTTCAGGACTCCCCAATCCTCCCCTTCTCTCACATGGTGCAACCGCAAGACTACTGTATATCTACATCACCATGCAAGCCGATACTTATAAATATCATCTAATTATCAGTATTGTTGATGATTGATGGTTGATTATTATCATTATCATTATCATTATCATCATCATCATTACAATCACTATTAAGGTTATCATCATTATCATCATTATCATCTATTATTTATACGAAGTAGATGTGTGCTTCCGCTCTTGTCCCAGGGGGCACTGATTAAAAGAAGTTAAATACACAGAAAAAAGGAAAGAAATATTAAGTCGTTGGTGCCGATAAATTGGAAAGTTACATGAATTTCATGGTCATTCAAGAAGAAAAAATAAGGGATTTTACAGTACCTGAGCTTCTCGACAAAAATGTGGGAATGTATTCCACAGTATTATCTATCCAAGTGGTACAATAAATCAGTGTATTTAATATCTTTAGCGCAGTACCGGGATGACGGATCAATATTGTTTTCGTATTGCTCTGTCATCCGGTAACTTCAATTGTGATACAATTTACATTTACCGAGGTAAGTCAAATTTTGTTATTTCGCTAGTCAGCCTGATATAGATAATAATAATAATAATATTGTATGGCTTTTTTTCGTGTGATACAAGAATATATTGCTCTCGCTAGGACAATATAATACTTGTATCACACTCAAAGCCATCCGATATTATATAAATACATGTATTGAGAGTTTACTTATTTCCTCAGATAGTGAATTCAAAATTAGCAAATTACAAACAAGTGCAACAAAATATATACAATGACAATGGCAAAGACAATTACAATTTATTATCATGTCACCCACATTGGTGTATTGCAGAGGTTTACAATCAGTTGGAATTTGTCAATTTAACACTGTACAATATACAATTCAAATCGAATTAATGTTGATCAATATAAATATCACTATCGACAGTATTGAGAAAATTATGATGATAATAATAATGATAATAATAATTATAATAATTGCGCGTTGCTTGGTAACATACTTATCTTAACATTTTGTTACATTGTTACATCAAATTGAAACCGGTCATAGTGAAGAAGTAAACTCTCAAGGATTTTCATTTCAATTGTTTAAAATCATTATTTAAATGTATATATATATATATATATCCCCATTCTACTGATGTACATCTTGGCATTAAAAAGAAATGAGATTATCTATCATTAATTAAAAACTAATTTCTTGGATTTTTTTTTATTTGCTGAATTTCATTGCGTGTCCGTTGTGCCTTGTTATATGCACTATGGCCCGCTAAGTCAGCATCAGCAGACGGATTGTTTATTAAAGAACTATTTACTTCTGAACTAGGAAATAGTTTCCAATAAGCATGAACGTTTGAAAAAAAATATTATAACACTATACCATGATTACTACAAATATACGTATAAATCATAAACGGTTTAACACGTAGGACTGATGACAGATGACTTGCCACGGGTTTAATGAAATCATAAGCCTAACATCTAACTGTTTCACAAAAGACTAAATCCCCCTCTATGAAGTATGAACTTGCTTGAGTAAAGTAATTCAGATCATTTTATTCAACATTGCTCTTTTCGATCAATATATATCAGTTTTAATACGCATTATCATAATACAATTCGAATCACTCTTACCTAAGGCTAATACTTCAGTTTCAGCATCGCCGATACATCTTGCTTATGAGATCGCACTACAGTAGTCTACAATAGGCCTACACACAGTGATAAAAATCGGGTCATGTGTCCACAGCCTCAGCACATGATACTATATATACTGATCGTTATCCCATATCGCCACCACAAGCAAATGGCATGGTTACCCTTTGCAAGCAGTGACGTAATATTCATGTAAATGGAAAAATAATACCGATGAAACATATTTTCCATTCCAGCAATATTGTTTTCCATGGAAAAGTACTCGGAATACGTGCCTTCACGGTTGTTTCACCGCAAAGCATGCCGTGAAGGCACGTATTAGTAATGATGCGCGATCTATTTATGTTCAGCATACGTGGGATATGATTCATGACTCATTGCTCGGGTGAACACATGAAACACGGCCTTAGATGCGAAACTCGCAGACGGTAAATGACCGCTAGGTGAAACTGGCCATGGCATTGGGTAATCTTGACCTTCGGGAAAGCTTGACTATTGGGTAAGCTTCTGGGACGTTACCTCACCCCTGGGTAAACTCTCAAACCAATCAACGTTACCTGACATAATATAGGTAAGCTAGCTACAGGCGCTAGCTTGTGCACAATGTCAATGAGCTCACTCTTAGCCTTAAGTCAAGACTGACTGTTTTACATACAAATATATTCCTTACCATCCGAAAAAGGAAATAGTTGTTACACAGCATTTTTACTACGGACACATAGAAAATGTCAAGAAATGCCGTCCTCTTTCTTGGCATAATCTGAATGTTCATGCATTGTGGTTCTTGTGGTTATGGAAAGCCATGTAGGGACTAAAAGCTATGAAAGGTAAAAGATTCGACGTATTATAAAGTGAATTGTATAATCTTCTTGAAGCACAATTAACTGTTCATATTATTTTAAAAACGAAAACAAAATATTGAGAATGATCGCATTTCTTCGTAATTGACAGAAATGTATAGCAAGCAAAGTGCTTTTTCAATCCAATAAATTTTGTGAGATTATTACGATAGCGTTTGAAATTATTATTACACTCTAGAATAGTATTACCTAAACGAGACAAATTTGAAAGAGGAAAGGCAAGTCAAATAAGGTATACCATCAGAGGCGGATCCCGGGGCAGGGGCACAGTGCCCTCTCACTTTTCAAGCACCCAAAAGTGCCCCTTTACATAGGAAAAGTGCCCCTTTAATTTTGTAAGAAGTGCCCTTTTTACATAGGAATAGTTTTCACTTTGACAAGTGCCCTATTAATTTGTAAAAGTGCCCCTTCCCCTTTTCAACTCTGATAAGTGCCCCTTTTATTTGGACACGTGCCCCTTTTCCTTCGACAGTTCCCATTTTCCTTTGCAATAAGACATACCTGTAGTGTCCATTTTCCATTCTCATAAGTGCCCTTTTTAATCTCTAGTAAGTGCCCTTTTCAGGTACGAGAAGTGCCTCTTTTCACTTTTAATAAGTACCCCCTTCATCTTTGATAATTGCCCGATTCAAATCTGAGAAGTGCCTTTTACTTTGACAAGTACCCCTTTTCCTTTGTAAGAAGTGCCCCTTCCTTTTAATAACTACCTCCATTTTAACTCGAATAAGCGCACCTTATATTTTCACATGTGCCCCTTTTCCTTTCTAATAAGTGCCCCTTTTCCTAATTATAAGTGCCCCATTAAAAGAGCCCTTTCCCAATCTCATAAGTGCCTCTTCTCTGATAAATGGCCCTTTTCAGGTACGAGAAGTTACTCCTTTCACTTCAGAAAGTGCCCCTTCACCTCCGATAAATGCCCTTTAAAATCTTATCGGCGCCCATTTTCTTTCAACTAATGCACATTTTCCTTTATTATAAGTGCCCCTTTTCATTCACATAAGCAGGGGCGGATCCAGCCGGCGGCAAGGGAGGCCGAAAAGGGAAACCGTGCCGGCCGATTTTCCGCTCAGTGGGGGTAGTGAGCAAAACATTTTTTTTGCCTCCGAAAATTGAAAATTGCAAAATCGTGCCGGCCGATTTTCCGCTCAGTGGTGGGTTGCCTTCAAAAATTGAAAAAAATTCACCACCACCCCTTGAGCGCCAGGAGGGGGCCCATCTTTTTTTTTCCCCAAAAGGGTGTTTTTACATGTTTTTTCTAGCGGAGGCGGCCCGGCCCCGGCCCTCCCTGGATCCGCCACTGCACATAAGTGTCCCTTTTATATCTGGTCATTGCCCCTTTTCAGGTGCGATAAGTGCCTCTTTTCACCTCTGATAATTTCCCTTTTACCAATGATACGTGCCCCTTTTCGTTTCTAATAACGGACCTTCCCCTTTTCATAAATGCCCCTTTTCACCTCTTATAAATGCCCCTATCAAGGTCTGATGGGGCCCCTATTCCATCGGCAAATGCCCATTCCCTATTCTCATGACTGACTTTTTCATCCCTGGTGAGTGCCCCTTTTTGAGGGTGTAAGAAGTGCCTCATTTTCACCTCTGATATTATTAATACTCTTTGTACTTTGACACATGCTCCTTTTTTTTTTGATAAGTTTCCCCTTTTCCTCTCATCATTAAACGCGCCCCATTTCAAGCGACTAAGAGCAATTTCCCCAGAACTCGCTCGCTACGCTCGCACGCATCTATAAATGATATACCATGTTTCTTATCAAAGGCCTTTTCATTCTTCTGTTATGAGAATGTGCTTATAACCCCATTAGGATTGGGTTTTTTCCTCATTATAAGATGTAATTTTTCGCACTGCGACCTCACAAATCTTTAAATTTTTCCTCGCTCGCTTCGCTCGCTCGCAAATAAATTGTCAGACCATCACACCCAACTGCAAAGCATGATGCTTAAGCAATATCTTGTATGGTGTATAAAGTGAAACAAATATTGAAATCATCCCTGATAATGTAATCACAATGTAGGGGTATATACCAATGTCTAAACAAAATTGTATATTTTCGCTTTGAGATTTCCCGTTGTAGGTGCCCTTGTTTCCAGAAAGTGCCCTTTTTTCTTGGGGCCCCCCCCCCCCACTTAAGAAGTTGCTCGGCCGCCCCTGTATACCATGGAAGGTACTTTCATGTGAATAAAATAGACATGATATAGCATAGTCTTGAGTGATCAACTTAACGGTTACTGTATAAAACACGACCGAAGGATTATTTGTTTAAATAGTAAAGCATTTTAGCTTGAATCAGGGCCCTGTTTCAAAAAACTTGTTTTCAATAACAAATGCTAAATACAATTTATGACAAATTTGCTCTCAGCCAATCAAACGCCGAGATTTCAGTAGCATATAACAGTTATTGTAACTAGTTATTCATAACAAGTTTTAGGAAGCAGGGCCCTCGTGTACTATTGCACATCAACAGTTCACGCCAGACCCGTCCCATGATAAAAGGAGACCGTGGAAGGAGACTGTGGAAGATGGAAAGACGTTGACAGGAACACGGAAGTCAATATACAAATAAATAAATAAATAGATAGAACATGGGTGTCCTGCCTAATGATAATCAATTCAGATAACATGGTTTGTTACTTGGTAAAATTACTATGCTTTTTTTTAATTTAAAAATGAAGAAGAAACTATGAAAGAGCCAAAAACATAATCACTCCCTGATACAGATTTAACGATAGTTATGAGTATCAGGTCGATAGATAATTTGCCATGGATAGTTGGTGTCACAAATACTGCCAAATAAGGTATAACGTCTGATCAAACAACCGTCATGGCCATGTAAATTTTAATCGTTTACGCTTAAAAGTTTCCATAGGACTTAATTGCGTCACTTGTGGGGTTCATTGACTCGTTATATGTGGGCGGTGGTTGATCTGGTAGTCTTTCTCCAGGAGCTGATGGTTGTAGGGTTGATTGAGCTGGTGGGTACTGGTTGCCAGCAGGTTGAGTCGGTAGGTACTGGCTGTGAACAGGTTGAGCCGGTGGGTACTGGTTCGTACCGATTTGGACCGGTTGAAAGGACCCCGCTTGTTGCTTAAGTTGATATGAATTTACGAATGTATGTTGACCGCCTCCTCCTCCTCCGCCTCCCTGGATAATGGGAGGTTGTACTAATCCCGGTGTAGATGCGGCGTTTTGGGCAACGACTGTTGTTGTCATTGCCGTTCCAGAGAACATCGTTGGCATGTTTGATAAGTGACGTCGGGCAGAGCGACACCAGACGATGCTCAGGGTCATTAGGATGATTCCAATAACCAAAACTGCTATTCCTGCGTACATCTGTCTCTGACCAGACTTTTCGCTTCCGGGAAGCTGTCATAGAAACTGTCTGAATTTCCTCCTGTAAATACTCCCATTATTATATTTGCAGTTCCGGCAAATATGATCATAAACGAAAACATTCCACAATATATCGAACATGGATAGAAGCGCTGCAAACATGGCCTATCTTGGGGATTCGCATTGTACCTGGTCGTTTGTGCTACGACAGGAGTCGTACTATTTGCTGCCATCGCCTTCTACGGACTGTGTACGCGATCGAGGTGTAAAATCAGTGCACCATTCGCCGTTTCTCCACTTTGTAGTAAATAATGTAAGTCGAGTTTAGTCCTAAAAAATACAAAGAGAGAGAGAGAGAAAAACCATTATATTACATATACAATCAAGAAAAGCATTGGGATAGATATATGGTTACATGATTGTGCATTTAATACTAGATCAGGAGCGATTGCCGTGCATAATCGAGGCTAGAACCGTTTCCAATCTTGTTCTGAGTGAATTAGTTACGACATCTGAACAGAGCTTTTGAAGGCATTTTTCTATTGCTATCATTATTGATGATTGATTATTGCGTATTGGTTATCATTATCAGTATTGTTGATGATTGATGTTTGATTATTATCATTATCATTGTTATCATCATCATCATTATAATCACTATTAAGGTTATCATCATTATCATCATTATGATCTATTATTTATACGAAGTAGATGTGTGCTTCCGCTCTTGTCCCAGGGGGCAATGATGAAAAGAAGTTAAAAACACAAAAGGAAAGATATATTAAGTCGTTGGTGCCGATAAATTGGAAAGTAATATGAATTTCATAGTCATTCAAGAAGAAAAAATAAGGGATTTTACAGTACCTGAGCTTCTCGACAAAAAATGTGGGAATGTATTCCATATTATCATTAATATAAGGCTTCCAAGTGGTACAATAAATCAGTGTATTTAATATCTTTAGCGCAGTACCCGGATGACAGATCAATATTGTTTTCGTATTGCTCTGTCTTCCTGACTTCAACTGTGATAAAATTTACATTTACCGAAGTGAGTCATATTTTGTTATTTCGCTAGTCAGCCTGATATAGATAATAATAGTAATATTGTATGGCTTTGTTTTCGTGTGATACAAGATTATATTGCTCTCGCTATGACAATATATTCTTGTATCACACTCAAAGCCATCCAATATTATATAAATATTGAGAGTTCACTTATTTCTTCAGATAGTGAATTCAAAATTAGCAAATTACAAACAAGTGCAACAAAATATATACAATGACAATGGCAATGACATTTATTCTCATGTCACCCACATTGGGGTATTGCAAAAGTTTACAATCAGTTTGAATTTGTCAATTTAACACTGTACAATATACAATTCAAATCGAATTAATGTTGATCAATAAAGATATCACTATCGACAGTATTGAGAAAATTATGATGATAATAATATTTATAATAATAATAATAACAATATTAATAATAATAATAACAAGCGCATTGCGCTAAAATTGCACGTTGCTTGGCAACATACTTATCTTAACATTTTGTTACATTGTTATATCAAATTGAAACCGGTCATAGTGAAGAAGTAGACTCTCAAGAATTTTCATTTCAATTGTTTTAAATCATTATTATATATATATATATATATATATATATATATATATACATTCTACTAATGTACATTTTGGCATTAAAAAGAAATCAGATTATCTGTTATTAATTCAAAACTATTTTTTTGTGTGACTTTTTTTTGTTGCTGAATTTCATTGCGTGTCCGTTGTGCCTCGTAATATGCACTATGACCCGCTAAGTCAGCATCAGCAAACGGATTGTTTATTAAAGAACTGTTTACTTCTGAACTAGGAAATAGTTTCCAATAAGCATGAAAGTTCGAAAAGGTTTTAGTATAACACTATACCATGATTACTACAAATATTGATTTAACGTATAGATCATGAACAGTTTAACACGTAGGACCGATGACAGATGACTTGCCACGGGTTTAATGAAATCATAAGCCTAGCATCTAACTGTTTCACAAAAGACTAAATCCCCCTCTATGTATGAACTTGAGTAAAGTAATTCAAATCATTTTATTCAACATTTGCTCTTTTCGATCAATATATCGCCGTTGTAAAACGCATTATCATAATACAATTCGAATCACTCTTACCTAAGGCTAGTACTTCCATCAGCATCACCGATATATCTGGCTTATGAGATCGCACTACAGTAGTCTACAATACACGCAGTGATACAAATCGGGTCATGTGTCCACAGCTTCAGCACATGATACTAATAATCGTAATCCCATATCGCCACCACAAACAAATAGCATGGTTACCCTTAGGAAGCAGTGACGTAAGATTCATGTAAATGGAAAAAATAACACAGACGAAACGTTTATTCCACTCCAATATGGAAAGTACCAGGAATTAGCCATGACCAGCTAGCAAACATGGGATGATTCATGACTCATTGCTCGGGTGAACACATGGAACACGGCCTTAGATGCGACACTCGCAGACGGTAAATGACCGCTAGGTAAAACTGGCCATGGCATTGGGTAATCCTGACCTTCGGGAAAGCTTGACCATTGGATAAGCTTCTGGGACGTTACCTCACCCCTGGGTAAACTCATTAACCAATCAACGTTACCTGGCATATAGGTAAGCTAAAGGCGCTAGCTTGTGCATAATGTCAATGTCTTAGCCTTAAGTCAAGACTGACTGTTTTACATACAAATAAATGATTCTTGGTTCAGTATTTGTTTATCAGTGTTTATTCTGACACGGTACTTTTTAATAAACATGAGAAAGAGACAGATTGACATTCCTTACCATCCGAAAAAGAAAATAGTTGTTACACAGCATTTTTACTACGGACACATAGAAAATGTCAAGAAATGCCGTCCTCTTTCTAAGCATACTCTGAATGTTCATGCACAGAATTCTGATCATGTAGTTATGGAAAGCCATGTAGGGACTAAAATCTATGAAAAAATAAAAATCAACGTAAAGTTAATTGTATAATCTTCTTGACGCTTGATGAACTGTTCACATCAATTAAAAAACGAAAACTGAATATTGAGAATGATCGCGTTTTTTCGTAATTAAGAGAAATGTATATCAAGCGAAGTGTGTTGTCAGGCCAATAAATATTGTTAAGATTATTACGATAGCGTTTGAAATTATAGCTGGGTAGTAATTTTTTACCCAATGTACTTCTAATAGGTTGTATTGTCATTCACGTCTCATTTGTCAGATGTGAATACTTTCACTAAGTTTAAAAGGCAGCCAAATCTTATATCAGGTGGAATTATTTTGCAAACAGCAAATTCAGAGAAAATACAGATTACTGAGGAATATATCATTCGATTCGAAATTGACCTTGCTGAAAATACGTTTCGAACAATACTCTCATTTACTGTACACTATATCATGAATTTCTATTTCTCACCTAAGTAGCGTATCTCTCCGAGCTTGCTGTCATTGTGACACTATATTTGCCTTGGCGACAATATCTTTTTAGATACGGAGTAAATGTAATGTATCAATTTAGGTTAGGATTAGGATAAGGGTCAGAGTCAGGTATAGTGATTGCTCTAGAGTTAAAGTTTGGATCTAGCTTAGTTTATAAAATTGACTGCGGAGCAATTATCCCCGGAGAATGTCTAGTAGACCCCACACACACACACACACACGCACACCTTGCCTAGTTTCTCTTTCGCCCTTCCCCTTTTACTCTAGCCCACTCGCTACGCCCCCCCCTCTCTCTTTCCCTCTCTCTATCTTTCTTCTGTTTTCAGACTCATTGTCAATCTGCATTTACATTTGAATTTCTCCGTTACTGACGATCTATTGCCCAATTTTCGCGAAGTACTACCCTACCACTTACACAACACACGTGCTGCTTCTCACTCGACTAATCATCATTATCATCGTTGCATAGACCTACAATATAAATGAGACAGAAGGCTCATGTTCTCATGATATTAAAACGTCTCTATTTATTTAAATCATTGTGCTATTATCAATGACATTAGATTGAGTTGAATGTATTGGCATTGATTGGTATTGATTTCCAAGGACAGGGGACATTTTAGGTGACATTTAAGAGAGAGAGAGAACATCATATGCAGCATCCATTCAATATCTTTTTTTTAATAACACCTGAAATGTGACTACGACTTATTTATTGTGACGTTCATTCGCTTAGATTTCCAAATGTATCATGGGATTCAATCTATGTTTCAAGTACTGATGAAAGGTATCCGATGTTGCCTCAGAATGATGAGGACACCCATGGAAAGAAAGTTAACCCAAATAACAATCATGATGGCGGGTTCCAGTTCTCAATCATTTAAATCATGATCATCGTATGGAACTAGATCATGTTCATGTCAAACCTCCACAATATACATGTATATATGCAGTACAATTGAATTTCAATCCCTGATGATTATGAATTCTTTTTAGCCCTTCAGGTATGGAAAGGTAACAACAAGGAACTATTCAAATGATAACTAGCTATAGGACAGAGGGTAATAGCACACTGTATTCAG
>CP137673.1:32838982-32912690 GCA_037976565.1 Mesocentrotus franciscanus
ACACACACACACACACGCACACCTTGCCTAGTTTCTCTTTCGCCCTTCCCCCTTTTTACTCTAACCCACTCGCTACGCCCCCCCCCCCTCCTCTCTTTCCCTCTCTCTATCTTTCTTCATTTTTTCAGACTCATTGTCAATCTGCATTTACATTTGAATTTCTCCCGTTACTGACGATCTATTCCCCAATTTTCGCGAAGTACTACCCTACCACTTACACAACACACGTGCTGCTTCTCACTCGACTAATCATCATCATCATCATTGCATAGACCTACAATATAAATGAGACAGAAGGCTCATGTTCTCATGATATTAAAACGTCTCTATTTATTTAAATCATTGTGCTATTATCAATGACATTAGATTGAGTTGAATGTATTGGCATTGATTGGTATTGATTTCCAAGGACAGGGGACATTTTAGGTGACATTTAAGAGAGAGAGCATCATATGCAGCATCCATTCAATATCTTTTTTTTAATAACACCTGAAATGTGACTACGACTTATTTATTGTGACGTTCATTCGCTTAGATTTCCAAATGTATCATGGGATTCAATCTATGTTTCAAGTACTGATGAAAGGTATCCGATGTTGCCTCAGAATGATGAGGACACCCATGGAAAGAAAGTTAACCCAAATAACAATCATGATGGCGGGTTCCAGTTCTCAATCATTTAAATCATGATCATCGTATGGAACTAGATCATGTTCATGTCAAACCTCCACAATATACATGTATATATGCAGTACAATTGAATTTCAATCCCTGATGATTATGAATTCTTTTTAGCCCTACAGGTATGGAAGGTAACAACAAGGAACTATTCAAATGATAACTAGCTATAGGACAGAGGGTAATAGCACACTGTATTCAGTCATTGTATTAGGAATACAATAGGTTTCCAAATATACGGAAGGTCCGTGGTTAAAAAAGGCCCTACAAGAACCTATCGGCAATGATAGCAATACCTGTCCTATACCATAACAATATTGACCGTTTTGAGGAGCATGGTTTAAATACATTTATGTATTCCCTCAAGAACAATAAACACGACGTATAGGTCAATATCATATTTTATGATCGCAGTTTGACTATTAAAATCAGAAGCCAGAGTCCTGATAAGGCAGTGACTATAAACTAGACCTCTGGCAGAGTGGTAGGTGAAAGTTCATCATTATCACCGGTGTGGTGTGACCTCCTGCTCAAAAAAGCGTATCATAATCTTAATCACATCGATTGTAAGGTGTGATTTAATCCATGCATTACACGTACCTGTATATAAATATATGAATGTCGTTATCAGGACTTTCAAACAAACATTTTTTTTTTTAAACCCATACCAAAGAGAAACACTATGAAACAAGTTGTATGTTAATACTTCCTATTGACACATCATTACACATGCTATCGGCCTTTTTCTTTTTATATTTCAGCACTTTCACAAGGTATAATATGAATAAAAAAAATTAAAAACTAGGCCGCTTTCATCCACTACTCAAAATTGACATGGGTGAGGTTATAACATTTAGATTATGATCACAGTAATAAACTTCAATTCAAGAAGAAAATTAATATTGAGGTATGAAGCGTCGTCATACTATCGAAAAAGTCAATATCGAGTACATGTATTTATAATGCGCCAAATATACGACGTAAAATATATTTTCGAAACGTATCCCAATTTGGTGTTTCTTGCATTACTACGAAAAATGTTGCAAACAAGTTTTCCCCCATCCTCTCTTTATTTCTTTCTTTAATTAACATGTTTATCTCTTTTCTTCCTCTTCTTTCATTAGTATTCTCGTTTTCTCTTCTGGTCATTTTTGGTCTAAATCTACCGAAGACCTTACACATGCCGCTGTTTTAAAGACTTTCCTCCCCGTCCACTTGAATTGAATTGAATTGAATTTATTAACAACAACACATCACAATAATGACAGTACATATGAACAATCATACAATGCAAAGAATAATACTGATACATGTATACATAACATAAGAGTAATGTTGATTGAACAGTAATGGTTTGAAAACGATATTTAGACATAGCTGCATACTATTAAATGTAACAAAGATATGTACGTAAATATGTGTATTACTATATTTAGGGGTAGTTGTTAATGGGAACTAGAAGTTAGCACAAGTGATAGTCGAGCCTAGTTCCATTCTTTGGCAAGATTTCTTTTTTTTTTTTTTGTTTATACATATAAATGTAAACTTTGTTTGTTTGGTATTTATATATACAACAAAATAATACAGTATCATGTAACTTTTTTACATTTCTAAAATGAAAAAAAAAACACAAAGTTTAAGTGTGTAAGCATTATAATGAAAGATAACAAATCTTTGAACAAATAAAAATAAAAAGGATGTATTAATAAAAAATAATGTCATACAGATGTGCGTACATGCACAAATCCTGTAAAAGCTTAAGGCAGCTATAATCGTTAACAAGCAAGTGTATACATGTACATATATAAAAGGAAGACGAGTTAACTAAAAAGGAAGAACGAAGAGGGGAGTGGGACTCAGCCCACGTCATTTACATAGAAGGTAGGTAAAGAGATGTCTCCGAAAAGATAACCTCGATGTTTTTAATCTGATTTCATCTGGGAGATCATTCCACAGCTTTGTTCCTACAAACGAAATACAAAATTGCCCTTGCGTTGTCTTACATTTTGGTTGATAGAGTAAGCCACTTTCTTTTCTCCTAGTTGCATATCTGTGCTGTATCATCTGACATATAATGATATAATGTTTTAAGGAATCCCTACAAATTCTTTAAAAAAGAAGAAAGAGAATGGTATTCATTCGACTGCATTGTCTTTGAAATATAACTTGAAATATGTCGATGTGTGAATACTGAATTAAATCGTTTAAACAAATCAAATTAAATCAAAAGAACGAGAAACTTATGTTGATGTATGACACTGGTAAATCGCTACAACTTACAGGTAATGTATCCATTTTGCTTTTCTTTCGAATATCACGACATCTGGCATGGTAAAGCAGTATTATACCATAACAGTAACGGCCAAGAAATCCAACGATCAAACCTTTCATAATATTTTTTAATGAAAAATTATAACTAAAACTGAAGAAATGTTTTTGTGGACAAAAATCAACCCGACCACCAATTTAAAGAGCAAAATCAATTAGTAGGGTTCTTTTTGTTTATAAATTATCAGTAATCAAGACTGCCAAAATTTATATTTGGCTTCAAGCGTCTTGCAGCCAGTTTCGTGGATAGTCGGTGTTTCCATCAGGTTCTGAGAATAAGTCTTTGCAATCGGAGCGAATTCTTCTGTATGGGTTTACATACAATCGTAATCCTTGAACACACATATTCAATCAACTCTAGTTCACATTCGTTGATTCATATATTTAAAGGAAAGCTCTTTTAGATGTGGTTTAAAAATACCAAACATGGTCACATCCTTGGTGATGCCTCATAAAATCAATATACTTGTGACAAAAGCGTCCACTACATTGGCCATGCAGTTGTAATTTCGTTTACACAACAGTCATCACAGCCCCATGGGACAATGCTGTGTTTCTGTCAGAGTGCATCAACTCATTATACGATGGTGGCGGTTGAAAAGGCGGTTCTGCAGAGGGAGCTGATGGCTGCGCCCTAGGATGAACAAAATGAAACTGGTAGCTGGCAGATTAAACCGGTGTCAACTGGTTTGTTGCAGCTTGACCATGTTGAATTGACCCCGCTTGATGTACAGGTTGATATGAGTTGACATAAGTTGGTTGACCACCTGTTCCTTAAATAATGGGAGGCTGTACAGCAGTTGTCGTCATGGCAGCGCCAGAATACATCACTGGATGTGAAAGATTGCGCTTAATACGACGGCACCAGACGATACCAAGGATCAGCAGTATGACTCCAACAATTAAAAGAGTTATCCCTATGTATAAAGTGTTAATTGTTTTCCCCAGGACAAATCCTAAGAATGTATACAGGATTGCCCCGAATATGCTTAAAGAAGCGATGACTATCAAACAAACTGAGCAAGGATAGCAGCGTTGCGTGCATAGCGTTTCTTGAGGACTGGTATTCATATTATAGGTGTTTGTCTGTACCGTATCTGGTGCAGCTTCTGGGGCACTGCTTGATGCCATTTTGGTCCACAGTTTATATACAACCAGTCCGAGAGCGAAGGAAGCTATCGAACTTTCGGTCTATCCACTTTGGTGATCTCTTGGAAGGTTTTTATCCTGAAATATGAAATACATGCATATCATCTAATCTGTGACTATTTAAATTCAGCATTGATTTAATGTCCTAGGAAGGGTGTTGTGACTCAGCACTCTGCAAATGTAGTTATAACAATAACATTTGGCGGTTGTTTGATTAAAAGAGCATAGAATATGGTGACCGGAAATATGTGACGAATTTAGCTTGTTACATTTGAAACTTAAAAGTACATTTCATTCAACATCATGGAAAGGACCAGATTAATTTTCCTTTGTGCTCATGCCGTACAGTCGTTCATGATTTACAGTCTTGTTTTTTTCTGGGCAGCGCCTGCATTTGAAAAAGAACTTTAGGCCTATAATATACATGCATGTCTGCAGCCTGCTCGCTTCATATTCTCTGTTTAAAGAAACGTACGTCGTCATAGTGGCGGCACAAGGTCTTAGAAGTTAAGCCAAGGGAAAATGTAAAGAAACACGAGATCTTACCCCGATTTAAAATAAAATGAATGAATAAATTGACACTAAACTTGAATAAATAAATGAAATACTGAACACCAATAGTGTCCTTTTTACTTTCTGTCTCATCAACACTGAAATCAAACCTCTTCAAGATATTTGTAAGCCAATGTTTGGCTGCGAAAAGAAGTAGAGTGTGCGATGGGAACTGCCCTCAATCATAATACAATACGAATCACTCTTACCTAAGGCTAATACTTCAGCATCACCGATATATTTGGCTTTTGAGCTCGCACTACAGCAGTCTACAATACACGCAGTGATGCAAATTGGATCATGTGTCCACAGCTTCAGCACATGATACTAATGATCGTAATCCCATATCGCCAGTTCGCCACCACAAACGAATAGCATGGTTATCCTTTGGAAGCAGTGACGTAAGATTCATGCAAATTAAAAAATAACACCGATGAAACGTTTACTCCACATCCATTCTAACATGGAAAGTACCCGGAATTAGCAATGACCAGCTAGCGTACATGGGATGATTCGTATGGAACGCCATCGCCGCCATATATCGCACGCGAGCTTGCGGTACTGAGTAGTAGCTTGCGGTAGTTAGTTGTAGTGCTTACGTTAATGAGTGGTTACTTGCGCTAATTGGTCGGCCAATGACTGTGCAGGATTATCGTTTACGTACACAAAACGAGATAGACAGTACCGGCAAATCAGAGCACTTGTTATAGCAGGCCGCCGGGTAGCCTTGTCGCCGCGCCCGTGTCGCGAAGTTTGTTATGCAAAGGTACATGATCGAGTATACTAATGTGTTAGTGTTACAGTATAGTTCGTACTATTTATAGTATTTATAACACTGGTCTGTATCTTTCTCAAATGGGGAAAATTCTGGCATTTTACTCTCTGAAAATCAAGTTTCGGTACAATTTGAACACCAAAAAAGGAAAACAGATGTGGCGCGAGACGGAGCTAGAAGTGTATTGGGGCATTTAACTCTTAGATATCCCGACTTGGCCTGTCAATTCATTATAATATTTTTTTAAATACGTCTTAATTGTCGCAAGCGGGGGAGGGAGGGGGGCCGCGGATGCACCTCCGCAGCCCCCCTCCCCCTTAGTTACGGGCTTCAGGCTTTTTGCATTATAAGGGCGTGGGCTGAAAGGGAACTCAAAGGAGTTAATTGGGAGTAGGTCTTTTTTCAATATTTTTAAAATTTTATTTAGGCCTTTTTGTTTAATAGTATTTTATTCCCAGGCAAGAAATAAAAACAGACATTGAGAAATGATTGATTGAAGTTATTACGTACTAGAATCAAAGTACAATATAAAGGAAAAATAAAGAGTAACAAGCCAACGCCGAAGGATGGCCTAAAAGAATTCGTGAATTCTGTCGAGAAGTTATCGATGTGGGCTATAGTGAACGCAAATTGAACAAATCTAGTACATAAGGGAATAGCAATAATAATAATTATTGACATCCAGAAGCCTTATACTTTTTAACCCTAAAAGGGCCGGGCTATTTGAGGTCTCAATACGGCCGGGGGCAGGGCATTATGGCCCGCCCCCAAAGATCTCGGCCGTGAAACGGCCGATCGCCGCGAAAATTTGCACGCATGTCAGTGTATAGAATACTATGGTAATTTTTTTAATTTTTTTATTCACTCATTTGCATATGTATGGTAATTTAAATAAGGTCAGAAAATTCACCTTTTACCAATAAATCATATACTCTTTATATTTAAGCATTCTCTTTCACTACATGTATTCGTTAGAACATTTGAAACAATATATAATGCGACAAAAAAAATTGGAAGAGCTAGGTTATTCCTTATGTTATCTCTTGTTTTGATAATTTCTTATGTATTTGATTGTTTTTTTAACTTATGTATTTGATTGTTTTTGTTGTTTTATTTAATTTTTAACTACGATTCAACTATTTTGACTCCCAAAACAAACACCTAAACTTTAAACAAGACCCAATAACCAATGTTTTATCTCTTTTTAGGAAAAATTACATTTCAATATGTTTTGTACACTAATCACGACAATGAGCGATTTTCGGGGTGACATGAAAAGACAAAAGGTCACGTGACTTTGTAACTATACGTCCGATTTTCAAAAAAATTGTTTTAAAAGATGCGCAAGACTCGAAAGAAAAAAGTCAGCGAGCGGCGGGGCGCCATCCGTATTTATGCGTTCCCGAACAATCAGAAAAACCACGGAGGTGGGGGGCTATAATAGCCTCCCCCGGCCTTATTATGGTTAACGGAAAAGAAGAAAAGAAAAGAGGATTTTCATTTATATGACACTTCTTACCTAGAAAATATAAAGCTACATAATGAGATCGAATTTCAGTGTGTAATCTTGTAACTCAGGGTGGGTAACAAAGTTAAAAAGGAGTTAAACAAGAATTGCAACTGAGCTAAAATGGGTTTACATGTATACTTGAGTTTTAGTATAGAGGGCGCTAAACAAAATATTTTTTGTGAGATAATAAAACATACTTGATAATTTGGAATCAAAAATTATAATCCTTTATTTTTAATATTTCTTGACAAGAACAGATTACCGTTTACCAATTAATTGCATATGAGCCCTTGACATTTGAATCCTTTATTGAGATGCTTGAAAATATTAAACTTTCATTATTTCTCAGTTTATCGCATTAAATCCAATGGGAAATTGTTTATGAAATGTCATTAGTTAATCTTTAATTGAACTGATATTCTATTTCATATAATTACTTGTAAAATAGGAGATTTATACTTAAATGTTTTTCCCTAAGTTATGTTGAGCCGCAGATCTCTGCAGATGAGCGCATGGAATGCACATGAACCCAGCGTAAGCCAAGCGCGGATCCAGGGAGAGGGGGCACAGAGGGCCTTGCCCCCAAAAAAAGAGAGAGAGAGAGAGAGAGGAAAGGAAGGGAAAGGGAAAGAGGAGAGAAAGTGAAAGAAAGAAGAGGAAAAAAAAGAAAATGGGGAAAGAATGAGATCGGAGGGGCCGAAAGGGCCTTGCCTCCCACGCTGTTGCCTCCCAAAAAAAAAAAACAGAGAGAAGGAAGGAAAGAGAAAGAAAAAAGGAAAAAAGGAGATAAAGGGAAGGAAAAAAAGAGGAAGAAGAAAACAAAAGAAGGGGGATATCAGTTGCGATTTTCCCGCCAACCAGTTGCGGATCGGGGGCAAAATGCCCTTGGCTTCTGCCCCCCCCCCTCCACCTCAGCAAAAAAGAAGAGAGAGTGAACGAAAATAAAGAGGAAGAACACAAGAAAAGGGAAAAGAAGGGAAGATAAGTTACGATTTGTATCGCTTCTTCTTTCGTCATTGAGACCAAGCGCCAAATACGCCACTGGTCACCACTGGCGTACTGGGGGCTTGGGGCAGTTGACCCCCTACAAAATTCAAACTTGGTTTATTTCTAAATCGATACCAGTGATTTACAAATTTGACCGTAATTAAATGCCCATACCCCCTGAGCTTCCGGGGGTTCCGCCCCTTACCCCACCGGGGTTTGCACCTGGTCCCCTCGCCAATTTACGCTACGCTCTACCTAATCATAAACACTTTCGATTTTAAATCCCCCTTAAGAAATCCTGGATCCGTGCCTGCATGTGTTTTGTGATTTGTTGATGAATATAATGACTGTGATCTGTCCATAACACAAGACATATACCCTTTTGGAATTTGATGGTTTACTTTTGGTTCTGAAGTTTATAAATGAGAAATAAAGAAGATTACGGACTAGCACAACCTCATGCTTCGGGATCTAAACCACCCCATCCCATGATGCCATATTAGAAGAAATTGAATTAAACTCAAATGGGAAACTTCCATAGTTCTTACAAAGTCCGTGTTTATTGATTAATGAACCATTGCCCTTGAATTTTACTAGTTTCATGTATTGAGATAAATATAAAGAACCCAAATAAATAAAATCATATGAGTTAAAGTACTAATAAGTAGGCCTATTAGACATTGTAACAGTGGCGATATTAATATTGTAAATAGTCGCCAATGAAAGTTGACCATTTTCCTTTTCTCTTGAAACTTAAATATGGTCCAATAAACACTTGTGTTTTTTAACTTACCTCCATCCGAGTCATATATTTTGAAGAAACAAACAGTAAAATTAATTGTAGGTGCCCCGCCCTTTTGCAAATAGAGTTAAGACCTAATTTCTTTGACTGCTCGGAAATTGTTGATATAAAGTGGCATCTTACGAAAATCCTGACAGAGTTTATGACTTAGAAATGAAGAATTGTAAAGAATTAAATTCCCTTGCTGGGAATGGGAACGATTCTGACATAGAGGTCGGGGCCGTCACAGTATTGTTAAAAGTTGGTTGAAAACTAATTTCCTCTATTTGTGAACTATGAATATTAATCAATGATCAATTATCTGTTGATACACAACAAAATTGGTAAAGCGTCATCTGCCGCCAACTTTAATTCAATTTCAACTCAATTCAAATAATTTTTATTTCAAAACTCAATCAAAACATGAAAGAATGCTTACATACAATTAATATCAAATGACATTTAAAATATACCATAAAAAGTTGAAATGTTTTTGTAATTACACAATATCAATTGTCGATAAGTAATGAACGCAAGCATAATAAGCATGATATTTTGTATATATTGTGTCGTATTTTAAAGGAAATTGAACAATACGTTAAAAAGCAGTGCTTGTATTGATGGATTATTCGAGAACAATTTTAAAAGGAAGACAAAAAGGTATTAAAAAAACACACAGGCACTGCTCGAAATGATGAGCTTTCATATACATAATAAAAACACAGTCAAGGAGTACATGACTGTGTACATGTGTCAATGCTCCAACACCCAAGAGCGGTCGAAGATTCCATAAATTAATACATTTAGTAGTTGCATATTTTCATAGGCTGTTAAGTAGAAAATTGAACACGATGACGAAAGTCAAGACGAGGTCAGGGACAAGCACAAGGACACGGACGAAGACAAGGAGAAAGACTTGAAAGAAATTAGCTCCCGTCCTCTCTCTCTCTCTGTACAACTGACAATATTAACATTCCTTTCTATTTCCCGAAATTTACATAGGGGTGTCAACTTGGAGGGGGTTATCAGGGTATAAGGTTAGGGGCACATGAAACCCTTTGCATTCTAAGGGAGGATGTCGAAATTCTAAATAAATAAATAAAAAGTGGGGAGGAGGGGAGGTGAAATATATTTCCTAGCTAGCAAAGGCGCACTAAATATTGTCATGGGAAGGGGTAAAATGCAACAATTTGGAGGACAGCTTAAAATTATTTAAAAAAAGGATATGTATATACATATTTTTTTCCAATTCAAATGTCTATTTAAAGGTATAGACCAGTTTTGGAAACGCCCCCCTCTCAAAAAATGAAATGGAAGCTCTTATTACCAATCATGTGAAAGAATATGTTTTTGACTGATACGTGATGATACAAATTTTGCCGGGAAACCGCCTACTTATTGATATATTTGGAAAATTATCATATCGATCCGGCCTGGATAGATATCGCGAATGCACTTCAACATTGAACATTTGGGCATATATTTCTGCTTTTTGCAAATTTAGGTTGAAGTATTGCCATCTAAACCTCTGAAGGCAATATTTAAACAATATTGAATGGATATTTTGCACCCAAAACCCTTAAACCGCAATTTTACCTCTCCCGGTCTATATCTTTGACTTGGTGCCCTCTCGTTGCGTTCCCTTTTATTTATTTATTTTATTTTTAAAATTTGTTCCGTGTCTAGTTTCAGTTGTGCCCTCCCTTTGAACAATTTTGTTAATATCATATTTTTAAATATAATCTTAAATTTACATAGGGTGTCAACTTGGAGGGGTAATCAGGGTACAAGGATAGGAGGCACAGGAAATTTGGAGGACAGCTTAAAATTTAAACAAAAGGATATGTATATACGTATTTTATTCAATTAAAATGTCTTCTTTTCCCTCTTTTCTATTTTTCTTCCTCTATATTTTTTCCCGGCCTTTCTCTCCTCTTTCTCTTTCCCTTCCCTTCCTTCTCTCTCTCTCTCTCTCTTTGCTGAGTGGGGGGGGGGAGGAAGAGCCTTTCGTCCTCCCCGATCCACACCATGTTGGCTGGAAAAATCGCAACTGATCTCCCTACCTTTCTTCTTCCTCTTTTCCCCTTGTTTCCCTTTCTCTCCTCTTTCCATTTCCATTTCCCTTTCCTTCCTTCTCTCTGTCTCTGTTAAGTTTGCTGGGAGGGGGGCAAGGGCGTTTCGGCCCCGATCTACAGTTGTTTTGGCGGGATTAATCGCAACTGATCTCCCTACGTTTCACCCTTTACTTTTCTTCCGTTTTTTTGTTCCCTTTTATCTCTTTTTTCCTTTTCCCTTCCTTATCCCTTTTTTTTGTCGGGGGCGGAAAGGGGGAGAGGCAAGGACATATTGCATACAGCAACAAAAAAAGAGAGAGAAGGAAGGTGGAAAGAAAAAAGGAAAAGAGGAAGAAGAAAAGAAAGAAGGGGATATCAGTTGCGATTTTCCCGCCAACAAATTGTGGATCTGGGGAGTGGGGAGAGGCAAGGACATATTGCCCCCCCCTCCAGATCCACAACTTGTTGGCGGGAAAATCGCAACTGATGTCCCCCTTTTTTTCTTTTCTTCTCCCTCTTTTTGTCCTTTTTTTCTTTCCCTTACCTTCCTTCTCTCTCTTTTTTTTTGCTGGGAGGCAACAGCCTGGGAGGCAAGGCCCTTTCGGCCCTCCCCCCGATCTCCTTCTTTTCTTCTTCCTCTTCTTTCTTTCCCCTTCTCTCCTCTTTCCCTTTCCCTTCTTTTCCTTCTCTCTCTCTCTCTGTTTTTTTGACGGGGAGGGGGGAGGCCCCCCCCCGCTAGGGACAAGAATTAATAAAAAAGTGAATTGACGGGCCAAGTCAGGCTATATAAGAAACTCCCCCATACACTTCTAGCTCCGTCCCGCGCCGCATATGTTTTGCTACATGTATGTTGGTTTTCAAAATTCTACCTAAAAATTGATTTTCAGAGAGTAAAATGCTAGAATTTTCCCAACTATCGGAAGGAGGCCGTCCCCCGCTTGGGCGTTTCGTGCCCTCGAAAGGGTTCACCTCATGTAATTTCTGTACCCCCCATCCTACTTACGGGCCTTTATTTATTGTTATTGTTTTTAATTTGTTCGGTGTCATTGATCCCTCCTTTTAAATAATTGTGTTAATACGCCCCTAAATACATCCCTTTCTATTTCCTGAAATTCGCATTGTTTTTATTTTTTAAATTTATTTATAAGGTGTATTTTTCATTTGTGCCCTCCCTTTGAATAATGTTGTTAATATCAAATTTACACTAAAATGTTTATTTGTTGCCACCTCTCTTTAAATTTAACTGGTATTTTAATATTTTTCACTTTTTGATATCTTTTCAAGTTCCCCCTTCTAATTTTAATATAAAAACAAATCCTTTTTAACCCTTTTTTTAATACTCAAACGTCTATTTGAGTTGCCCCACTCTTTAAATTTATCTTTTATTTTGATATTTTCCTAATGAAATATCTAATCAAGTTGCCCCCGCTCCCGAATTTTTAATTATAAAATTAGTCCCTTTCAATCCCCTTTTAATTTCCTTTTAACCCCCTTTCCTACTCCTTTATTAAACCCTGAAACGCCACTCAATACATCCCTTTCTATTTCCCGAAATTTGCATAGGGGTGTCAACTTGGAGGGGGTGATCAGGGTATGAGGTTAGGGAACAGGAAACCCCTTGCATTCTAAAGGAGGATACCGACAATTAAAATAAATACTATGGGGGCGGAAATCGGATTCTACTCGAATGTTGGCCCCTTCTCTTTAAATTTATCTTTTATTTCAATATTTTTCTTTCTTTAATATCTTTTCAAGTTGCCCCCCACTCCTGATTTTTAAGTACAAAAATAGGTCACATTCAACCCCTTTTAACTCACTTTAACTCCCTTTTAATCCTTTCCCTCTATTAAACCTCGAAACGCCCCTAAATACTTCGGTGAAAGAAGCCCCACTACCGTGCTGTCCGTCATGAAAATGCAAAGGATGGGGCCTTGTTCACGAGTATACAGTATAGTCGTGATACAGGCCCCATATGTCCGTGTTGTAGAACCGATGCAACGCCGTCACTTGGCGGGGCCTGTAGGAGACGCGTATAGTGTACTCGTCATACAGGCCCCGCAACTGTATCACGAGTATCCCTGGAACCGAATGGGCATACTCGTGATATATAACTTACTAGTAAGTTAAAAAAAACAAATATTGCCGAGCGATTAACGTGGTGGATATCGATAAATATTATGCATGATCACCGATCTCTAGCTAGCCTAGCTATAGAGTATAGAAATAAAGATCGGTTTGCGCGCACTGCATGTAATTTCTATGGGGTTTATGACATGCAACGAGGGGTATGATTGGTCAACATTAAACTAACGTTAGTGTGTTTTACTTACGGTACTAAATTAGATAGACAATTGCGTTAATGAAAACTAAAGAGCTTACGTAGGTTAAATAATGTTAAAAATGAGTATACGTTAGCTTTACATCATTTTAGTACCGCAACTGTTCACTAACGCAAACACTACTCTGCAAAATCATTGGATACTAAGTGTACGTTATTCTTTTCTTAGTGATTACGTTACTAGTTAAGTTTATGGCGGCGATGGCCTTCCATAGATTCGTGACTCATTGCTTGTGTGAACCAGGGAGATGGGAGTTCCCTGTGTGAACAAATCGAACACGGCCTTACGATATAGATGCGACACTCGCAGGCGGGAAATGATCGCTAGGTAAAACTGGTGATGGCATTGGGTAATTGACCAATGGGTAAGCTTCTAGGACCGGACGATACCTCACCCCTGGGTGAACTCTCCAACCTATCAACGTTACCTGACATGATTATATACAGCTACAGACGCTAGCTTGTGCATAATAAGGGAGTTAAAGGTAGAGACCAGTTTTGGAAACGCCCCTCTCTCAAAAAATGAAATTGAAGCTCTCATTACCAATCATGTGAAAGAATATGTTTTGACTAATACGTGATGATACAAATTTTGCCGGAAAGTCGGGAAACCGCCTACTCATTGATATATTTGGAAAATTATTATATCTATTGGGACCAAATAGATATCGCACACGTGGTCGCGTAGTTCCATATACATCTTTCTGTGTACAGTGCTTGTGTCTTTACCAAGACTGGGCCAAATTTCTTATCATTTTGATGATTCCAGAACCTTGCAGTACACACCAAAACTTATATGCTAGATGCATCAACCTTTTCTGATCGATTCCACAACGTTTCTTTCACAATGCAATCGCATGACCAGAACTGGTCTTTCTCTTTAACAGATACGTCTGCGCTTGCGCGAATCTCCGATATCAACTTCCGGGGTCAGGTCATTCGTACATAGAATAGCTCTGCCGTGATGAACCCGCGAACGGACAAGACTACAAGTTTGTTTCGGAAAATATCTCGCTGTATATTTCTTCTGATCAATCTATTTCATCTCCTTGGTCATAATAAATAATATTACTAGCTATTACTATGACTTTGATTGACATTTTCTTCCTAGAATGTTTCAAAAACGGACCGAGTACTTGTGTATAAAACTGTGAGTGGCGGGAAAGTAATGAAAGAGAGAAAGAGATTACAGTACAAGAATAAAAACAGAGAATAATATAAGGAAAGATAGAGAGAAAATTATAGAATGATAAAAACAAGGAATAACATAAGAAAAAGGTGATAGAAGGAAGAAACAAAGAATAACATAAGGAAAGATAGAAAGAAAAAAAATGTTAGAAGGATAACAACAAACAATCACATAAGAGATGATAGAAGGAAAAAAAAAGAATAACATAAGGAAAGAAAGAAAGAGAAAATGAAGAAGAATAGATAATGGAAAGATAAAAGATAAAAAATGTGCCCATCTCTTGCCTCAGAAAATATAAACGTCATCTAATGAAGGAATTTCATTTCATCTTAATTATGTTTAATTAGCCTGTACACATTTGTTCATGTACTACCCACTCTTTCTTTTCTCTTTACTTTGTATAATTATCTGCGGCCATTGGAGCCCAGCCTTTGAAAGGCCAATGGCCTCTGCTGGCTCCTCCATATTCTTTGTATTGTTTATATATTTTCTTATATGTATAATATATTGTTGAATGTATTTTTTACGAGTATTGGAAATAAAATGAATGAATGAATGAAGAGAAGATGAAAGATGGAAAAAACAAAGATTAACATAAGAAAAACAGAAAGAGAACATGATAGAAGGAAAACAAAGAATAACATGACGAAAGAAAGAAAGAAAAAATGATAGGATAATAAACGAAGAATAACGTAAGAAGTGAAAGAAGTAGAAAAAACAAAGAGTAACATGAGGAAAGACAGAAAGAGAAAGTGATAGAATGATAAAAACAAAGAATAACATAAGAGAAGGTGATAGAAGGAAGAAACGAAGGATAGCATAAGGAAAGATAGGAAGAGAAAATAATAGAATAAAAACAATGAATAACATAAGAGAAGGTGATAGAAGGAAAAACAAAGAATAACATGACGAAAGATAGAAAGAAAAAATGATAGGATAATAAACGAAGAATAACGTAAAAAGTGAAAGAAGGAAAAACAAAGAATAGCATAAGGAATGGTAGGAAGAAAATGATAGAAAGATAAAAACAAAGAATTACATAAGAAAATGTGATAGAAGGAAGAAACAAAGAATAACATGAGGAAAGATGGAAAAAGAAAGTGATAGAATGATAAAACAAAGAATAACATAAGAGAAGGTGATAGAAGGACGAAACGAAGGATTAGCGTAAGGAAAGATATGAAGAGAAAATAATAGAATAATGAAAACAATGAATAACATAAGAGAAGGTGATAGAAGGAAAAACAAAGAATAACATAAGGAATGGTAGGAAGGAAATGAAAGAACGATACAAACGCTATGAGCTCTTCTTTCCGACGTAAAACTGGCAGGTTTCTCTCTCTGACAAAGTTCTTCAATTGTTGCATATCAAGTTTAATATCATCAATAGACACCTTCGATTCGTCATCCATATTTTCACAAGTTCAGCGCGAAAAAAAAAAAACAATACTTGAAACTCGAACAGAAATACAGCAACCGTCAAAAAAAAGATATCCATAGAATTTACACACGTTTTATTCGCATCGCTTACGTAAGAACTTCCCCGCACGCATTGCGTCCGGAGTGCGTGTTCAGCTGACCCCTGACACAATGACATCACAGACGTCCAGTCGGTAACTGTTAACTCCCTTATGTCAAGGAGCTCACTCATAGCCTTACGTCAAGACTGACTGTTTTACATACATATAAATGATTCTTGGTTTAATATTTGTTTATCAGTGTTTATTATGACACGGTTATTTTTAATGAACATGAGAAAGAGACAGGTTGACATTCCTTACCATCCGAAAAAGAAAATAGTTGTTACACAGCATTTTTACTACGGACACATAGAAAATGTCAAGAAATGCCGTCCTCTTTCTAAGCATACTCTGAATGTTCATGCACAGAATTCTGATCATGTAGTTATGGAAAGCCATGTAGGGACTAAAATCTATGAAAAATTAAAAATCAACGTAAAGTTAATTGTATAATCTTCTTGACGCTTGATTAACTGTTCACATCAATTAAAAAACTAAAACTAAATATTGAGAATGATTGCGTTTTTTCCTAGGTATTACAAAGTGTTGGTAAAAATATTGAATTCCTCTGAAACTGTTTGATCTTATAAAAAGATGTTATAGGAATATTTTTAACCAATCTCCACTGCTGAAATACAGATATTTTTTTTTTAGTAAATTAAACAGTAATTAATAAATCAATTATTAGTTCCAAGCTGCCTGTATATAAAACAGCCCCTGGTGTTGTTTACTAGCGCCATCTACTGTCGTACATGGTCCTTGGTATAATCGATGTTGAAACTGTGTTACGTCTCGGCGCAAGCCTCGACACCGCGGTGACCTCGCTGAGCGGGGAAGGGACTGTATTCGCATGGCTTATATCCATGGTACAGTGTGTGTCTGTGTAGTGTATGAATCAGATACACATCTCCGTTGCCGTCAATATGCACAATGCATAGACCTACGTGATTAGTAGGTCCATGGTACCATGGTAAACCCTCTTCGGCAACCGTCTCAATCTAGTCTCAGCTTCGACTGATACAGCTCTTGGATCTATATACATGTATAATAGACAAGTTTCCAGTAGGCCTACGGGATACATGAACTCTTATTATTTGTTCAATTCTTATGTCTGAAATGTATTCAGGAAAGAATATCGGAAAGAAAGCAATATGAAAATGAATGACCACAAAATCGTTCAGATATAGGCCTACATGTAAGAAATACAAGAAATATGTCTATCTAGATAGTCTCCTCTCTTTCTCTCTCTGTCTCTCTCTGTCTCTCTCTGTCTCTCTCTTTATTTCTCTCCCTCTCCCTCTCTCTTTCCTAAAACACGGTAGTTTGTTTGGCGCTAGTTCAGAATCATATCTAGACTTCGACCCCTAACTCCGGCGTGAAGATACCCTACTAAAACATACCAAAAATCAACTAAATCTTCATCGATTGTTCAAATAATGGTCATGATTTAAAAGCCGTTATGTTTCTTACCTGTTTTTGTCAATTTTCTTATCTTTTGAGGAGTATTTTTCTGAAAAATGAACACTTTAGTATACACTTTCTCACAGGTTTCACGGCAAACCGCTGCACAATACATAGTGGGTTGCGTGCGGTCGAGCGCCTGCGTGAAGTTATCTACCGTAATACTTAGGGTATCTCCACCCCGGAGTTACGGGTCGAAATTTGGATATGATTCTGAACTAGCGTCGTTTGTTTTTTCCTGTACCGTTTGGATTATAACCAATTATATTTCACCGCGTCTCTCTCTCGATCTCTCTCCGAAATATTATAGGCCCTTATTATCATTGTCATATATATCATCCTCATCTACATGCATAACCCAAACCCACAAAAATATATGGTCACTTCACGAAAATGAGAATTTCTATCGTTTTGTGATTATATCATTATCCTTGTCATATCATCAACATCTACATAACAGTAAAAAAACAAATATGATTCTTAATTTCACGGTAATGAGAACGTATATCGTTTTTGTGGTTATTATCCTTGTCATTATATCATCCAAATAAAATTCAAACATGGTTTATTTCTAATTCGATACCAGTGATTTACAAATGTTGCTGAAATGACATGTTTTCCGGGATTTGACCACCGAAATACAATTCAAACGTGGTTTATTTCTAATTCGATACCAGTAATTTACAAATGTTGCTGAAATGACATGATTTTCCTGGATTTTTCGCACTTTTTTTAAACAATTTATACTTTTGTATGCGTAATTTGTTGGAAAATGACTCATTCCCAAATTTACAGACGGGCAAAAAAATATGCTTATTTAGAAGCATTCATGTCAGGACCTGCGGAACGGCGGTGCTCGGGGGGGGGGGCTCGAACCCCCTCACCTTTTGAAAAAGAGTAATAGAAAGAAAGAAAGAATAGCGACCTGCCAGTGTCACAAATGAGATATCAAAATATGCATGCTCATCTGACCGTAATTTATTGCCTGAAACCCTGAGCTTCTTGGTGCTTCGCCCCTGGACCCCACACCTATTAGTAAACTGCCTGTGTCACAAATAAGGTATCACAATATGCTCATCTGACTGTAATTAAATGCCTAAAACCCTTGAGATTCCGGGGCTCTGCCCTGGACCCCATCAGGGCCCTAAGGCCAGCCATCTAACCATAATTTCTTGCCTAGAGCCCCTGAGCTTATGGGGGCTCCGCCCCCTGGACTCCACGCCTATTAGTAAACTGCCTGTGTCACAAATAAGTTATCACAATATGCTCATCTGACCGTAATTAAATGCCTAAAAACCTTGAGATTCCGGGGGCTCTGCCTGGACCCCATCAGGGGCCCTAAGGCCAGCCCCTGGATGCTCATCTAACCGTGATTTCTTGCCTAAAGCCCCTGAGCTTGTGGGGGCTCCGCCCCCTGGACCCCACGCCTGTTAGTAACCTGCATGTGTCACAAATAAGTTATCACAGTATGCTCATCTGACCGTAATTAAATGCCTAAAACCCTGAGCTTCCGGTGGCTCGGCCCTGGATCCCATCAAGGGCGCTACGACCGGCCCCTGAATGCTCATCTGACCGCGTAATTTATTCCCTCAAACCCCTGAGCTTCTGGGGGTTCCGCCCCCTGTACCCCAAGCCAATTAGTAACCTGCAGGTGTCACAAACTAATAAGGTATCAAAATATGCTCATCTGACCGTAATTGAATGCGTAAGACCCCTGAGCTTCAGGCGCGTAGCCAGGGGACGGTGGGGCAGTCGCCACCCCCAAAAAAGGCCAACAAGAGAGAGAGAGAGAGAGAGAGAGAAAAATAAGAGGACGTAGGAAGAAAAAGGGAAAGGAGTCGAGAACGGTACAACGAATCGTCTCCTTTCTCTAATAATTTAATGAAACGTCAAAGCTTGGGTGAAACTGATTTCCGACAAGGATTAAGAGTCGAGAACGGTACAACGAATTGTTCCTCTCTCTAATAATTTAATGAAACGTCAAGCTTCCGCGCTTCGCGCGAGAGGGGAACTGAATCGAGAACGGTACAACGAATCGTCTTCTTTCTCTAATAATTTAATGAAACGTCAAAGCTTCCCCGCTTCGCGCGGGAGGGAAAATTTAATTCAGACAAGGATTAAGAGTCGAGAACGGTACAACGGATCGTCTTCTTTCTCTAATAATTTAATGAAACGTCAAAGCTTGGGTGAAACTGAATTCAGACCAGGATTTAGAGTCTAGAACGGTACAACGAATCGTTCCTCTCTCTAATAATTTAATGAAACGTCAAAGCTTCCTTCGCGCGGGGAACTGAATCGAGAACGGTACAACGGATCGTCTTCTTTCTCTAATAATTTAATAAAAGTCAAAGCTTCCGCGCTTCGCGCGAGGAAATTTAATTCAGACAAGGATTAAGAGTCGAGAACGGTACAACGGATCGTCTTCTTTCTCTAATAATTTAATGAAACGTCAAAGCTTCCGGGGCAGAGGCGGCGCTCCCGGGGGCAGGGGGCACAGTGCCCTCCACTTTTAAGAACCCCAAAAGTGCCCTTTTTACATAGGAGAAATGTCCTTTAACTTTGTAAAAGTGCCCCTTTTACATAGGAAAAGTGCCCCTTTTACTTTGACAAGTGCCCTATTAATTTTTAAAGTGCCCCTTCCCTTTCCACCTCTGATAAGTGCCCCTTTTATGTTGACACTTACCCCTTTTCCTTCAACAAGTTCCCATTTTCCTTTGCAATATTCTCATAAGTGCCCTTTTTAATCTCTAGTAAGTGCCCCTTTTCAGGTACGAGAAGCGCCCTTTTCACTTTTGATAAGCGCCCTCTTCACCTCTGATAACTGTCCTATTCAAATCTGAGAGGTGCCCCTTTTGCTTTGACAGGTGCCCCTTTCCTTTGTAAGAAGTGCCCCTTCCTCTTTTAATAACTACCCCTTTTAACTCGGATAAACGCATCTTATCTTTTCACATGTGCCCCTTTCCTTTCTAATAAGTGCCTCTTTTCCTTATGATAAGTGCCCCATTAAAAGAGCCCCTTCTCATAAATGCCCTTTTTACCTATGAAAATAGTTCCTTTTCATTCTCATAATAAGTGCCCTTTTTCATCTCTTGTAAATGACCCTATTCAATTCTGAGAGATACTCGTTTTACTTTGACAAGTGCACCTTCCCCTCCTGATAAGTGCTCTTTTCATCTCTAATAAATGCCACTTTTATTTTGACACGTCCCCCTTTTCCTTCCTAATAAAAGCTCTTTTTCCTTCTTATAAGTGCCCCTTCCCCTTCTCATGATTACCTCTTTTGATCTCTGATAAGTGCCTCGTTTATTTTAGCATGTGCCTCTTTTTCTTTTTAATAAGAGCCACTTCCCTCTTCTAATAAAAGCCCCCCTTTCACCTCTGATAAATGCACCTATTAAAATCTGATCGGTGCCCCTTTTTCAACAAATGCACATTTCCCTTTATTATTAGCGCCCATTTTCATTCTCATAAGTGCCTCTTTTCATATATGGTCAGTGCCCCTTTTCAGATGCGATAAGTGCTACTTTTCACCTCTGATAATTACCAGTTTAACAATGATACGTGCCCCCTTTTCTTTCTAATAAGGAACCTATCCCTTTTTCATAAATGCCCCTTTTCACTTCTTATAAAAGCCCCTATCAAAATCTGATGGGTGCCTCTTTTCCGTCGACAAATGCCCATTTTCCATTCTCATAAGTGCCTCTTTGTTTAGGTGTAAGAAGTGCTCCATTTTCACCTCTGGTAATTAGCCTTTGTACTTTGACACGTGCTGCTTTTCTTTTCTAATCCCTTTTATCCCTTTTGGTAAGTGTCCCCTTTTCCTCTCATTATTAAACGTGCCCCTAATTTCCAGCGACTAAGAGCAATTTCCCCCAAAGCTCGCTCGCTACGCTCGCTCGCATCATAGATGTTATAATTATGTTACTTATCAAAGGCCTTTTCAGTCTTCCGTTATGAGAATGTGTTTATAATCCCATCAGGATTGGGGTTTTCCTCTTTATAAGATGTACCGGTAATTTTTCGCGCTGCGACCTCACAAATCTTTAAAATTTTCCTCGCTCGCTTTGCTCGCTCGCAAGTGAATTTTCAGACCATAGCATCCAACTGCAAAGTATGATGCTTAACCAATATCTTATATGATGTATAAAGAGAAACAAATATTAAAATCACCCCTGATAATGTAATCACAATATAGGGGTATATACCAATGTTTAAAAACTTGTATCTTTTCGCTTTGAGATTTCCCTTTGAAGGTGCCCTTTTTTTCCAGAAAGTGCCCTTTTTTGTTGGTGCCCCCCCCCCACTTTGGAAGTCGCTCCGCCGCCTCTGTCCGGGGAAAAGTGAATCGAGAACGGTACAACGAATCGTCTTCTTTCTCTAATAATTTAATGAAACGTCAAAGCTTCCGCGCTTCGCGCGAGGGTTGAAACTGAATTCAGACAAGAAATAAGAGTCGAGAACGGTAGAACGCATCGTCCTCTTTTTCTAATATTTAATGAAACCTCAAAGCTTCCGCGCTTCGCGCGGGAGGGGGAAACTGAATTAAGACAAGGATTAAGAGTCGAGAACAGTACAACGAATCGTCTTCTTTCTCTAATAATTAAATGAAAGTGTGCTCACTACCCCTGGCGCCCAAGGGGTGGTGGCGGTGGAAAAAAATAACTCTTCCCGGATGGAAAACCTTTTTTTCGGGTGCCAAAAAAAAAATTGTGCTCACAACCCCCCAAATGCTTTTCAATATGCGTTTAGTGGGCATACCATAATGGCATTAAAAAAATAGTGTGAATTGTTCTACTCACCAGGCCGCATAATAATAGGCCTATCAAATTTGAAAGTTAGATTATTTCGAGCTTCACAATAATATGCAGTTGTTGTTTTTATTTTTTTATTGTATTTGTGTGCATCCAATTCACTTAGGGCTTAGGCCCAATCTCAATTCCAGAAAGAGAGAAGAAAGTTTGAGATAAAGAAAGATGAATGAGAAATAATTGAGAGAGATAGGTCGAGAGGAGAGAGAGAGAGAGAGAGAGAGGGAAGAGAGAGAGAGAGGGAGAGAGAGAGGGGTGAGAGAGGGAGAGAGAGTAACAGGATAGTGAGGGATCAATAGAGAGAGAGAGAAGGGATAGTCAGGAGAGAGTGAGAGAGAAAGGGATACAGAGAGAGAGAGAGAGAGAGAGTGCAAGCATGTGGAGATCGAATTCGAGAGGGAAAAGGTGAAAGGGGTACAGAAAGAAGAGAGAGAGAGAAATAGTGAGAGAAAGAAAGAGGAAGGGGATGAGTGATAAATTAAAGAGAGAAGCGATGAGAGAGAGAGAGAGAGAGACAGAAATATACATCGAAAAGAAATAAATAGAAAGAGTAGAATGGTATGGGGTAGAGAAATAAAGAGAGAGGGAGAGGGAGAGAAGGGATAGAGAAGAGAGAGAGAGAGAGAGAGGGATAGAGAAGAGAGAGAGAGAGACAGAGAGGAGAGAGAGAGAGAGAGAGGAGAGAAGGAATATCGAGAGAGAAAGAGAGAGAGAGAGAGGGGGAGATGAGAGGGATATAGAAGCGAAGAGAGAGAGAGAATATCAAGTGAGAGTAACATAGGTCCACGGCTATAGAAAGAGACTCTCTTTCTATAGCCGTATAGTATACATTATATACGGAAAGGGAGATATTAGTCCAAAACACGTGTAGCAATTCACGAATCACTGACCTCTCTGACCTCTACCCGAGGTCCCAGTGGCAGAACAACATTCCTCAATAAGGGATGATCTCAAAATAAGAATGTGCAGTACATGATTGACTGTTGGGGAAAACGTCAAGTCGACCTAATTATTGATTATTAAATCTTTGTTTGTATGATTAAACGTATCTTCTTCTTTTTTAAATAAAGAAATAAAAATAAATAATGTTACGTTCTGTCTATAAATGATTACCCAAAACTGTCCCTGTACAACGACTTTGCGGGGTATATTGAGATCATCCCCGAAATACATGTGCTCAGAAAATGCAAGCCTGGGATGCGTCTTCGGGCCAAGCCAACGCACATACTATACTACACTGCACTGGGCCTGGGATCAATGCCAGCGTGTCAATGCACAATCACTCCCACAACATACAGACACGGCCCGTTCGTTCACAGAGCTGGCGAAACAGCATAGCCGAGTCATAACAAATGCATTTCAATTTGAAAACACAGAAACGATTAAGAGATGGAAATGGAAAAATAAGTTAAAGAGAACAACACTGAATATTCCGGCAGGACTGAGCATGAAATGCATAGATTTACGTACTGAATTAAGTACAGTAATTGCAGTAAAGATGGCGGCCTGATCGATTATAAAATTTTATATTACGATTACAGTGTACAGACAAGTATTTTTTTTTTAATTAACGAGACAGAATAAAAATCATACACTAAGGCAACTTGACTTTAAAAAATTATCTTCATGATTATATATATTTGATTAGTCTGGTAATATGATTTGGTGTCAAAACATGTTAATTATTACACTTTGACAATAGTGTTATATATGTGTTATGCTCTTCAGATGACATGTAAATTTTCGAACTGAGGGGAGCTATACCAAATTTACCGGGAGCACCGGTAAATTTTTTTATTTTAAAAAAATTTTTTTTCTCCACATCAAAAGTGTTTTAGAGCCCAATTTTGTTAGAGTTGAGTGTTCTAACACTAGGCTTCACAATGATAATGAAAATTTTAAATTTCATGATCCACAAAAATTGAAATATTCCCAAAACTTTGTATTACCTGTATATCAAGCGAAGTGTGTCGTCAGGCCAATAAATATTGTTAAGATTATTACGATCATAGCGTTTAAAATTATTACTGGGTAGTAATTTTTTACCCAATGTACTTCTAATAGGTTGTATTGTCATTCACTTCTCATTTGTCAGATGTGGACACTTTCACTAAGTTTAAAACGCAGCCAAATCTTATATCAGGTGGAGTTAAGTGCAAACAGCAAATTCAGAGAAAATACAGATTACTGAGGAATATATCATTCAATTCGAAATTGACCTTGCTGAAAATACTTTTCGAACAATACTCTCATTTACTGTATACTATGTCATGAATTTCTATTTCTCACCTAAGTAGCGTATCTCTCTGAGCTGGCTGTCATTGTGACACTATATTTGCCTTGGCGACAATATATTTTTAGATACAGGTAAATGTAATGTCAGTAACAATTTAGGTTAGGATTAGGATAAGGGTCAGAGTCAGGTATAGTGATTGCTCTAGAGTTAAAGTTTGGATCTAGCTAAGTTTATGAAATTGACTGCGGAGCAATTGTCACTGGAGAATGTCTAGTAGACCCCCCTGTTACACCCACAAATGTAATAACGCCCACAAATGTAACAACGCCCACAAATGTAATAACACTTTACCCACAAATGTAATAACACCCACAAATGTAATAACACTTTACCCACAAATGTAATAATTTCACCCACAAATGTAATAACCACTTTACCCACAAATGTAATAATTTTGAATCACCCACAAATGTAATAATGACTTTACCCACAAATGTAATAAATTTGAAGGGATATTTTGTCGAATTTGTTCAAAACTAAAACCCTGTAATAAAGCATGGGTATAGCGCGCAGTCTTTACTCCAGACCCGGTTATTTCAAAAATTAAAAACAGACCCCATAATCATTTTCCTGTGGAATAACATAACAATCGAGCGTAGTCTTTCCTCCAGACCCGGACATTTCAAAAATAAAAAAACAATAAAAAACAAAACAAAAATTCAAATCTAAGACCCAACAATCCTCCAAATTAAGACCCGGTAATAAAGTATGGGATTAGAGCGTAGTCTTTACTTCAGACCCGGTTATTTCAAAAGAAAAAGAAATTTAAACAAATCTTCGAAACTAAGTCCCACCATTTTATTCCTCTTTTTTTCATTTAAAAATAAATTACATTATAACATATGTGGATACAACACGTCACAAATAAATGATTGGTCGGCGGTCACACGAACTGACAAATCAGTCAAAATGGTCCATATATATAACACACAGAGGAGGGACCGATTCGATGGTTCGTTGACCGTCGACGATTTGTTAATATGTAAAAATTCTAACGCCCACAAATATCCTGGAATTCAATGTTCGTAGAAAAAAGTAATCGAATAAGTGACCTTAAATGTATTTAAATATTGTATATATTATATCATTTTTTTTTAAATGACCGGGTCTGGAAGAACAACTATGCTCTAAACCCATGCTTTATTACAGGATCTTAGTTTGGAAGATGGTGGGTCTTAATTTTAAAGTTTTTGTTTTGTTTTGTTTTTGAAATAACCGAGTCTAGAGGAAAGACTACGTTCAATACTCATGTTATTCCACATGAATAAGATGATGGGGTCTTAGTTTTGAAGATTAAAAAAAAATTAAACGGGTCTGGAGTAAAGACTACGCTCTAAACCCATGCTTTATTACTGGGTCTTAATTTGGAAGATGGAGGGTCTTAGTTTAAAAGGTTTTTGTTTTGTTTTGTTTTATTTTTGAAATAACCGGGTGATGAGTAAAGACAACGCTCTAAACCCATGCTTTATTACCGGGTCTTAGTTTGGAGGATTGTTGGGTCTTAGATTTGAATTTTTGTTTTGTTTTTATTGTTTTTATTTTTGAAATGACCGGGTCTGGAGGAAAGACTACGTTCAATACTCATGTTATTCCACATGACTAAGATGATGGGGTCTTAGTTTTGAAGATTAAAAAAAAATAAACGGGTCTGGAGTAAAGACTACGCTCTAAACCCATGCTTTATTACCGGGTCTTAATTTGGAAGATGGAGGGTCTTAGTTTAAAAGGTTTTTGTTTTGTTTTGTTTTATTTTTGAAATAACCGGGTGTGGAGTAAAGACAACGCTCTAAACCCATGCTTTATTACAGGGTCTTAGTTTGGAGGATTGTTGGGTCTTAGATTTGATTTTTGTGGTTTTGTTTTTTATTGTTTTTATTTTTGAAATGACCGGGTCTGGAGGAAAGACTACGCTCGATTGTCATGTTATTCCACAGGAAAAGGATTATGGGGTCTTAGTTTTGAAGATTTTTAAATTTTTGAAATAACCGGGTCTGGAGTAAAGACTGCGCGCTATACCCATGCTTTATTACAGGGTTTTAGTTTTGAACAAATTCGACAAAATATCCCTTCAAATTTATTACATTTGTGAGTAAAGTCATTATTACATTTGTGGGTGATTCAAAATTATTACATTTGTGGGTGAAATTATTACATTTGTGGGTAAAGTGTTATTACATTTGTGGGTGTTATTACATTTGTGGGTAAAGTGTTATTACATTTGTGGGCGTTGTTACATTTGTGGGCGTTATTACATTTGTGGGTGTAACACACACACACACACGCACACTTTGCCCAGTTTCTCTTTCGCCCTTCCCCCCTTTTTACTCCAGCCCACTCGCTACGCCCCCCCCCCTCCTCTCTCTCTCTCTCTCTCTCTTTCTTCTTTTTTCAGACTCCTTGTCAATCTGCATTTACATTTGAATTTCTCCTGTTACTGACGATCTATTGCCCAATTTTCGCGAAGTACTACCGTACCACCTACACAACACAAGTGCTGCTTCTCACTCGACTAATCATCATCATCATCATTGCATAGACCTACAATATAAATGAGACAGAAGGCTCATGTTCTCATGATATTAAAACGTCTCTATTTATTTAAATCATTGTGCTATTTTCAATGACATTAGATTGAGTTGCATGTATTGGCATTGATTGGCATTGATTTCCAAGGACAGAGGACATTTTAAAGGTACTATGTCCCATTTGCAGGGAAAAAAGTGAAAAGGTTGAATTCCAACGTCATTTGAAAGACAATACTAATTTAGAACTTCCCTAAAAAAGGGGCTTGAAAATGTCTTTAAGTGGGAAAATAACGACTATTAGTTGTCGAATCGACTTAGGAGCTATAGAGCCAGTAAGTAATAGTCTGATTTTTCAGACCATTGTACCGAATGGTCGTACGTTTTATGCTGCGCAAAGATTCAATCAGTTTAATTTTGGCCATTACAAGAAGTGGGTTATTGATGTAGACAAATGCTCATGTACCCTTTACAGCTCATTTTATGTATGTTAGTACCAAAGATGAAAAAGCCAGTCAGTCACTCAATAGTGTCTGACAGTGAAGTCTAGCAAGTAAACAGGTTTCCTTGCATAATTTGAATATTAGGACACTGCTAATGTTTAAATTTCACAGATAGGACATACATGACATTTCATAATTCCTGCAAAGTTCTATAGAATTTGATGTTGGCTGCAAAAGGGACATAGTATCTTTAAGTGACATTTAAGAGAGAGAGAGAGAGAACATCATATGCAGTATCCATTCAATATCTTTTTTTTATAACACCTAAAATGTGACTACGACTTTGGTACGATTAATGTAACGATCATTCGCTGAGATTTCCAAATGTATCATGGGATTCAGTCTATGTTTTAAGTACTGATGAAGGGTATCCAATGTTGCCACAGAATGATGATGCGAACATACATGGATAAACAGGAAACCCTTATAAGAGTCATGATGGCGGGTTCCAGTTTTCAATCATTTAAATCATGATCATCGTCTGTAACTTCATTATGTTCATGTCAAACCTCCACACTATACATGCATGAATGCAGTACAATTGAATTTCAATCCCCAATGATGAATTCTTTTTAGCCCTTTAGGTATGGAAAGGTAGCAACAAGAAAGTATTCAAATGAAAGCGAGCTATATAGGACAGAGGGTAAAGCACAATTTATTCAGTCATTGTATTACGGAATACAATAGGTTTCCAAATATACGGAAGGTCCTTGGTTCGAATCCTGATTGGATCCTTATCGGTCAGATGGTAAAATAAAGGCCCTACAAGAACCTATCGGCAATGATAGCAATACCTGTCCTATACCATTAAAATATTGACCGTTTTGAGGAGCATGGTTAACATACATTTATGTATTCGCTCAAGAACAGTAAACATGACGTATAGGTAAATATCATATTTTATGATCGTAGTTTTGACTATTAAAGTCAGAAGCCGGATGCCTGGTAAAGCAATGACGATAAACTAGACCTTTGGTGAGTGAATGTTCATCTTTATCACCGGTGTGGTGTGACCTCCAGCTCAAATAAGCGTATCATAATCTTAATCACATCGATTGTAAGGTGTGATTTAATCCATGCATTACACGTACATGTATATAAATGTCAATGTCGTTGTCAGGACTTTCAAACATACATAAAAACAACAAAAACTATACCAAAGAGAAACACTATGAAACAAGTTGTATTTTAATACTTCCTATTGACACATCATAACTCATGTCATTGGCCTTTTTCTTTTTATATTTCAGCACTTTCACAAGGTATAAAATTTAAAAGAATAGGCCGCTTTCATGTACTCAAAATTGACAGTGGGTGAGGTTATAAAATTTAGATTATGATAAAAGTAATAAACTTCAATATTCAAGATAGAAAATTGAAATTAAGGTATAATGCGTCGTCATACTATCTCAAAATTGACAGTGGGTGAGGTTATAACATTTAGATTATAATAGAAGAAATAACCTTCAATTCAAGATAGAAAGTTGATATTAGGGTATAATGCGGCGTCATACTATAAAAAGTGTAATATAGAGTACATGTAATTATAATGCGCAAACTTCTCATGGATTATGTGCTCTACGACGTAAAATATATTTTCGAATCGTATCCCAATTTGGTGTTTCTTGCATTACTACGGAAAAGGTTGCAAACAATATTATTATTCCCCCATCCTCTCTTTATTTATTTCTTCAATTCACATATCTTTCTCTTTCTTCTCTCTTCTTTCATTATTATTCTCGTTTTCTCTTCTCTTGTCATTTTTGGTCTAAATCAACCGAAGACCTTACACAAGCCGCTGTTTTAAAGACATTCCTCCCCGTCCATATATACTGATTTAAGGAATGCCTACAAATGCTATTCAAAAAGAAAAATAAATGGTATTCATTCAATTGCATTGTCTTTGAAATATAACTTGAAATATGTCGATGTATGTATACTGAATGAAATAGTTTAAACAAATCAAATTAAATCAGAAAAACGAGAAACGTATATTGATGTATGACACTGGTAAATCGCTACAACTTACAGGTAATGTATCCATTTTACTTTTCTTTCAAATATAACGACATCCGGCATGGAAAAGCAGTATTATACCATAACAGTAGCGGCCAAGAAATCCAACGATCATACGTTTCATAGTATTTTGTTTATGAAAAATGAAAACTAAACCTGAAGAAATGTTTTCGTGGACATAATGAACCCGAACACCAATTTAAAGAGCAAAATCAATTAGTAGGGTTCATTTTGTTTATAACGTATCAGTAATTAACACTGCTAATATTTATATTTGGCGTCAAGTGTCTTGCAACTAGTTTCGTTGATAGTTGGTATTTCAATCAGGTTCTGAGAATAAGTCTTTGTAATCGGAGCGAATTCTTCTGTATGGGTTTACATACAATCGTAATCCTTGAACACACATATTCAATCGACTCTAGTTCACCTTCGTTGATTCATATATTTAAAGGAAAGCTCTTTTAGATGTGGTTTAAAAATACCAAACATGGTCACATCCTTGGTGATGCCTCATAAAATCAATACTTGTGACAAGTTGTAATTTCATTTACACAACAGTCATCACAGCCCCATAAGACAATTCTGTGTTTCTGTCGGAGTGCATCAACTCATTATACGATGGTGGCGGTTGATTAGGCGGTTCTGCAGAGGGAGCCGATGGCTGCGCCGTAGGATGAACAGAATGAAACTGGTAGCTGGCAGGTCGAACTGGTGTGAACTGGTTTGTTGCAGGTTGACCATATTGAATTGACCCCGCTTGGTGTGCAGGTTGATATGAGTACACAGAAGTTTGTTGACCGCCTGTTCCTTGAATAATGGGAGGCTGTACAACCGTTGTCGTCATGGCAGCGCCAGAATACATCACTGGAGGTGAAAAATTGCGCCTGATACGACGGCACCAGACGATACCAAGGATCATCAGTATGACTCCAACAATTAAAAGGGTTACCCCTACGTATAGCTGAGCCTGATCTGCTTGTCTAAGTGATGGGGACCTATCATAGAAACTGTTTAATGTTTTCCCCATGACTGCTCCTACGATTGTATTCACGAGTCCAATGAATAGGCTTAAACAAGCGATAACTATCAAACAAACTGAGCAAGGATAGCAGCGTTGCGTGCATGACCTTTCTTGTGGATTGGTATTCATATTATAGGTGTTTGTCTGTACCATAACCGGTGCAGCTCCTCGGGTACTGTTTGATGCCATTTTGATTCACAGTTTGTATACATACAGTGCGAGAGAAGGAAATGAGCTCCGGATTTACTATCGAAATCTCGGTCTATCCACTTTGGTGATCTCTTGGAAGGTTTTTATCCTGAAATATATGATACATACATGATTATCATTTAATCTGTGACCATTTACATTTAGCATTGATTTAATGTCCTAGGAAGGGTATTATGACTCAGCACTCTGCATATATAGTTATGACAATAACATTTGGCGGTTGGTTGATTAAAAGAGCATAGGATATGGTGACAGGAATACGTGACGAATTTAGCTTGTTGTATGTGAAACTTAAAAGTACATTTTATTCAACATCATAGAAAAGACCAGATTACTTTTACATTGTGCTCATGTCGTACATGATTTACAGTCGTATTCTTTTCTGCGCAGTGCCTGCATATTAAAAAGAACTTTAGGCCTATAAATACATGTATGTCTGCAGCCTGCTCGATTCACGTACGTCGTCAATAGTGGCGGCACAAGGTTTTAAAAGAAGGTTAGGCTGCGAAAAGAAGTAGAGTGTGAGAATTGTGCTCAATTGCCCCCCTCTCGATCATGAGCATCGCCTCATAGATTTTATTTGTTTGTTTGCAAATACATTAAAAGATGAATTACATGGAATAACATAAATAGGCTGATTTGGGTAAATTCTGGCGAATGCAGATGACACAGTTATAAGTGTAACATATTTAGTTGATACGATTTGTAATGCATATAAAATGCAATTTTATAAAAATTTAAATATATATATATCGGAATAGAAAATGATCTTTCATTTGGGTAATACACTGGTAGAACCTGCAGAGAGTATGGGACAACCAAGGTAATTGGCACAGCAGACAAGCGCTAGTGGGAAGGTCAAAGTTCATTAATGTAGCGAGATGTCTAGGAAGCCGAAGACGAGTGATCGTGCGTGCCAAACAAGCGCACCGTCTGCGCACGGACAGGGCAAGGTACGTTTCCCTGGCCGCGGCACTAATTGTCCACTGACCTCGATAAATGGCTCATATTACAAAGGTCTTATAGGCCTAAAATATTAGCATCATGATGTGGAATTGGAAAGATCATAGGATACATTAGTGAGAGGATCACGATTATAATATTCTTATAAAAACATTATGTCCGCGAATTTCACATTCGTATCCCACTGAGTAATACATTAGCAGTGCAGGCATATAACCAAAACTGATAATAAATCTCGACATGTTATAGAAATCATGTTAAATCAATATTGAAAATATTTGTTAAAGGTCTGTAGCTTTTAAACTCCATTATTATTACTTTAACAATGGCCCTAATTCATATAAAAACATAAATTTGGGATTCCTTTGCGTTTCAATCTTATAGCAATGAAAATGATTCTTACCCGATGTCAGTATCTGCTTCATCATGAGGAGCTAGGAGTGGCTGCCGCTAACAAAGCGAATCTGCAGTCTGTGTTGTTGTGTTGATCAACTCAATGAATAATAACATGCTATATACCAAAAGGAAAATGTCTTTTCATGCATGCGAATTAACTCCACGAGCCAATGAAACGATTTTTGTCTCCCTCTTATTTGTTTTTTTCTCTATCCAGCAAGCATTAACAAAAAAGCAGCAATGCCTAGCGGTTGGGTGACAGAAAATGCACAGACATGTATATGGAGAGGTCAACTCGCTGACACCGAACCAGTATGATTCATCATCCAGCGATTCATAGAAGCGTGCTTATGGAAAGCCATTGGAACTCATTTGCAGGCTATGAATTAAATTCAGAAGAAAAGTCATCAAAGATCATAGTATATATAGGCCTATTCTGGTGGAATTCTTATTTATTGCATGCAGAGGTCAAAATTTGATAGCGCTCTAACCAAATACATGATGTTTATATATTACACATTTTCTTTGGAAAAATCAATAGGTTACAGCAATTATTTGCACAATTGCAATTTGGCCAATGACCGTAGAAAGACCCTCATTCCTCTTACAAAGAAGGCTTCTTCCGTCTTAGCAGGTATACTGCACAATCTTATACATAGAAATTCCATTATGTAATTACGCTAAACAAATGGAGTAAGGAGTGACTAAACAAATACTGCGAAAAAAACTTTTCTAAAAATGATTTCAATGAATGCGCATGTGTATTGAATAGGTTTGCTTCTACCATTAGTTATATTTTGGCCGAGTTTCTCATAGAAGAAAAAATCTTAAAAATCTTAAAAATATATTACGTGTAAAAGAAAATACTCCTGTAGACTATATTATATTATTCATTCCATTAAAAGTTTATTAAACTTTATTATCATATGGTATTTTATATGACTTGCAAGAAAGGCCCACCAGGTTGGTAATGATGTAAAAATGGAACACACTGAAATCGGGATTACACTTGAAATAATTATATCAACAATGATAATTTACATATTGCAATCCGAGGTAATGGAAGATACAATGTTGTAGCGTGTGCCTATATCATTTGATAATTTGTGTGATCGCTTTTCACAAAATTGTAAACTCCATTTGCGCTCGTCCGTACACAATATTTTTAACACATCGTAATGACGACATTCTACATAATGGCATTGAATTGACCAAAGGATATATGATTAAACAAGACATCTTGGCCTGTAAATAAGATAAATAAACTAGGCTGTATACTTTATTCATTACTACAAAGTGAAAGGGATTATGAGTGAAGTAGCGGATGGTTGTTATTATTGGTGTTGAAAGACGAATATACATGACGTGATGGTATTCGAGTTGTGGTCACCAAATGTGTGAGTGTTTTTAAGAATTTGCCACTTTCCTCCGCAAAGGATGTTTTATTATTTCAATCGGAGAGGAAGGTATATTAATTAATTAGTAATAAACTTTATAATGTGATTTGGCATTGAACTCCTATACCATCATTAAAATATATGATGTATTATTGTAGCTTTTCACAATTGTCGTTATTTTTAGTATGAAATAATTACAGGAAGCTTGTATGCCTAATTTGGAATAAGGCTTATCGGTCGGATGTATAGCCACGTAGCGAGTGAATTACTGAAACAAAATGTTTCGACAAAACAGTGCAGCAAATTTAGAATAAAACGCAATATTTGATAAAACTTCCTTTGTAGAAACCTTGTTGATATTATTGCAATATTACAAAATAATGTTCAGTTCAGTCCAGTCCTTATTGGTTTTTAGAGCTGTTTTCTTCCTCGAGTCACCCACCAGACGACAGCCGTCGAGTATACATGGCCTTCAGGTTGAACCCTTCTAACTCTTCAAGAGTACAGAGTTCTTGTATAGGCATGGTAGAATGGTAGATGTTCCATTGTCTGTTCATCCCCCATCATCGCATACAGTTTGTGCATCCTCATTACAACATCACCATGGATGCATACAACTTTGTAATTAACGTCTCTTTCGGGCAGTTTATGATTAGAAACGACTGAAACCTGAGACGGGATCCAAATTAGCAATTAAAAACTGAATCAGGTTTGTCAAGGGTATACCACAGGGGCGGATCTAGCCGGCGGCAAGAGAGGGGCCAAAGAATTTGAAATTTGAAAATCGTGCCGGCCGTTTTTTCGCTCAGTGGGGAGTGGGGGGTACACCTATTTTTTTTTTTTTTGCCAGGGGAAGGGCCCGTCTTCTTCTTTTTTTACAAAAAAGGGTAAAATTTAAGTGTTTTTCCCCAGGGCCCGGGCCCCTCGCCCCCCCCCCCCTCCTGGGTCCGCCACTGGTATACCATCCGGATGAAAATATGATCCTAAACATGGTGCTGAAACAGACGAGATAGTCTCCCAATATGGCAATGTTGATGTTAAGTAGATAGAAAGAGATCTATAGAGATCCCCATTGAGTATGACAACATATCGTAACCAAGAGAGTAACATGGCTAACCCCGCGTGGCCCTCGATAAACAATTTGCTACCTCTGCTCCTATGTTGCGAAGCAGTCTCCCTCACTATCCACTCGTGTGATATTTTCTTCCTCAGTATTCAAAGTTTCCTACTACTCCACTTTATCCTCGTGAATTTCGATATTATGAAGTCTCAAAGTTAAGTGACGAGATAAGATATCGACATCCAACAAGCGATATCCAACAAGCTGCTTTCTCCCAACGATGATACAGCACAAAGTTAATCATGATGATCTGTCTGTCAGATGTTCATTAAATGATGTCAGACTTCACTGGATCTGTTTTTCCCCATAGGCTCACCACTTCATGGTAAGTAGGTGGGGCTTCATCCGAGTGTCTTCAACATGGTCCAATGGATAAGTCAGTAACTGAAAGGTTGCATGCTGGTTGTAAATTGGAACTTGTGGGTCATTAGCCGATGGACTGGCTATGTATTGCGCGGATAGAGATGCATCTCCTTCGAGCAAAGTTACATTGTTTGTAGGACATTCTGCATTACGGCAGCAAGATCTGAAACAAGCCCAGAGGCTCATAGATGTCAACATAAGCAAGGTGACTCCTGCGATCATGAAGGCTTTCCCTGTGGCGCGGCCATTTTCTATTATATTAGGTTTCACAATGTCCATGGCACCATATAGTATCATAGGTACAGACGTTCCAAGGAGACTCCACATAATGACTCGTGCAATCCACTCTTGTACTTCTCTCCTCACACATGTCATGATGAAATCCAAGACAAGAAGCTAAGTATAGGCCAGTTGTTCTAATGCAAACCAGTGAAACAATGATTATCTTTCTCTGTCACTCAACATAGGGAAGACCTGCCACGCGATGATGAAAAGGGTTGGTAACACGTCACAAATAACAAAAACTGAAACCAAGATCTCGAGACAAATTGTGCTGTAGGCAGAATAGTATATATCACTGAACAATAAACACCCTTCGATATAGACGTACAGTATGTATTAGTTATCACTATTGTTATGGGTGTCAGGTGACCGGCCCTCCAAATTGTAATCGGAAGCCAATAATCTTATAGACATCACCTTCCTTTCTTAAATCACTAGCCAGCATTCATCCTGTGAATGAGGGAGGAGGGAAGGAATGGTGGATTGTTTGGAGGAAATGACCGAGATAACCGGACAATAACAGGAACTATAGGCCTATATCAAAACGGAAAAAAGGATTTGTTAAAAATATGTATCGTTAACCTAGTTCCCGTTTGCAAAGTTATGATTAGCATACAGGCAACAGCATCATGAGTGCCTGCACGTGTAACACATAATTTATGATGGAATATGAAATGGGCAGCTCTGGAATATTTTGGGTTCATGTTCTCTGTATAGATTCATGTATGAATACTGGCATATTATTGATAGAACTAAAGGACGGCAGGAGGACCCCCCATAGCTGGTTAGGAAAAAGCATTTGAAGTTAAATCATCATCAAGGTACTCTTGATAATTAATTGTACTTTTTCAAAGTAATCTTCTCGTTTGAAATGAGAATTCCCTCATTGGCTATTTTGTGCATAGGACTAGTAAGAAATTAATGGAGTGATGTCGAGGGCAAGGAATCCACATGTTCGCATAAAGATTAAGCATGACAAATTTATTTTAATGGATTATGTTATTATCATATATTATTCGATTCATTATTTACTGTATATTATTCTATATTCTAAACAAATAAATTAATACCATTCTTCTTTTCTTTTCTATTTTTGGCGCGTCTGCATTCCACAGCAATCACATCATTTGACGAGAATAGCCCATGTAAATACAACTTAGCGAATTCAGTAAAAGATAATCAAATTCAAGAAATTATCAAAATGTTAACAAAAGCCAAAGATCTATCTTTTAAATTTCCTAAAACACAGTTTAGTATTTCAAACTTTCGGATGCAATGAATAAAAGGGTATGTACAAAGGAATACATACATGTATTTGTATTATACACCGTAATTAAAAACAAGTAATAATAATGATGGAATGAACTAGCGTGCCAAGCAAGATTACAGTGGGTTATGATATTACATTCAGTGTAAAGATAAATAAAATTTGCACTTAACAATAACACACAATTACATATGAATAATTTCCATTTTGAAGAAAGTGAGTGTAAAAATTGTCTATATATAGAGTAGATACAAGACGACAACATAACCATTGTATCTATGAAAGCATCAGCATTTGGTAGCATAAAATGATTATTGCCTTGTGTATTTGTAATGTTCGTACAATTACCTTGTTCACCCTTTCATGATATACGAATTTCCGCTGAATTTTAAAAAAAAAAGGTATTTACTTACGGTCAGATGAGCATCCAGGGGCCCGCCTTAGGGCCCTCGGTGGGGTCCAGCCCCCGTAAGCTCATGGGTTTTAGGCATTTAAATACGGTCAGATGAGCATATTTTGATACCTCATTTGTGACACTGGTAGGTCACTCATTCTTGCATTCTCTCTTTCTAAAGTGAAGGGGGGCTCGAGCCCCCGAGCCCTGCCGATCCCTGACATGAAGGCTTCTAAATAAGCATATTTTTTGCCTGACTGTAAATTTGAGAACATTTTTTTTAAACTACCGCATAAAAAAGTATAATTTACAACAAAATTGAGAAAAAATCCCGGAAAATCATTTCATTTCAGCAACATTTGTAAATCACTGGTATCGAATTAAAAATAAACCCCGTTTGAATTTTATTTGGGGGCAACTGCCCCCCCCCCAAAAAAAAAGCCCCCCCCATTAGTACGCCAGTGTTCAAGAGCTCATGTCTTCTCACCCCTATAATAAAAAACAAACACTCTTTCCCATCCTCTCACAATATTTCCACGATATGCGCGTATCGCTATTATAAAATCCTCCATTGATAAATATAGGAGTATGTGGAATGTTTAGGAAATTTAATTCCTGTTTACTCTCTTTTTCTTTGAATGGAATTGTTATGTGATTTATTATTTTATTTTTTTGTTTGTTAAAAAATACATACCATTTTTACTCCTTACTGCTGATTTTTTCCGGGGGGCGAAAATGCGTTTTGCTCTAGGCCTAGCTACAATCGAGATCGGCGGTCGTCTGCGCTGTGTTTGTCGCAACCAAATTAATTGCACAAAAAAATGTATGGAATGCCGCGCTCGCACAAAGTAAGTAAACCAATGGGGATCGCAGGAGGATGAGGATGAGGGTACAAACTTTTAACTATGCCCGGTGGGCTATTGCTATTCCCTGTGAGTGGGGCATGGCTTGAAATCACGACTCCAATTTCGACCAATCAGATGGCTAGATTTCTAAAGTGAGGTATATAATTATATAATATTGACTGGCCTTGAGGGGTATATCAAAAATATTGACCAAGCTCAGATCATATTGTCCCGAGTCGAAAGACGAGGGCAATATGGCCTTAGCGCGGTCAATATTTCTGATATCCCCCGAAAGTAAAGCCAGTCAATATTTGTATTGTTATCCAACTCAGACATCTAGAGCAAATACAGAAATCCACCATGACAATCTCAAAGAACTGAACAAACTTTGTCAAACCAGTGCTTGACGAAATTTTCGATGCACTGCAATTAAACAGTGTGCCTTTGGTGTGATTATTACGTCACAATAGAGTGCGCGCAAAGTGCGCAGGTTCTCGTACGCATAATAGATGCGCAATGAAAATGACAAAATACGGCGCGGTCAATATGAGACTTTATATACCTCACTTAAGTAATCCAGCCATCTGATTGGTCGAAATTGCAGTCGTTGTTTTAACTATTCCCGAAAATAAACGAAAAATGCCAAAGCCATGTAATAGTTTAAAAAAATAGTTTAAAAATCCCGGCAAAATTCCAGTTACCGGGAAATTAGTTCAGTCTTGCTGAGCACGGACACCTTACATTAATTTTTTTTGTGCGATAATTTCATAGTCGCTACATTTTAGTTTTTTAATTGCTTGAAAATTTCAGTCACGTCATTTTGCTAGCAAAGATTAACAGAATCGACAGTGTCTCAGATTTTCTGTGATGTTTTAACCAATCTTTACTCAATAAAAGGCTAATTAAGGTAAGAATTCTTGGTAGATTATTGTGATAATTCGTACGGTCGGTGAAAAGTCATAGCGACTGCTTTAATACTCGCGCGCACTGGCTGTTTCTATACTGCCATACTGGCTTGCGAGAAAGTTGAATCCCCCCCTCGGCGCGCCGCCCGCACAGGCGCGCCTCGGGGTGATGGCAGGGGATTCAACTGACAACTAGATTAGGTCTAGGTCTAGGTCTATCTCTTGAGCGTATAATAAAAACAGCTAGTCCTCTCGTAGCATTCGATCACTATAACTATATTTTAGATTCGGACTTTAGCGTCATTTCCTCAATTGTAACAAGGTAGATATCATCAAGCATGAAGATTTTTCCAACTCGACGAGAGTTTTTAAGTGTTTTTCAGCAATGCTTAAACAGGAAGGAAAGGGAGTTGTGACTCACAAACCAGTCCTGTTCTACCAGTTGATTGGTAATTTGACTCTTTTTTCGGCATATAAAAGTATTAATGACTGCTTTTAATATTCGAGAAATAGTTGTTTTTATACGCTCTCGGGAAGTTACAATTGGGCTATTGCCCTCGGCATGCCTCGGGCAATAGCACAATTGTATCCTTCCCTCGAGCGAATAAAAACAACTATTTCTCTCAAAGCAGTCATTAATACTATAATATTTTCACTCGTCTCTACACGCAAAGTCTATACGGGCTGGGAGACCAAGGAAAATATAAAGAATATACCCTTCCGTTCACCACTGCTAATGAAAACTAGGGCAATACGGTTTTGTAAATGACCAGCTCAGATGTCTAATACGGGTGCCATATTCCACTCTTTCTTGTCAGTGCGCATTTATCAAAGTGCATACGCGCAGTATACGTGCCTTCACGGTTGTTTCATCGCAAAGCATGCCGGGACAGATTCTAGTACGCAGTAGATTTTCACCTTCGCCGCGATCAGCTGTTCCATTGCCAACAACGGGATTTTTATCCTGTCGAATCAACATGACTTCATAATGTTGTACAGGATCCGTCATTCTGCAGTGATTTTTTCATTCCAGTATCATTTGTACGGTAAGAAACCAAAGTCTGTGATTATGTATTATTTATGACGATCCTTCAACCTAAAACACGAATGTTTAGCAGTTTAATAAGGCAAACCATCGACGCAAACTGCACACACACACACATTTGAACATATGGGACTATAAATTCATACATCGGAACCCACTCTCATTAGCCCACTTTACTTCGTATTATCAGCTTTATTTTTTGAAGGATCGTCATAAAAATACATAATCACAAACTTTGGTTTCTAACCGCACAAGTTATACTGGAATGAAAGAAATTCAATGCAGAATAACGGATCCTGTACAAGATTATGATGTTGATTCGACAGGATAAAATTCCCGTTGTTGGCAATGGAACAGCTGATCGCGACGAAGGTGAAAATCTACTGCCGGACTAGAAATCTGTCCCGGCATGCTTTGCGATGAAACAACCGTGAAGGCACGTATTGTGTACGCGTTAAAGTGTACGCGCGGTAACAATTTACGTCACAATGACATTTTCATACATTTTTTTCTCTGGACAAGAGTAAGGGAAACACATGCATACATGGTGAGTAAAAATCATGCTTGGTACCAAAGTTGTATATCATTTGTAAAAAAATGCCTTGTATAGGTAACAATAATTATATTGACAGGATTCTTTCGGGGTACATGATACATATTGACCGCGCTAAGACCATATTGCCCTCGTCTTCGACTCGGGGCAATATGATCTTAGCTTGGTCAATATATCTGATGTACCCCTCAAGCCCGGTCAATATAATATAATTGTTTCAAATCAAAACTAAAACTTACCACTAAGTCTGTAATTCAACTTCTTGATGCAGTATGGTATGTTGATTGATGACATATGCGCTATATTAATCCCCATAAAAGCCGTATATAAAAGTAACCTGGGTACCCTGTGCTTGCGCTTGCTAATTGTAACAGTAACAATAGTCCAGAATCTGCCCGGTCCTTTATAATTATATTCCCTACACACTTGAGTCAAGCCGCCGAAGATGGCGTTATCAACAAACTCATAATTATGCTCACCAGCCACTGACCTCTAGAGCCCAGTCCTAATTTAATGATCACGCCATCATGGGCTGGTAGCAAGTAAGTAGGGGGAGGTAGCGTTGGTGTGGTGAAGATCAAACTTATATAGGCCAGAGTCTGGACTACAGTAACCAGTAGCGTAATGAGCAAAAACTTTTTTGGGGGCAAAGAACATATTTATTTTTTTGGTCCAGTTTTTGAGGCAAAATGTAGTGCCGATTCAGCCGGTCGTTGAATAAGGCCTAAAATAAAAAACTTGTTGCATGGCCCTTTGCGACCGACCCAAAAATCTGAAAATCTACGGTCGGCATTTTAAAAAAGTTTTTTTTTTTAACCGTTTTTTTAGAATTTTTTTTTATCAATGAATAAAAAAATATGTATTTTGTTTGTTTAAATGGGATATAAATGCATACAATCAAATTATTTCCAAATTCTCACTCGTCTTCTGCCCTAGTTTCTAAATCCTACTAGCGTAAACATGCAAGTAGACCCCGGCCTCGTGTACGTGTATATACCATGCACTGCACCAGCTAGAAACCAGGGAGATTTGGGCGCGGTCGCTGTTTAGAGTTTTCTACGGAAAGGCTCACAACACTTTTATATTCATGACACATTTTGAAGGCACTAAAAGATTGACAATTTACGTAAAGACGAGATGAAAGGACATATACATCAAGACAAATTTTGAATTTTTCATCAATTTGGAATCTGTTGATATATTGTCTGACAGTCTCAAATCGAGCTCTCAATTGGTGGTCATTCAGTGCTGTCCGCCCGTGAATTAAATGCCGCACATGCGCAGTGTTGAAAACCAACCTCGTCAGCTGGGAAGCACAGAGGGTTGTCTCAACACAACATTGCAAACCATGGATTATTTTTTTTTTTCATCCCAATTCGTGAGAAAATATTTAGTAGTGATTCATCAAGCCGGTGAATAAACGGGGGTGGGAAGGATGGAGAGAATAACCACTATTTGGGGCGCAAATATATACTTTTTTGTCAGGGGACATGCTTATGTTTTTGTTTAAAAAAGATTAAATATACGTTATTATCCTATTTGTTTACCTTTTTGTTAAATAAGCGGGGTAAGAGCACATAATTTTTTTCCCAATTCGTGAGAAAATATTTAGCAGCGATTCATCAAGCCGGTGAATATCACATTTATAAATCACTTGTATGGAATTGAAAATATGTCATGGTTGGATTTCATTTAGGAGGGCTGGCGCCCCAAGCCCCCTCCCCCACCAGTACGCCAGTGACAGTAACAAAGGCTACACTGCAAAATTACGTACGTGCGCCACATTTCTTCCGTGGAGCTGCGGCAAAAGAATTTACGGCGTCGAAAGGCCAAAAAACCTCTCGCTATTATTATATAGACTAGCAGGACCCGTGGAAAATCCACGGGATTCTAGGGAGGGTGGGGGTTGAAAATAGATATGTGCTAACGATTATTATTATCGATATTGTTATATATTTATTTATTTTTTTTTTTTTTAATAATATTTTTTGAAGATAATTTATTTTTATCATTTTATAATTTTTCTTCTTCTTTTCATTAATATTGTACTCGTCAGAATATCAACCTTTTGTTTGCTGTCCCATGTCATTTTGAATTTTTTTTTTTATAAATATGTATCATGTAATAAAACTTGAAAATTCGAAGAAAACAGTGAAATCAATAAGTTGTAATTAAAATTGATGCATATATTTTAGACTAATACTTTCTTTTTACTTTCGTTAATTACGATTATTGTCGTCACTTAAATTCGTTCCTACTTTTTTCACTATCCCTTTCCGGATCCTCAGTCTCGTTATCTATACGAATATTGTTGTCATGCATGCACTGAAAATAATATACAAATATACAAATATAAAATGACACTCGAGGATCTAGCTAAAACTATTCGCATCGAAGGAACATCAAATCGTATTATATTCTCCCGAGGGCCATCGCGGCCCGAGGGAGAACAGTACTATTGATGTTCCTGAGTGCGAATAGTTTTAGCTTGTTCCGAGAATGAGTCATTGTATATTTGTTTTATATCCCTTCCACCCAGGCGCGGATCCAGGATTCCTTAGGGGCCCAAATTTGAAGTTATGCGAGCCAAATATTGGTACGTAATGAGCAAAAACGTTTTTTTTTTTTTTTGGGGGAGGCCGGGGCAGACAAAACATCCGCATCACCCCACTCTTACATGCAAGCCCCGCTCAACGTTTTCATAGTGATTCGGGGGTCAGGGGCGGAGCCCCAGAAGCTCAGGGTTTTAGGCATTAAATTACCGTCAGATAAGCATCCAGGGGTCCGCCTTAGGGCCATTGAGTGGGTCCAGGGGGCAGAGCCACCGGAAGTTCAGGGTTTTTAGGCATTTAATTACGGTCAGATGAGTATAATTTGATACCTTATTTGTGGCACTGGCAGGTCACTCATTGGCGTGGGGTCCAGGGGCGGAGCCCCAGAAGCTCAGGGTTTTAGGCATTTAATCACGGTCAGATGAGCATATTTTGATACCTCATTATTTTGTGACACTGGCAGGTCACTATTTTTCTTTCTTTCTCTCTTTCTTTCTATTTCTCTTTAATATACTTTTTCCACAAAAAGTGGGGGGTGGAGCTCGAGCCCCGAGCCCTGCCGTTCCGCGGACCCTGACATGTAGGCCTCTAAATAAGTATATTTTTGCCCGACTGTAAATTTGGGAATTTGTCATTTTCCAACAAACGCATACAAAAGTATAATGTACTAAAAATCTCGGAAAATTATGTCATTTCAGCAACATTTGTAAATCACCGGTATCGAATTAGAAATAAACCACGTTTAAATTTCATTTGGGGCAGGCCCCAAGCACCCAAGCCCCGTCAGTACGCAAGCGCCCCCGATCTACACCTTGTTGGCGGGAAAAATCGCAACTGATCTCCCTACCTTTCTTCTTTCTCTTTTTTCTTCTTTCCCTTCCCTTCTTTCTCTCTCTTTTAATTAGGAGTGCTGGGGGAAGGGAGGCAAGAGCCGATTCACACGTTTTTGGCGGGATTAATCGCAACTGATCTCCCTTCTTTTCACCCTTTTCTTTTCTTCTTACTCTTTTTTGTTCCATTTTAGCTCTCTTTTTTGGCGGGGCGGGCGGGGAGAGGCAAGGTTTTTGGCCCTCGATTCACAACTTGTTGGCGAGAAAATTGCAACTGATATCCCCCTTCTTTTCCTTTCTTCCTCTTTTTTTCTTTCTCTTTATCTCCTCTTTTCCTTTTTCTTTCCCTTTCCTTCCTTCTCTCTTATTTTGTTGATGAGGGGGGGGGGAGGCAACAGCCCGGGAGGCAAGGCCCTTTCGCGCCCCCCCCCCCCATCTCCTTCTTATTTACACCTTTTCTTTTCTTCTTCCTCTTTCTTTCTTTCCCTTTCTCTCCTCTTTCCCTTTCTCTCCTCTTTCCCTTCTTTTCCTTCTCTCTCTCTTTTTTTTTCTTTGCTGGGAGGGGTGGGACCAAGGCCCCTGCCCCCTGGATCCGCGCCTGCTTCCACCTGTAGGCCTATCATTCCTTGCACACTTCTGTAATAGCATGTACCGTACTCACATTCACATCACATTCAAAAAAGAAATAAAAGAAAACAACAATTGCACGGCTCAAACATGAAACATTGAATGATCTAAATACACGCTATATACAGGTACTACAGTATAGCTAGAGTGCTGCAGTTACTGCATAGGTTAAATTGCATTGTGTGAGCGCCGTGACTGGCCTGACACCGCGGGAGTTGCCCGTGCGGAGGCATGTGATATTACCTAAGCTCGCTGAATTTTTCTTCTCTTCAGTTATATGGTCTCGACAATTACAATCTATTTGCGTTATTATTGTTGTGATTTCAATGTAGTTTTCATGAAAAGACCAATAAAGCAGAAGCTTGGACTATGATTATGTTGGCATGGTCCACAGAATTTGTACAAATATATTCAAAGTAAAGATTTTACGCGAAAAATCGGACTGTTTGTGCCAATATATTTTAACCGTCGCACGAATTATCTCGACTGTGTGTGTACGTGTGTGAGCGTAGAACCACGTATTACGTTGACGTCAGTTTGGCTGCTGCGTATAATCAGGAAGATGTTCTCATCTTCCTGGTATAATATAGCAAGATGCCTCACACGGGATAGGCCCAACCCATCGCATCATGCATGTGCTACGCTACATGACGTGAGTGGCGTGTCTCTTGATAAAGTATCTCTTTGATTAGACTGCATATAGCAAGATGCCTAACACGGGATAGGCCCCCCCTTTGCGACGTGCATATTTGCTACAACACATCATGGACTGGACTGTCTCTTGATAGTGTGATCTCTTTGATTAGACGTGCAGAGGGCGGGTGCACGCCTCGCCGACTCGCTCTCGCGGGTTCGTCGCCTCCTTGCACGGACGACGCCGGCCGTGCTCTCGTCCGCCCGTCCTCCCCGGGACCCCGAAACCACCTTTTAACGACATGAACGGCGACCACGGGGTCGACGTGGCACGCGGCATGCCCGATCCCATCCATTTGGAATTGTGTCGCCGTTCCCGCGCCACGGCAGAGGCGGGCAGGGTCGAGGAAAGACGGGTTTGATGTCAAGAAATTCACATTGGCAGACCGTTACGCACCCCCCGCGGCGATTTTGCGTATTAATATATAGATTGTATTGGTGTGTTTCTGTCGATAGGCTATCAGAACATAGCACTCATTATCACGTTACGCAGCATATAGATCGTGGCGACTCTCCTCCAATTGCCCAGCTTTAGCGGTGACTCACAACTCAGATTCTCGTTTACTCTACTCGGTCGGTCTTAGGGATGAGTTTTGTGTCTCAGCTTCTCTCTGCTATTTTAGCCAGTTGGTGTAAAGTCAGAAATTCATCCTTTTTTACCTGTTACTTTTGATATCACCATTCTTGCCTCTAAAACACGTTTCTTGCAGAAGTTGTAATTAGTGAATGACTGTGTGCAAAACAAGATTATTTTTGTTACGCGACTCCAAGAAATAAATTATCATCTTCCAAGTGATCGACACTAATCGAAGAAGGTAAATATTTTTTTTTTATTCGAAATTTTTAACAAGCTGTAATATTCATTGATCATCAAAGGTGATAACTACTCGTGCAGAGAATGTAAATGAACTCAAACCTTGGTCATCCTCCATGCTCATAATTTTAATAAGATTTTGGATCTCGTGAATTGCATTTTTTCGGTTTTTTATTTGGCTGATGATGTTCGTTGATAATTAAATTTACATAATTATGAGTAAAAATTGGATCAAGGAAGACTCATTTGTTATAAATGATGAAACAAATTGATTATCATCATCATGACAATAGCCATTTATAGCGAGCTGGCCTCGTGGACATAACAGTGATTAGGCCTGCAATCATAGTAATCCATTGTAATTAGTTACTACGTGAGGAAGGTCCAAATGCATCTTTTAATTGTCGAAATTGGCATTTGCTTTCCTAATTGATGAGCTACTTATTTGCAATAATAATGTAAATATATTGGACCGTTTCACATAGGCCTATATAATTTTAAGTTGGCATAAGGTTTTTATGTTATTATTTTTGTTATATAAATAGTAGGATATTGCCCATTTTGTCGTAGAAAACTATGCTCCAGTTATTATTGCATATTCATTAAAAAATATATATACTTTCTGTTCTGCATGTTAGTCAGTTGAAGTAATATTGATTCAATTAAAAATGTATTCCCTCAGACTGAAGAAAACAACAAAATATAATATTCTGTCTTTGTTACATTTGTTGAGATTTTCCCTTTAATATTCCTTTCCGATATCCTCCAATTGACGTATTTTAATTACTGTTGCCTAATTGTGAACTAACATTCCTCCTAATCCTAAGCGTAGAAGTGTCGAAGTCGAGTGGTGTAAGCACTTGACTTGAAATGCAACATGTTCGATCCCTGACCCGGCACCAATGCCCTTTGGCAAGGCATTAATCTACATTAGATGTTCTTTCATCGGCGACGAATAACCTGCCCTTCAAAATGCCATCGTGATACTCGAAATTCAAATCCTAAATCGAATCCGTTAAAATTCTTTAAAAGTTTACCACTAAAAATCTTAAATTGCAATAACTTTCTCAGATCAATTCCGTTTTGTCCTAATTTCTGACAGTATCTTAATCTTATCATTGCACATAACCATGCAATAATTTATAAAGCTCTCTGGAAGCGGATAGAGACTTTATATCATAATGTTTTATGCGCTATACAAGAACGGACTATATTATAGTCAATGTCGCCTTTGGTCATCCTTTTTTTTTTTTAACTTTGTCCAATCAATTTTATTCATTCTATTTCCAATGTTTTCTAAATGTTTTCAAAACAACATAATTTTTGTTGATCACAGTTTAATCTAGCTCACTGTCCCCAAAGTAATCTCAGCAATGATTAATTATACAACAGTTATTACTGCTCTTTAATACAACCATACAAATACAAACATCAATATCCAATGATCCCTCAACCCTTATTGACAATATTTTCACCAACTTTCTTGAACAAAAATTTAAACTCATGAGTAATAATAAGTGATTTGTCTGATCACTTCCATGTATTTGCATTTACTTCTACCCCTATCCCTATAGCACGCTCTGCCCGAACAATGACCCGTAACTTGTCAGAAAACAACGTAGATAGGTTCAGAGAATGCTTAGCACATACTGACTAGTCCCAGGTGTACAACAAAGTTGATGCTAATGAATGATTCAATATCTTTATTAACACATTCAGGAATCTGTATTATAACCTCATTCCTTTACAATCTACTCGAACCAACTCAAAAGTCCCGCGATCTCAATGGATTACAAATTCTCTTCTCCATTAACAGAAAAATCGTCTTTATTATAAGAAAACAAAATCCAAACGATATAAACATAAATACTCTATTTATCGTAACACACTTACATCATTGTTACGAGCAGCTCAATAGAATTACTTTTCTAGACGATTTCAATTTCACAAACGTGATGCTAAGAGTACGTGAAAGGTCATACATAACGTCCTACGCACTAAGTCGAAATTGCCATCCATTACTAACATAACTTTTAATGAATCCGATATACAAGACTCCACACTGATAGCTGAAACCATTAACTATTTTTTGTCAATATTGGCCCAAATCTTTCCGCGATATTGCCGAGTCTGATTGTGAATCAAAAGAACCACATGGTCAATCGATGTTTCGATCTCCAGTTACTACCTACGAAATTATTAGTATTGTTAATAGTATGAAAAACAAACAAAAAGTTCCGGCTACGACAGTATTGTGAATCTTCTATTGAAAAAAATTATCAACGAAATTGCAAGTCCTTTAACTTATATATTAAATCATCACTGACGAACGGAACAGGTCACAATAAGATGAAAATAGCTAAGATAATCCCAATTTTCAAGAATGGTAATAATAATAATAATAATAATAATAAGATATTACTATACTGCAAATTGCATAATGCCTCTGAGCGGTTTAGAAGGAAATAGTTTTAAGTAAAGGAAACATTCAAAATTATCAAATGAAAACAAAACATTTACATAATTACAAATCACTTACAACCAAAATACAAATAGCTCATAAATTAATAGTATCCTACGTTAATCTACAAAATATAAAAGGCAAAAGGTCAGAGGGATATTCAGGTACAAGAATTAAAGAGATGTGTTTTTAGCATTGTTTTAAATGTATTTAAAGAACTAGCATTGCGAATTCGAAGGGGGAGACTGTTCCAAAAAATGTAGCTGCATAAACGAAAGAACGTTGACCATATTGTTTGTAAGAAATAGTGTGAGCCCGAGAGAGGAGAGATTAAGAAGCAGATCGCAAATTCCGGACAGGAGTGTATCGAGGAAGGAGTTCAGAAAGATATGAAGGAGCGAAACCATGAGAAGTCGTGAAAGTAAGGAGGAGAATTTTTGAAGTGATGCAAGAAGTGATAGGAAGCCAGTAAAGTTTTTGAAGAGCAGGGGTAATGTGAGAAGAAGCATGGTATTGGAAATTATCGTCCCATCTCGCTCTTAACCTCTTGCTCAAAAATTCTTGAAAAAAATAGTCTGTTCTCGTACTGTCGAGTTCCCAATTTGGTTTTCGGAAAAAAAACATTCAACTATCCATGCATTACATATGTTTATTAACAAAGTATCCGAAGCCATAGATTTTTTTTCCCGACACAGTCCGTATCTTCCTGGACTTCTCCAAGGCCTTAGACACCATCGATCACGAGGTTCTTCTCTATAAGTTATCTCATTACAAAATTCGTGGGAAGGCCTTAGAGTGTTACAGGAACTACCTTACTGGTCGTCAACAATATGTTTATATCAATGGTCATAAATCTCAAAGGAAAAGCGTTACATGCAGAGTGCCGCAGCGGACTTTACTTGGCCCCGTTGTTGTTTATAATTTATATCAACGACTTCCAAAATTGTTCTGATATTCTTTCCTACCTTTTATTTGCTGATGACTCGAATATTTTCCTATCAAATAAAAATCCCCAAATCATTCTGAATACAATAAATCACAAACTAAACACTGTTATAAACTGGATCCATTTAAACAGGTTGTCACTTTATAAAAACGAGACAAACTCCATTTTATTTAGTAATACAATTGAACATTTACCGGGACCAATATAACTAAACAACTCAATTCTCGCTCAAGTCGAAACAAATAAATCCCTAGTTATATACATCGACAACAAACTAACATGGAAAACACACATAAATCATATCAGCAAACATATATCGAGAAATACAGGTGTCATCGGCAAATTTAGAATCTCATTTCCTACCCATGTCTTGCTTACTTTGTACTCTACACTAATCTTACCTTATTTGAACTACGGAATATACTTGCGTGGGGGAGTAGTTCAAAATTCATCATCAATCAACGTTTTCTTATTACAAAACGAGCTATCAGAATAATTAACAATATAAGCAAGCGAACCCATACATCCCCACTTTTTTATTCATGTAAACTCCTGGAGATACACGAAATTTATTCATTCAACTTGGTAATATTTATGTTTCAACTCACAAAACATGAGCTACCCGACCCCGTGCCTTCTTTCTTTGTTATGAATTATTCAGTCCACTCCTGTCCGACGCGGCAAGCCATTCTAATCAGGTACACAGACAGCTCCAATAGGGAAATGGTGTTCACCTAAAATCTACTGTAGATTCCGTAGTAAAATGTAATGCTAAAAGCGATGCCACCGACTGATATTTGAAAATCGGTGCCCAAAGTGCCCAAACTTTATGTTTTAGGGGCCCTCCAGTGCTTTTATGCATTTCAGAACACATATTTTTGCTGAAAATGTTAGTTTGGTGTAGAAAACCCACTATGAATAATACAGTGAAATATAATATAGTTACAGAAGACCACATGGGCCTTGAATTTGCTCCAAAACGGCACATGGACCTGCAACCCTAGACAGTCAATAGAATTGCTTTAAACTATTTTCTGGGGTAAAATAGGATCATATTGAAATTTCTATTTCGGTATCAAAATACAATGATACATTGTGGGTATGAAGTTTTTAATAGCCAAATATGTTTCAGGTATCCAAAATCTATTTTTAAGGGCCCAAATGTAGCAAAAGTGATTCAAGAGCATCAAATTACTGGTATTATGAATTTTTCTTTCTACAAATATGTGTAATTGTGTTATATTAAAGGTACTTGTTAATTCAAATGATATAACATTAGCTATTCATCGCAACCCAATGGGAAATGCGTGAAAAATCGTGTATTTTACTGACTAGAATATTAAAACATATGCTATACGATGTGTTGGACCCATTGATGATAGGTGTGAATGATAAATTGTACACCACGTGCACCTACACCTCCCATCACCATGCTTCAGGTCCATTTTCTTGATTAAATCATATATAATCATGGGCCTGCCACCGAAGGGCTCATTATCTTGCTTGTTGTTATTGATCTCATTATAAAGAAGTACATACAAACTACCAAATTGCGAAATTCCAGCTTTTCATGAGAAATTTGAATGCTCAAATCAAAGTTTGAAAACACCTCTCTGATGCATGTGAAAGATTTCGCAAAGCAGTCCCATGCATTGCTTAATGTGTGCTCCGAATTATACAAAAACCTGGACCAACATTCCTAAAATCTTGATTAGGTACTTATGAACTAACTCAATAGGATTATAGTAGTTTGTAGGCAGTAGACGCCATGGCCTAGTGAAATATATTTTTTCGATAAGGCCATAGAAAATTATGTAGGATAACAAGGACACCTACATTTTTCCCCTTTTAAGATTTTTTTTTCGTAAATAATTGTGTGCCTATTATTTTCTCGGGTTAATACTTTCAGATTTGGTAATTTCATGCTTTTCTTTTATGTCACTATAAAACTGCTCTATTTCACAGTTTTCGCCTAAAGGAAACATTTCGAATGCTAAAATCAACACCTCTCTGGTGAATGAGAATGGCCTTTGTTTACAGGCCTTAATACACTTGTGTGAGCTTACTGTGAGCTCATTCAAACCTACTGTACGTCATACATAGCATTCTGAAGTGAGATGGTTATCGTTTTGTCAATTTTCTACCGATACCACAAGCACATTTTCATAGAAGGAAAGGTGTACAGTTATCAGTATATGATCACAATAAGAAGGGAGTATGATAAGCACAAATCCATTTCCCAGGTATATGTACCTGCATAGGGCGTGGCTGCAAAATATTTATGAAAGAAGTTAGCCCATTTGCCAGGTATAATGATGTACATTTGTAAACAAACAAATATTCAAAACATCACCAAATGTTGCAATGGATGTTTTCTATGTTTTGTTAGGCAATAGGCCTACAAAAAGCTGCAATAGAATGTTCAATAGTTAAAAATAGTATTTTTAATACTGCAAGGTTTATGATTTAATTAAATTCTGTTATAAGGGAATTGTCGAATTATTCAATTATCATATCTCATCTTTTTACATTTCAAGCACTACCTTTTATGATGGCGTTTAGTTAGGAAATGGAAGGGGATCGCAGCTGTTAATTTAAGTTCACTCCTCGTGAAGCAATCACCTATATTAGCCTACTGATTAAAAATTATAGACCACATAAACTTAAATAAAGGCATATCTCTAACGTGTCGTAGTTGGGTGAGTCACGAGGCCCACATATGTTTAATTTCCATTTTCCAGTATTTTTCAAATAGTATGTCGCATTGGTCTGTTTCTCATTTCTACATATCTTGCAATCCTATATGAACAAGGTGAGATGTACTCACTAATCCAATGTTCCCATGCATTATGATCGAATATCCTAAGTAGTTATAATCATAGTCTAACTAGACAGAGAGAAAGAATTAGCACCTAATTAGTGAGTCCTTCATGACTCGCGAATGAACCATTCATAACTAATTAACATTCATTGAAAGCTCCTTCGACTTTTTTCCGTCTTTTACTAGCCTTGTTCCTCTTTGATTGTCAGAAAAGAGGAAGCTTTTAGGGGCTGCAATTTGATGATTTGTAATGAAGTGCCTTGCTCGTGATTGGTTAACGAAGAATGTGCTTGGTGGTGTTAGGGCGACTAATTAAAGGAGTGTGTTGCGATTGGTCTATGGGTGTGGTGCAAAGGACGTGTAGTGAAGAGAATACATAATGGTGTCGACGAGAGGCAAAATATTCAATACTGGCGCTACACACCGGTCCTTGAAGAGCGTATTTAACATACCACACGTACCACTTCATCACTGCACTAACCACGATGAACACTCGCTTACCGAAGAAGTCCACCACTTCAGCCGCCACCAACGACAATGCTAAACACGCCCAAGGTCAGGATGATATCAGAGATTCACGCCACTAATTTTTTTTTTTTTTTTTTTTTTTTTGGGGGCCTTTTGAACCCCCGTAAGTGATGTTTTCCTGGCATCTACTAACACAATGGAGCATATAAAAAGCATTGCATGATAACGTCTTTTTAAATCAAGTAACAACAGTTTAAACAGTTTGACCCAATGACGATGCAGAGCATCGTCGAAGATCATCAAATGTAGTTGAGAACTTTTTATTTTATGAGTAATTTCTAATGGACTGTCATTTTCGGAATTTACCCGATTTCCAGAGTTTCGAAGCACGATGACAAATCAATGGCAAATCTCGAAAATGACAGTCCATAAGAAATTACTCGTAAAATAAAAAGTTTTCAACCAAATGTAATGATCTTGGTGTTGAAAGAGTGTTGAAAAATTGTTCTATCCAGCAAGGTGAAGAAGATAACTGTTGATCAGAGCAAATTCCTAAAAAGTCAAGTACATGTATTCCGATTTTTTGGGGGCCACCCGATATAATGTAATAACATACTTCACCATTTCTTCTACTCATTAACACAAATCATGTCCGTTTGGTTTATGGGGCAGCTGGGCCGTCTGTGAACCTGGAAACAAATTTAAGACTTTTTTGCTATGCATGTAGCATGCTGACTATGATCGGAGCCGATTATTATTTTATTAATGTTGTCGAATTTCCCCTATTCCACATTATTTAAGAAAATGAATAACGTGTGCTATATACATCTTTGACTTGTTACATCAAAATATATGGTATGCTTTTGTCGCGAGTATTATTGGGTCGCCGCTGTCGCGTGCCAGCTAGGGATACGTGTTATAGGATTTTGTGAAAGAAAGTTTTTTTTTAAAGCGTAATTTGTGGCTGTCGGCTGTGTGACAATTTCGTAAACGAAGCATAATGATATACATTAAATATATCATACACATTTTTTTGCAGGGGGTGCTTCAGCACCCCCAGCACCCCCGCTTCCCAGGGCCATGCCCCTACGTGAGCTTGTGAAACACATTTAATTGATTTCTTCATTATCAAACAGCTGACATCAATCTCATTTGATGGGATTTGAAATTGGAATTACCTTCTATTTTATTATTCAGTTTTCCTCATTCTTTTAAGATCGAATTGTTGCAGTTCAGAAATGTATCTTGATAAAATTCAAGACATACTAGACCAAGAAAAATCAATAAAAGACACGATTGGCAGTGTCATAGAGAAATTTTGGAAAATAAGTATTTTGTACACAAATGTAAACAAAATGTAAATTTTCGTTAGATTTTTTTGGCCCAACGTGTGACTACGAAATGTTGTATGACCTCGCAAAGGATTGTCCAATTTTGCAAGCTTGGTCTCAAAAGTTGCGTGACACTTAAAAGGAAAAAGTAAAGAAAAGGCCAGTCGCGATCTGTAGCAGGTTCGCGGCAGTCGTCGGCTGGGAGAAGGGGGGGGGGGTGGGTCAAAATGCGTCATATCACCATATGGAACCAATATAATAACCGCGTCCATCTTCACACGTTGAATAATGGAAAACACCCAAAAACCCGATAATATAGACATCTGGGTGGGAATCCTTTGTTGCTTGAAGGCTAGCAATCCTTTGTGCGTGAAACAGACTGCAAGAAAATAAAAGTGATAACAAAGCAAACCACACGCGTTTTTCATTGTCGCTTACAAAAGTGAGTACAAATATATTTGTATGTCCTCATTTCAATCAAAATTTCTTCTCGACATTGCACTTTCATAACAAACAAAAAACAAACGAAAAAAACTAGTTTAAGGCATATACCTTTTCCATCAAGACTTTCAAAGAAAATTATAGATTCGTGCGAAAAGATCTAAAAATGAATTATAATATTTTTAAAGAAACTAGAGATAAAACAGATGCAAGTCGCTTGCAGCTGTTTATTCCCGAATATTTACACACGATACAAGTTATTCTCAATCTTATAACTTATTCATTATCACGACATTGTGTTTACATTTATTGGACTTTACGAGAGAGAAATTTATTTTGACGCGTCTATAAAACTCAAGGCGCACAAAAAAAGATTAACTACTAACATTTCAAATACACACAAAAAACAAATTAAAGTTAACAAACTAATAATAAATCAACAAATCAAGTGACAAATGCAAATTACAGATTCAGTAAGAAATCGAAATTACAACAAATATGTTCACGAGAGTTAATCATATATTTCCTTCATAAGGCAGGTCTTTAAATACTTGTGGAATAGTTCAATTGTTTTGCTTGATTTAATGTATGAAGGGAATGCATTCCACAAACGCGGGGCTGCTACCAGGGGCGGATCTAGCCGGCGGCAAGGGGGTGCAATTCGTGAGAAATATTCCGCGCAATTATAACACGTTTTGGCTATGACGCAAGCATATTCTGGGTGGCCAAACGCAGGGCATCTCGAAGCCGAGTTTTGAAAATCTGTCAAGCGGGGGATTTTAGAGGCCATTTTATTCACTGCATTAGGCAAAGTATGGAAGGCCATTTGGGCCACAGCACGCGTCATGACATGTTCTTCTTGCACCATATCCCATTTGTGTTACACGCAGTGCTTGAGAGTCCTATCTAGGTCCCTTCCTTTATCCCGATTCCTGTCAAACTTTATAGTCTCTAGCATCCAATCAAGGTCAATGAACTCTTAGAAATCACTCATGCGAGACCTTCCAGGCACGTCCGTTTCAGGCCGTTTTGTTTTGATGCCTTTCTTTCTTCCTACCTATCTCCACTATCCTTTGCTACAGACCGAGAGATGTTCTCTTTCGTCTGTCATGTAGAAACACGGGCGTAAATGCATTTAGCGTTTTAATATGATTGCAGTTCTAGTATTATTATTACTCTTTTTTTCGTTCTTCTTGTTATTTTTTTTCCTTCTGGTTCTTGTTCTTCTTTTTTTTAAACCTTATTCCCTCTAACTAATTTTCAGATAAAATTAAAGCCAGGAATATTCTCTCTAATTTACTTTCAGATACGGATTATTCTCGCTAATTTAGTTTCAGATTCACATTATTATCTGAAACTTATTTTCAGATTCTCTGTCACTCAGTTTCAGATTCACATTATTCTCTCTCAATTATTGTCAGATACGGAGTATTCTTTCTAACTTATTTTCAGTTACGGAATATTCTCTGTTACTTAATTTCAGATACACATTATTCTCTTCAACGGAATATATTTTCTCTTACTTATTTTCAGATACGGAATATTCTCTGTGCTCTTCAGTTTTCATCATTAAGAAAGAGATGCAGTTCAGAATGATAATTAGGCCTATCACTTTATTCGGCCTTCCCTTAGCGGTCTATATAGCTGTCATCATCCTATCATACACAACGTTGAGAATCTCCGATGAGGACGTGATTAAATACTATCAACCGATGCACCTACCTAGGTAGTAATATGAATAAAAAATAACGATGATGACGATGATAATAATAATGATGATCATGATGATAATAATAATAATAATAATAATATTAATAATAACAATGATAATAATAACAATTGTCCTAAAGGGGTAATTGTCCTAAGGGGTATTTATCTTGGGGGTGATTGTCAAGGGGGTAATTGTCCAAGGGGTAATTGTCCTATGGGAGGCTAATTGTCCTAAGGGGGGTAATTTTCATAAGGGGGTATTTGCCTTGGGGTGGTTGTCCTTGGGGGTAATTGTCCCGCTGGTAATTGCACCGGAGGCGGGGGGTATTGTCCAGGGCCCGTATTCAACAAACTCGTTAAGCTTGAGATCTAAGAACTTTTTCTTATCTTTTTGCTGAGAGAAAATTCTTACCAAAAATGTGTTTTCTATAAAAGCATTGGGGCTTAGAATTTTGCTGTTTCTATCATGAGTCTGGATGATAAAGGTTAAATCTAACTATTTGATTAATTTTAGGCTAGCAGTAGACGATATATCTAATTGCTAGCTGCTAGCCAGCCGGCTAGCGACGGCTTACTTCATGGACCCTAGCCGCAGCATAAGATAGCCCTGTGTGGCTCTTCGAAGATGTTTGACAGAAAAGAAAAGAAAAGGCTACGGTGGATATGTTAGATCTAGATCAAGGGGTCTTGACTAGGCTACCAGTTGGTCAAGCCCAAAACAATTTTGTGAGTATCGTTCCTCACATACACTCTCCCATACCTTTTTGTAAAATTTTCGTGCGGTGCGATTTTTTTAACACGCAAATTGCATACGCAAATTGAGCCGCGGTTGAGTCGCTCAACTCGACTTTCCAACATGATGTCATCGGGTCTAAGAATTTTGTCTTTTAATTATGTCGTCTAAGCTCAGACAAATGGCTTAATTACCATGTTTAGAATATGGCTAAAGCAACTTTATTAACCTGAACAAATTCTTAGACTTGAGAAAATGTCTTAGAAGTTTATTGAATACGGGCCCAGGGGTTCATTGTCCTAGAACCGGATAATGAATGATAAAGCATTTTATAACTAGCGCATATTTAGCCCCTTAAAACGCTTTTAACTTTGACAGTTTTGCCTTAAGATTTACTTAAATGTTGTCCCTTCGTAACAAAAGGTTCCGGTATTCTGTGAAATTCCTGAGCTACTATAGTAGGAATAAGCCTGTAGCTTTAGAGAGTACAACAGAAATTCCCAATCGATTCAGACAAAGCATGATAATCATTCTAAGGATATACTAACAAGTACAGTTCCTGAAAATGAAATTGCGATGTTATGACGGTCGATCGATCGAGCTGGTACGTGATGATGATGATGATGATGATGATGATGATAACGATGACGATGATACTGATGATAATGATAAAAATGATGATGTATCATCACCATGGCATAGCAGTATATAGGGTCGGTCTGTTTTTTCTTCTTTCTGTTGCCAAGTCTCTCCCATCCAATGATGCAAAACCAATTAAAACAACCCTATAACCAGAGTCATCTATACACAGAGCTTGGCCAACTTGGTTTCACATGGTCACAACAAGGTGCACATTCCTTTTTTATTTTTTTATCTGGTGCCGGTATGGGGGCGATCTAAACACAGAGTTTGGCTTGCCAAACAAAGCAGTGCTCGCTTTATTGTACCCTACTTGAACCGGGCTATGGCTCTCATTCTACAGTTCTCTCTCTATCTCTTATTATAAATTGTGGGGATACCGTAAATTTGTTTGTAAGTTCCGCTTTTATTATCCTGCTATAACCATTTTATCGAAAACTCTCTATTAATATCATGTAACCAAGTTTTAGGGGCTTGCGCCGACATACAATCGTTGCTTCTTTAGCATGCCCCTCCATTGCATTGTATATTTAGGTCAAGAATGTTCCGTTATCATTTTCTGTTCTGCAATATTTCTATTTTGTCTTTTATACAATCTCATTACATTGCTTCATGTCATTGTTGATTTTATATGTACTTTGTACATGGTCATCGAAACTGAAGTAAATGAATCAAATCAAACTCCCCTTGCTGCCTAATCAATGGCTCTGTCCAAAACTTAAGCTTTTCCGCTTTCTCCCCATGTTAGGGTTTGGTCATCAAGCCCACCGGCCACAGAATCTTCCTCTGCACTACTTCCGCATTGTGAGGCCCATAAACACGTGGTATATATCAAGACGCATAAGACTGGCTCAACCACGCTGGAATCCATTTTCAACCGGTTTGGTTTCATTCACAATTCCTCATTTATCTTCGATAGGAACAACGTTTATGGACACTTCGAGTAAGTTGAAATCTCGCGAATAAGGGACCCGGTTAAAACTATTGCCCAAGAGGATCTCGAATCTGTGCTGTGCCCCGGGACGAAGTTACACATATACTTTTGTAGTAATAATACAGTAATAACTAAAAGTTCACTTTTGCAGGAATCATACCGATAAAACTAAAGGTGGAAATTTGTAGGGGGCGTCCACTTTTTTTGAGATTGCGCCGGAACCGCTTGGAATTTTAAATTTTCGTTACATGACTTTTTTTCCTCAAGTCTTACGCACACTTTGATACCATTTTCATCGAAATCGGATATACTTATATATACAAGCAGAAATGTGATTACAGGTTTAGATGTTTTTCTTCATAAGTGGGAAATATGAATTGATATCAAATTGCTTTGATATGTTTCTCAAAGTAACTTGATGTATTCCAGAACAAAAGAATACATTAGTAAAACGATAGATATAGTAAGAAATAAAAAACAATAAAATACATAAGAAAATAAAATGATGAGTTTCGAATTTTTCTCCCGGATATGAGCAGTGATATGCAAATGGGTAGTGGAGAAATATTATTCTACAGTGAGAAAGTGGGTGAAAGGATTGTTTTGGGCTTTGCTCACAGTGCTAAACATACTTTTAAATAAAAAAACTAAAAAATCTGTAAAATGCATAAAATTAGCATTTTGCATAATTAATTAGGCTATTACGACAAAATTGTGCATATTAAGAAAAAAATTATACCATCTTGTTCCTTACGGACATTCGACGGCCGAGATCATAGGGGGGCTTCCCAGGACCCCCCACCCCAGTCACGGAGATGCTCAAAATAGTACAGTAAGGGTTAACGCTTTTTTTCAAACATCATGTTTAGAACATGAATTTAGTCTGAGGTTTTAATTTATCATTTGTTAAGCCTGCTCTTAGACCCAGGGTTAAGTTTAACTGAATTTGTTGAATTTGGACTATAATGTATTCTGTTCGCTGTAAAAATGTTTTGGGTTTGGGTTTTGTTTGGGTGCCCCTTCAAGTGCCGCCCGGGGGACATCTTCCCCTACCCTCACTTAGATACGCCACTGTCTTTATTTAAAGCTAACCCCCTTCTGAAAATCAAAAGACGATTATTTTGTATTTCTCAATCCTGCAGAGCAATGGACTTACGGGATGCTGCCACGGAGAAACATTTTCTACCACCCCTAGGAGTTGGCGAAGGAGATTACGCGAGATACAAGAACTACGATACGTGTGCGATTCACGTGCGGTTTTATCGCGACATATTTAATAAGTACATGGCCAACGATACCCTTTATGTTTCAAGTGTTCGCGATCCAGCCGACCAGTGGGAGTCGGCCTTTAATCAGTTTGGATTCCGAAAAGCCATCTCACGACTTGCTGATGCTAATAAGAAGATGATTGCCATAAACGACTACCAAAAGTGCCCTTTAATAAGGCAAATTCTACACTTGATGCAATCAACGAATTCCTCCGCAAACCCGAAGTATACCATAATGAATTGAATGGTAATGCTAGGCATTTTGCTCACAACGACCAGGTGTTCGATTTAGCCACCGATCTGGAAATAGAACAGCTTCAAAATGAAACGCTTGTTAATCGCACAATCGACCGACTAGTTGAGGAGCTGGACATGGTCATCGTAAACGAGTACTTCGACGAATCCCTGCTTGTCATGAAGAAAGCCTTGTGCTGGGACTTTAACGATATCTTATACATTTCTCAGAACAAGCGAGCTGTAAAGACACCATGCCGGAGGAAACACGCGCTAAAATCCGGGCATGGAACCACGCGGATACGTTACTTCACTATCGCTTCAATAAAACTCTGTGGAAGAAAATAAAAGCTTACGGACCGGAATTCCAAATAGACTTGAAGAATTTTAGACAAATGTTGATTGATGTCAAGTCAAACTGTTCCGACATCAGCAGACCGGCGGATCATGGGTATAATTATAAAGTTCTTAGGAGAAGAGCAAAGGCTAATTCTACCTCGTTGTGTAAGATGGTCGCAGGGGGTTATACGGATACATTCCAGAGAGTGTTCAAAAGACAGAAAGACAGTGGTATTGTCTTTTTGAAACCACTCCATAGAATAAATTAGAAATCATGGACGTTCACCATCAAAGCGGAAACCACTCCATAGAATAAATTAGAAATCATGGACGTTCACCATCAAAGCGGAGATGGCGTTCACTCATTCCTTCATTTTTTCATTCATTTTATTTCAAATTCTCGTAAAAAATACATTCAACAATATATTATACATATAAGAAAATATATAAACAATACAAAGAATATGGAGGAGCCAGCAGAGGCCATTGGCCTTTGAAAGGCTGGGCTCCACTTGCCGCAGATAATTATACAAAGTAAAGAGAAAAGAAAGAGTGGGTAGTATATAAACAAATGTGTACAGGCTAATTAAACATAATTAAGATAGAAATTCCTTCATTAGATGACGTTTATATTTTCGTTTGAATGAGGCAAGAGATGGGCACATTTTTCATATCGGTGGGTATTGCATTCCAAGTAATCACTCCGGAATATTTTACTGATTTACGTGAAGTATGGTATTTTAACAATGGAATATATCAATCAAAAGCATGTCTTGTGTAATGTGGATAAACATCCTTTGTTATTTTTAACATATTATCAAAAAAAGAAGGTAACATATTGGTGTGACGATGATGAATAGACAATGTTGGCATTAAGAAATTTTACAGTTGATAAAATAACGACAAAATTATCGCAAATCGTGAACATTAAGAAAATAACCATTGGCCTGGAGTTAATGTATCATTTGCAAAAACATCATGTTCATTTTTAGGTCTTTTCTTTGACTAATTCTGATTATATTGTTTCTTGTTTCATGTACTGTGTATTAAAATTGCTTATATTTTGAATCTGTATTTACCTATGCATACGTACAGAATAAACTAGGTCAGTGCTGTATTGACTGATTCTCCGTGTTGTCTTTCGGTGTCATCTACATGATATATAGATGATACTGAGGGATGGTAGGGGGAATTAGTTAATTTAGTATGTACATGTATGTCTTTGCATATGTACATTTATATATTTCCGGTAATGTTTAATTGTATCCCCTGGCAGTATGCCGGTGGGGTGTATTTTGGTATAATCTAGAAGCCTATAGATTTTGGTAATGCTGCCTCTAGTGTTCCGTCTTTTATAGGGTCAAAGGTCATATTTTGATAGATGTCTTATGTGCACTCTAGTGTGCGCTCTAACTGCCACATTCCTTGACGGATTTTTTTCAAATTTTGTATGGAGGTGTATCTTGGTATAATCTACACACCTATACCTGTTGGTGATGCTGCCCCCATTGTTCCGTCTTCTATAGGGTAAAAGCCCATATTTTTGTGGATGGTTTGTGTGCGCTTTATAGGCCACATTTCTCAAGGGATTTTGTTCAAATTTTGAACGAAGGTGTATCTTGGTACGATCTACAAGCCTATAGATTTTGCTGATGCTGCCTCCAGTGTTCCGTATTTTATAGGGTCAAAGGTCATATTTTGATAGATATCTTGTGTGCACTCTAGTGTGTGGTCTAACTACATCATTTCTTAACAGATTTCTTTCAAATTGAGTATGGAAGTGTATGTTGGTAAAATCTACGCACCTATAGTTTTTGGTGATGCTGCCACGAGTGTCCCGTGTTTTATAGGGTCAAAGGTCATATTTTGGTGGGTGTCTAGTGTGCGCTCTGCAGGTCATATTTCATGACGGATTTTTTTTAAATTTTGAAAGGAGATGTATTTTGGTAAAATGTACACATCTACACTTTTGGGCGATGCTGCCCTCATTGTTTCGTCTTTTATATGGTCAAAGGTCATATGTCTTTTATGCGCTCTAACTGCCACATTTCTAGACGGATTTCTTTCAAATGTTGTATGGAGGTGTGTCTTAGTACAATGTACACATCTTTAGCGTTTGGTGATTCTGCCACCTGTGTTCCGTCTGTTATAGGGTCAAAGGTCGTATTTTGGTGGCTGTCTTTTGTGCGCTCTGCAGGTCATATTTCATGACGGATTTCTTTCAAAGTTTGAAAGGAGATGTATCTTGGTACAATCTACACATCTACACTTTTGGGCGATGCTGCCCTCATTGTTCCGTCTTTTATATGGTCAAAGGTCATATGTCTTATATGCGCTCTAACTGCCACATTTCTTGACGGATTTCTTTCAAATGTTGTATGGAGGTATGTCTTAGTACAATGTACACATCTTTAGTGTTTGGTGATGCTGCCACCTGTGTTCCGTCTGTTATAGGGTCAAAGGTCGTATTTGGTGGCTGTCTTTTGTGTGCTCTAATTAACTGCCACATTTCTTAAAAGATTTATTTCAAATTTTCTACAGAGATGCATTATACTCTAATCTACACACATATTGGTTTGGTGATGCTGCTCCTATCCTAGTCTTGACAATAGTCCGAGCCACTAGTGGCGATCTATACATCATCCTTTTGTTTCAGGGAGGGGAGAGGGGATCTTTGTCTCTCCTTCGAACATTAGGATGACACAAAATCGCTGCCACTGCCGGGGGATACGTTCGCATTGCGCGGCAATACAGATTGCGATATTTCTAGTTAAAATACACCTTTCAATATAATGCAATCAAAGATTTCCAGTATCGTCCATGATACTGTTTAGTTATTTAATTGATTTATCAAATTAATCCATTTATATTTGACTTTAATTAAAAACACTCACAAACTATTCATACCAGCCCACTATTAAGTGCATTTTACATATATAGGCTCTTTGTTTAATTTGCACACCGCTCAGTATGATTTGTTTTTGGCCTTCTCTGAATCCGGAATAATATAAAAGGTAAATACGGATTAATTTATTTTGTTTCTCAGTTTTTCGTTCTCTGGCTTTAATTTTAAACTTCACCATAATTTAGGGATCTCATCTTATTTATTACAGAGCAATATTCTGTTGTTGTTGTTATGTTTTTTTTTCTTTCTTTCTTATATGTATGATCCAAACTGTTAAATTGCCTGGCCATTTGGTTCAATTTACTTTACAGCCGTTACCCGTTTTCCTTTTACATTCATGATGTACGGATATTTATAATTATGTTCCTGCATTTATTAATTATATCTATTGTACTGTAGATTGTGATAAATTTTGCATATGGAAACATTGTATTATCCGCTCAATCTGACTTGCGTGCAGTACTTATTTTCTTCTTTTTTTAAAGCCATGTAAAATTGGAAAAAGTAAATTTTTCCATTATTATGACAAGTTTTTCCGGCGAATAATCGATATTGTTTTCGTTTTTTCTCAAGAACCAATTAACCGTTTACCAGATTTTGAAAAAATTTGTAGCAAAATAAAGCATTCAATGAGATCTTTCATACAAAATTAAAATTAAACATGTGTGATGTATTCTTATTTTTGGGGTGCTCTACCTACCGTCTAAGAGATCTCAAGACGTTCTGCAGGGTGAGGTGGGAAGCATTGAACACATGACAATTGTGGCTACCAAAGAATGACGCCCTCTCCGTTCATTCTTCCCTTTTTCTTACCACTCAATTTTTAAATAAAAATACTCACTCAAATATAGATAAGGAATTAGATATGGATACTATTATGTTTGAAAAGGTATATATGTTAGATCAAATAACCTCAAGAATTATATACGCTTTTTATTAAATAAGAGAGTAGAAAAATCACATGCAGAACGAAATTTAGAACAGACTTATAATATTCATGGAAAAGATATACAATTAATATTTTTAAGACTTAGAAAATGCACATTGAATAGTAAGCTTAGAGAATTTCAATTTAAAATGCTTTATAATATTATATATACTAAATTACATTTATATACATTTAAAATGGTTAATAGTAATTTATGTTCTTTTTGTGGTAAATATGAAGAAACTTACGAGCATTTATTTTGTCTTTGTGAGAAAGTAAAACCAATTTGGGAAGAGTGTGGAAATTTATTTAATTTAGTAGAGATTACAAATATGAATTGGAAAGGTATCCATGTAGGGATAGTTGAGTTAAACATAGGAAAGGAACAGTTATTGAATCATATCATAATTTTGATAAAATATATGATATTTATAGATAGTTAAAATAGACAAAAACCACCAACTTATTTGGAGATTAAGAAAAGATTATTAGAAAATAGAAAGGAGGAGAAGAAATTAGCTGGGGACCGAGGTACACTCACATATCATTTTAGACAGTGGGACAATTTAGAATAGCTTCGTGCAGAATAAATAAAATAAGGAAGGCGAATAAAAGCAATGAAATGGACATGGCTGATATAATGGTCGAGATTCTCACAAAATGTAGGCAAGTTTTCAGTGGGTGTTTGTGTGGGTGCGTGTGCACGTGTGTGTGTGTGTGTGTGTGTGTGTGTGTGTTTTTGTTTATGTTTTTCTATGTTCCTGCCTTCTTCATGCATGCATGTTTCATGCTTTATTTGATGTAAATAGTAAAAGTTCATTTGTATTATTTAGATGTGAATGTAAAATCATATGCTATATAATAATATTAACATGCAGATTATTTTATGTATTGATTTCGTTATTGTTATTTTGTTATTGTTTGTGAAAAGCAATGGAGAAAATAAAATATCAATGAAAACAAAAATTCTATTCTATTCAGTTCACTTTATTTAAATTCCATCTTCGTATAAATCACGTGTAAATATACATCAATTAAAACATTTAATTCATACATGAATACATTTGAATGACATAACATTATACATATACATAAATGAATGGTGACAGAACTAAATTGGGCACAGCTAGAAAAAGGGTTTTGTCAAAACATAAATGCCGGGAAACAAATATAAAGTAAGGTATATCAAACAGAATAATTCTAGAGATTACATTTTGTACCACACAGACCCACAATGCATCATGGTAGGTCAGGAAGAGGAGGATCAGGAAGAAATAAGTAAGAAGTAAGAAGGGGAAAAAAGGAGAAAGGATTCTGATACAAAAATTCAGTGAGAGTCACGTCTGATAAGAAACTGTTTAAGTTTGCATGACCATTATACAATTGTTGTCTTATTCTGAGCTTGGTTAGTGTCATAAAGGGAATTTTGTCCAGACTAGAAAGAAATTCTTTTGTTTAAGAACTGGCAGGAAATGTACTGCTTAAAGGTTATTTAGAGTTAGTCAAGCTTATGATGCAGTATTGCATAAATTTGCATTTATAACACAGAGTCAATCTGGTTTTTGTTATTGCATGCTTCTGGCTGCCTATTCAACGTTTCTTTTTGTTAATTTTTATCCGGCAACCTGTTGGTATATAAATAGAAATATCTACCTATTGGATTTGAATTGGTCTTGCATACCTCGGATGGTTTGATGTTAATGACCCGGGCAAGTAAAGTGAATAAAGGGAGGTGGTTTAGGAAAAATCATGAGGACCCTTCAAGTTAGGGCTAGGGTGCAGAAGTTATGCACGAGCTAGATTTCAGTTATTAAGGCAGCAGAAACATTTTCTCTGGGAGATTTCCACTTCGAGGCGAGATGCGAGCCCAAGCTGCCATGTTTTCGATAAAAGTATTGGACCCTCGTCAATAGGGACTTTTAGATTTTACACAACGAGAACGTGGACTGCCACGGTGACATCCTTTTAAGGTAATGTGACGTCCTTTTAAGGCACTGCCGGGCACGTGCTAGTGCCTTGAATGAATGGCACACGTGGCAGTCCACTACGTCGACGTGCAAATCTAAAAGTCCCTAATAAGGAGCTCGACCTGCCTGCACGTTATCTGTGGTCAAGAAGCGGGGAGTCAGCGAGAGAAACATTAGGGACTTTTAGATTTGCACGACGAGAACGTGGACTAGCTGCTACGTGGACATCCTTTTAAGGCAATGTGACGTCCTTTTAAGGCACTGCGGGGGCACTGACAACTTACCTTAAAAGGACGTCACATTGCCTTAAAAAGATGTCCACGTAGCAGTCCACGTTCTCGTCGTGCAAATCTAAAAGTCCATGCAGGCCCAGCGGAGCACCCCAATTAGCATATCATTAACGGCCCGTTCTATTTGAATAACCAACGGACATCTACGTGAATCCGAACATGTGTTTGCTAGAATGTAAAATCTTAAAATTCGCGTTGCGCCTTTATTAATGCCAATATCGCTATGAAACTTTCCATACTAACTACAATTATTATGAACTTGATATCAGTGAAATAAATATGAAATTCCATGGAATAAAACTCGAGATATGAGCTTCACCCCTCGATAAACACGCCGTCTATTTTTTCTGACTCTCCCCTATCCAGCAATGCAGGAAGTAGAGACTTAGTATAAATGTTCATGAGGGTTGAATCCATATATGGGCGAAATTTTCGCTTGGCCGATGGAGTATTTTTATAGTTATAAGTTCTGTTTCATGGGGCTTCAGGGACTTTTAGATTTGCACGACGAGAACGTGGACTGCTGCGTGGACATCCTTTTAAGGCAATGTGACGTCCTTTTAAGGCACTGTCGAGCACTGGCAGTCTGCCCGGCAGTGCCTTAAAAGGACGTAACATTGCCTTAAAAGGATGTCCACGCAGCAGGTGCACGTTCTCGTCGTGCAAATCTAAAAGTCCCTATTCTCTGCGCATGCGTCTTCGGGCTCAGTGCATTCGGCCGGCAACACATGTAGAACCCAGGCACACGCGAGGTTTCCCTGACATAACATACATTTGAATGAATAGGACTGGTCATAACATATTGCGCACACGAAGGCTTGTTTTTGTTCAATGAGATTCGGACGTTGGGGTATGTTTTCTCTGACTCTACCCTATCCAGCAACTATAAAGAGATATTTCAGAAGGATTGAGATTATTAATTTCTTTTCTGTTCATATGAGGCAATTCTTGGCCGGTCTCGAAAAATGGTGAATTTTACGGTGATTTCGTATCTCATTTTTCGTTTTTTCGTCAAAATTATCCCTTAAATTTCACATTTTCGGTGCATCAATAACTTTTGTTATACACATGAGTGTCTTGCACATTTTTAAATAATCGATTTAGTAGCTTTGATTGCTGATATTCATCAAATTAATGAAGAATTTGCCTTCGAAATTTGTTTACTTTTTTCGCATCAATCGGTACACAATTGTTTATTTTATGCAAATGATGTTTACTGGACGAGAGTCGATCGCTCGGTAATTGGGGTGCTCCGCTGCGCCTGCATGTTACAGAGCTGAGCTGCCCAGTCGGCGGCGTTGTCTACCAAGTTTAGAGACTGGCCGAGCGACCTGGGGCTGTGAGGGACTCACCAGATGGAAGCTACCCTATATTAAAGTTATGTACTTGTAAATTATTTTATGTTCTGTTCATCTTGAACGCCACAATTTGAAGGCTGAAGATTAAAACTTCATTATACCTCTATACAATTGTGTTATGTTGTGATTTCTGATAAGGTAGCAGTTTAAAGAATTAAAAAAAGTCACTCACGTGACAGTGAGGCGGATAAATCGTTTAGCATGTGAACAGTTCAAACATTGAAAAGTTACACGTTCTACCCAATAATCTGCTTGGACCCGGTCGTTTTACCCTTAATAATTATCTTAAGGTGGGTGGGTCGTCAGTTTCCATGTGCAAAAGGTCATAATTCACTGAAAACAGATTTAGTGGAAATACCATGAATGGGTGTACAAGTCTGCACACAGCAAACCGGTAGGCCAATCAAGAAATACTCCCTCATCTCCGGAAGAGTCTTCGGGTAATGCAAATGTCAGATAATGACTTAACCATATAGGTAAAGGACAGGGCATTACATAAACCTGGTGGTCAAAAAAAACGGAAGGCTAATCCTGGTGATTGACAACACTTCTACGTGTCTTTAAAATCATTGAGTCGGCTAATCAAATTGTTCCAGAGAAAGAATTGGGGGATACAACATTTTTAAAGGGCATTTGGTGACAGTTTTTTTTTCAGAAGCCGCTATGCACTTATAATACCTTATGCATTATACCTTTTATAAGACTGAATCAAAATCATAATGACAGAATAATATCTTAGACTCATTTGCTACATGTACATAATAATAACGCTTTATTATCACTATTTTCATCATTATAATAATCATCGTTGTTACCATAAATATCATTGAGATAATATTAGTATTGATATGCAGTAATACTAGTTATATAATAATCATCGTTGTTACCATGAATATTATTGATATAATCTTTAGTATTGATATGCAGTAATACTAGTTATATAATAATCATCGTTGTTACCATAATTAATATGTAGTATTACTATTTATGTAATAATCATCGTTGTTACCATAATTAATATGTAGTATTACTATTTATATAATAATCATCGTTGTTACCATAATTAATATGTAGTATTACTATTTATATAATAATCATCGTTGTTACCATAATTAATATGTAGTATTACTATTTATATAATAATCATCGTTGTTACCATAATTTATATGTAGTATTACTATTTATATAATAATCATCGTTGTTACCATAATTAATATGTAGTATTACTATTTATATAATAATCATCGTTGTTACCATAATTAATATGTAGTATTACTATTTATATAATAATCATCGTTGTTACCATAATTAATATGTAGTATTACTATTTATATAATAATCATCGTTGTTACCATAATTAATATGTAGTATTACTATTTATATAATAATCATCGTTGTTACCATGAATATCATTGATATAATCTTTAGTATTGATATGCAGTAATACTAGTTATATAATAATCATCGTTGTTACCATAATTAATATGTAGTATTACTATTTATATAATAATCATCGTTGTTACCATAATTAATATGTAGTATTACTATTTATATAATAATCATCGTTGTTACCATAATTAATATGTAGTTTTACTATTTATATAATAATCATCGTTGTTACCATGAATATCATTGATATAATCTTTAGTATTGATATGCAGTAATACTAGTTATATAATAATCATCGTTGTTACCATAATTAATATGTAGTATTACTATTTATATAATAATCATCGTTGTTACCATAATTAATATGTAGTATTACTATTTATATAATAATCATCGTTGTTACCATGAATATCATTGAGATAATCTTTAGTATTGATATGCAGTAATACTAGTTATATAATAATCATCGTTGTTACCGTGAATATCATTGAGATAATCTTTAGTATTGATATGCAGTAATACTAGTTATATAATAATCATCGTTGTTACCATGAATATTATTGAGATAATCTTTAGTATTGATATGCAGTAATACTAGTTATATAATAATCATCGTTGTTACCATGAATATCATTGAGATAATCTTTAGTATTGATATGCAGTAATACTAGTTATATAATAATCATCGTTGTTACCATGAATATCATTGAGATAATCTTTAGTATTGATATGCAGTAATACTAGTTATATAATAATCATCGTTGTTACCATGAATATCATTGAGATAATCTTTAGTATTGATATGCAGTAATACTAGTTATATAATAATCATCGTTGTTACCATAATTAATATGTAGTATTACTATTTATATAATAATCATCGTTGTTACCATAATTAATATGTAGTATTACTATTTATATAATAATCATCGTTGTTACCATGAATATCATTGAGATAATCTTTAGTATTGATATGCAGTAATACTAGTTATATAATAATCATCGTTGTTACCGTGAATATCATTGAGATAATCTTTAGTATTGATATGCAGTAATACTAGTTATATAATAATCATCGTTGTTACCATGAATATTATTGAGATAATCTTTAGTATTGATATGCAGTAATACTAGTTATATAATAATCATCGTTGTTACCATGAATATCATTGAGATAATCTTTAGTATTGATATGCAGTAATACTAGTTATATAATAATCATCGTTGTTACCATGAATATCATTGAGATAATCTTTAGTATTGATATGCAGTAATACTAGTTATATAATAATCATCGTTGTTACCATGAATATCATTGAGATAATCTTTAGTATTGATATGCAGTAATACTAGTTATATAATAATCATCGTTGTTACCATGAATATCATTTGAGATAATCTTTAGTATTGATATGCAGTAATACTAGTTATATAATAATCATCGTTGTTACCATGAATATCATTGAGATAATCTTTAGTATTGATATGCAGTAATACTAGTTATATAATAATCATCGTTGTTACCATGAATATCATTGAGATAATCTTTAGTATTGATATGCAGTAATACTAGTTATATAATAATCATCGTTGTTCCCATGAATATGATTGAGATAATCGTTATCATTGATATGTAGTAATACTAGTAATATAATTACTATGGACATGAGTACCTTCCTGGCCGCATCCTTACGGATCCTAGAATTTCGCCTGTTTTTTATTTTAGATTTAAAACAATATTGAATGGGCTCTTAAAGTGGTGATCATCATTCAAAACTGAGGTTATAAGCCGTCATGTATGATAGCGTAGTCTACTGCGGCGACTTCAGTCCACTTCTTTAGTTTGCTTTTGCTTTCGTCCAGGATTGTGATATAAAGTTGTGTTCAACTAAAAGAATAAACCCTTTCACGGTTAGGGCCGCCATTTTAATTTGAGAGTAAACATTGGGTCGTCAATGTTTTCAGATGCGCATGTATTGTTGCGTCACTGCCTGCGCTGGGCGCTCACATCATATTGACATGGGCGCCATTTTAAATTACGAGTAAACAACTTCGTAATTTAAAATGGCGCCACTTTCAGCGCGTGCGCACTCTTGTAACCGTGAAAGGGTGTATTGAATGTAGCTCACATATGATTGAACCATTACAGTCGCCATTTTGTTGTTTGATGTTTATTACTTTAAAGGTACTGTGTCCCATTTGCAGGCCAAAAAAATGTAAAGGTTAAATTCCAATGGCATTTGAAAGATAATACTAATTTAGAACTTCTGTCAAAACGAAAGGGCTTGAAAATGTCTTTTTGTGGGAAAATAACGACGATAATTTGTCAAATCGACATAGGTGATTGCAATCACTTTAGTAAATAGTCTGATTTTTAGACCCTTGTACCGAATGGTCGTATGTTTTGTGCTTCGCAAAGACTCAATCAGTTTAATTTTGGTCGTTACAAGAAGTGGGCTATTGATGTAGACAAATGCTGCATGTACCTGTTACAGCTCATTTTATGTATGTTATTACCAAAGAAAAGAAGTCAGTCAGTCACTCAATAGTATCTGACAGTGAAGTCTATAAAGTAAACGGGTTTCCTTGCATAATTTGAATACTAGGACATTGCTAACGTTTAAATTTCACAGATAGGACATACATGACATATTCATGATTCTTGCAATGTTCTACAGAATTTGATGTTGCCTGCAAGAGGGACACGGTATCTTTAATGAATTTTTTCTTGAGATTTAAGCGATGAGTTTAAATAAGTTTGAGACATAAATCATAGCTTTTTAGCACTGTTTGTACAAAAGAATAACCTTAAGAATGATGGTTGCTTTGGGATCAACAAACATCAAGGTCATATTAGACTTTAATGGGTTGATTGGGACTGCGTCCACTGGCGTAATGATGCCCCCGGAAATATGAAAATCGCGCCGGCCGATATTTGGCTCAATGGGGGGGGGGAGAGGGTGGGGGCGTAGTGAGCACCTTTTTCCTACTCAACCCCCTTTAGCCAAAAATAAAAAGGTAAATTTGTGGTCACCATCTTTTTTTTTGGCCAGGGGTGGGGCCCTTTTTATTTCCTTTTTTGCCAAACGCCCCGCCCCCTGGATCCGCGCCCGGACGGAAGGACGGACGGACTGCAGCGTTACTTATCCCCTCCGACTTCTCGATAACACCAAAACACACGGACTCTAAAACAGGTAACAATTACAAGAATATGAAAAACGTTCCTCTGAGTATTGAATTGATATTCTCATTCCAATTACTTTACATTTGCTAATTTAAGATTCCTTTGCTTAAATTTTTAGTTCAGTTTTGTTCCATTTTCTGTGTAATAGTTCACTAGGGATAAAGAGGCGCACAAAGAAGGCTGGGATGCTGAAAACTTAGCACAAATAAAGGCACAGATAAAGGTTGGGCTCTGAAGCTTAGCTTTACGCTATCACGTTCTGACCCTGGTAAAAAGGGGTTGTGTCAAAAGAGATTCCATGGAAACGGTTAGGCCTACAACATAGTAAGATCAAAGTTAACCTCACTCAGTCTTAACAAATTCATTCCCAAATGAACAATTAAGTAGGATATTCTTCCACAATAAATTTGATTTGGATATATTTACCTGATCAATGCTTCAAATTGAAGGGGAAGGACTCATTTAGGCAGGTTTTTGTCAACGAAGACCTGACCTCTACGCGCTATACTGTCTTGATGGCAGCAAAGAAATCTGCAGAGGTGAAATCTGTTTCCACAAAGGCAGGAAACATCGTCTGCAAAATGAATGATGATACTTTTAAGATAATTTCAACCCCTGACGACTTGTTCGCAGTGGGTTTAGATAATGTCGATTACAAAAACTTCAGACTCCGCTTGTTGGAGTAATGTCTCCTCATAATGTCTTTTTTATGATACAAACATTCTAATAACATGTTTGATAACACTGTATCACATTCTTATAAGTTATGTCCAAATTCATTTGATAGTACATTGCCACTGACGGTAAAAATCAATTAGTATCTCCCATGTAAATGTGCGTTCGCTAAACAAAAATATTGATTCCTTAAAGTTGTTATTTGAAGATTGTGTTAAGTTCAGATTCGATGTAATTGCATTATCAGAAGTATGGAGAGTTTTAGAAAAATCAACCTTGGAAATGGAAGGTTATGTATTGGAGGTGAAGTGCCGGGATGGTAAAGAAAGAGGAGGAGGGGTAGGAGCTTATATTCGTTCTAATTTGAAATACGTCGTGAAAGATTATACAGTGAAGCATACAGAATCAATCTGGTTTGAAATAAACAACGGAGAATTTCAGAAGGTGATGGTAGGTGTTTTATATAGGAAACCAAATACAGATGTTAAAGAGTTTCAAGATAGTCTTCTCACAGTTTTAGAAGACATTAAAGTTGACAGACGCAATAGCATTATAATAGGAGATTTTAATATAAATTCATTAAGTTCAGACGAAACAACAGAAGGGTTTTCAACAGCGATGAAATGCGTAGGAATGGAGCAGAAAATAGAATATCCAACAAGAGTAACCAGTGAGTCTGTAACATTATTAGACCATATATACACTAATATGAACAAGTATGATAATCACTCGGGTGTTATAGAATGTGATATTTCTGATCACTACCCTGTGTTCATGATTTTAGCAAATCCATGTAGTCTGAAGCAGCAGCATTATCCACAGACTGTAACTTACAGATGTTATAAAAACTATGATGTACAAAACTTTAAAGATGATCTTGCTGGGCAAGACTGGCAGCACATCAATAACTGTAAAGATGTTAACATGGCATATTCCATTTTTC
>CP137673.1:32913190-33061225 GCA_037976565.1 Mesocentrotus franciscanus
TGATCTTGCTGGGCAAGACTGGCCACATCAATAACTGTAAAGATATTATTAACATGGCATATTCCATTTTCATAATTTGTTTAATAATGTTTGTTATAAACATGCACCAATCAAGGAGAAAAGAAGCTGCAAAGGACGCTTATAAAACCTTGGATAACCAAATCAATAATGAAGTCTGTTCGGAAAAATATAAATTGTTTTTAAAAGTAAGAAAATCAAATTTTGATGTAAGTGATGTACAAAATATCGGAGCTACAGAAACGTATTAACGACTGTTCTTCGCAATGCCAAGAGAAATTATTACAGTGATTTGTTAGCTGAGAACAGCAATAACACTGGTAAAACGTGGAACATCATAAATGAATTACTATCTGGGAGAAATAATGGTAACAAAGGTACTAAGGTTGAAAAACTTATAAGGCGTATTAATGGAAAAGAGGAGGTTCTAACAACTGATTCTGAAATTGCCAATGAATTTAATGATTTCTTTGTAAACATAGGTCCAAATCTAGCATCAGCAATACCAAATGTACCCACATTATTTGAAGATTATTTGAATAATAGTGTTGAGCAATCCCTTTTTGAAACCGGTCACAATGAAGGAAGTTCATGACCACATGTTGGCTCTAGACGAGAAGAAAGCTTGTGGTTACGACAACATTCCAGTTCGCCTGATTAAGGATGGTGCATCTATTTTGGCTGAACCATTAACACTTATCTTCAATCTTTCATTGGAAACAGGAAATTTCCCTGATCAAATGAAAATTGCTAAAGTCACTCCACTGTTTAAGAAAGGTAATAAACATGAAACAGGGAATTATAGACCCATTTCCGTCTTACCAATTTTGGGTAAAGTATTAGAAAAAATAGTTAATGTTCGATTGACCAGTTTTCTAGAAACGCATGACATTTTATATCACCATCAGTATGGATTTAGAAAAAGTATAGTACTAAATTATCAGTAATTAATCTTATGAATACGGTATTGAAAAGTATAGACGAAGGATGTGTTACGCTTGGTGTGTTTCTTGACTTTCAAAAGGCTTTTGACACAATAAACCATAACATATTATTTAAAAAGCTATCCTATTATGGCATCTGAGGACATGCACTGAAATGGCTCGAAAGCTATCTTAGTGACAGAATGCAGTTTGTGAAATACAAAGAGTCATCATCAGAAAGTAGATATATCAAATGTGGTGTACCACAAGGTTCTGTCTTAGGACCAACTCTGTTTTTAATCTATATAAATGACTTGCCAACTGTGACAAATTATTTCAATTTCAGACTATTTGCAGATGATTCTAATATATTTCATACTTTTCCCAAAGGTGTAGATCAAATAGATGAGTCTGAAGTAAATGAAAATTTAAAATCAATACAGAATTGGTGCACTGCAAATAAGCTTACTATCAATGCGTCAAAAACCAATTTCATGTTCTTTAGTAGCCGTCGAAGAAAGGCCGTGCTTAGAGGGAGAATAAAAATATCTGAGGCAGAATTAAGAGAAGTGGAGGAAGCGACATTTGTTGGCATTATCATTGACAGACATTTAACATGGAATTCACATATAAAATCTGTTAATGACTGTATACGGAGAAAGGTCGGTATCCTCTTTAAATTACGGCACTTTGTCCCTAAACATATATTGATACTGTTGTATAAAGCTCTGATACAGCCACATATTACATATGGCATCGAGGTTTGGGGTAGTACTTATAAATCACACCTGAATTGTATATTTTATACTCAAAAGATGGCTGTACGTGCTATAACTTTCAAGCCACATCGTTCTCATACTAATGCACTGTTTCATGACCTCAAATTGTTGAATGTTTTTAAATTGCATAAATTATCTATTTGTACTTTTGTGTTTGATTTGATAAATGAACGATTGCCTCATTCCTTAAAACATTATTGCAGTATGATACAACATGAATATTCCACAAGACAAAAACGGGTCGACAATTACGTCTTCCTTTATTCAAAACAGACCAAGAAAAGTTTTCTGTTTCGTTTGTAGAAAGTAATTTTTGGAATATGCTTCCTACTGATCTAAGAATTGAGAGATCAAGAACCTCTTTTCGTAAAAAACTTACAAAATTACTCTTGGGTGAAAACCACGAATTATAACCTTGTAATTATAGATGTATATAGCAACCAGTCTCGTCTTTTAAATTGTAATATTATACACAAATCTTATTTATAGGATTTGGAAACATATTGTGTATTTTTCAATGAACTTAATTTCAGGCTTTAGATAACGAGAGTCAGACTCGACTAGCACATGTGCTATTTTTGACTCTATTTTACCATCGATCACAAACTCATTGTAAATAGTCATTTATTGTTTTACTCTTGACACTAAAATTACTTATAACTGTTTTTTTTGTTATTTTTATAATGTACATGTATATCGCTGTAGAACATGTATTTTTATAATTCATGTCATGTATTTATGTTATATTGACATTGTCATTGTACATATATATCTTTGTTCCAATGTTTTAATGGTGGTGAATAAATAAATTCAATTCAATTCAATTCAATTTCTTCCTCATGAGGATCACCACGCCTTGTGATTTAGAGGAAATTCCTCTCTCTCTCTCTCTCTCTCTCTCTCTCTATCTATATATATATATATATCTTTTCTATCTCTCTCTTTCTCCTTCCGCTTCCACCGTTCGATTTGGGGCAGGTGAGGCCCCATCCATCCGTAGAAATATGTTTAAATGTCAATGGTGCATCTAAGATGGGGGTTCAAACAAATGGAGATAAATCAAATGGAACTTGCTTCATATTGTATTTCAGAGGAAAGTATTATAGGCCACACACTTGATTAATGATCCTTAAGAAAAATCAAAGTAGTCGAAAGTTACTTTTAGTAATCCTTTATTATGTGAAGTTTACCTAATATATGCAACTAATGAATCACCCTCATAATTTATATCAACTTCATGGCTCTTTCCGCATCTAGAAATTGCACATTTCTTATAATTTTATTCTATGACAAGTATTTACAATACATTGTTTTAGAATGAAATTGAATGAACTGCACATAATTGTGTTATATACAACATACAATATACTTATTTCCATATAGATAGTTGTCTCTTTAAAGATTTTTCCTCTGAACCTCTTCAATTTTATAAATATGAATACCTTAATAGGCATTTAAATTGCCTAGGTCCCTCCGTCATATTTTCAGCTCGACTTGATACATACACTTTCACTTTTGTCGATGAATACTACTGAAAACTAACAGTCAATATAGCTATCTTTTATATAAAGAATAAAATTGTAGTTACAAATTTATGTACATACCACAAACGATACGAGACGAAACTCGAAGTACAAAAAAATAAGACACGACACATTATATCCAAATGGAATTTGTACACGTCATCAGCTGCGAAAAGTTTATGTCATTTTTTTCATTTCCCTATTCCATCAAAATAAACTCATTTGCATTGATACAGCTGCAGACCTAAAATATATCTTGGTAAAAGTACATCCATCATACACATATCAGTTTGCAGCTTCTAAAATGGCGGAAAATATATTTTTGGTCAAAGGAGCAGCTCAGTAAAAAAAAATCAAAATGATGTTGGAACGTCCAAAAGCAATCAATCTTCCAAATGAAAGCACTACACCACACCCTCAAGAAATTTTGTAAATACACATTGGCTCATGTATAGCGATTTACAGTAGATATCTTACGCAACATTTAGTACTAAACATTTAAGCTGTGATTTTTATACCGTCTAAGAATTTTGTTTTAATGAAATGTACACTGTTAATACATCGATATCCCCGCCTAGTATAAAAACAAGAATGCAATCGAATTCAACATAATTACCTGAGAGGAGCAAAGAAGCAATGGATTTAACTTCACGTAAAATATTTTAGAGGTCTCGAATTGAATGCACAAAGACAATCTGACTATAAAATTAAAATGATATCTCATTTTGAGGTCTTACTAATATATTTGTTTCACAATCCATATATTTTAGCATGCCGTGCTTCCGGTGATGAGTTGTGAGTAGTTTTGCATCTATGGTGTGAGAAACCAGTTGTTTAAATCATATTCATTATTTCAAAACAGAATTGCAATAGTTGTGACAAACCTTTACATTTCGATGTGTACTACTCCAGTTCCCTACTTCAAAACATTTTACCCCTCTTGGTGATTTATTAAAATTGGTTTCAGATATATGTTTATATCTATTAAATAAAACATATTAGAATCCAAAACATATTTATTTTAGGTTAAACAAGGTAATGATCATTCTAGGAAATTGGCATACCAGAGGGTTGATATCAGGGAATGTAAATAATCATCAGTTCTTAATTAATCCATAATACGTAGGAATTGTTAGAAATATTTCATTCAAATAAAAATACACAGGTAATCTTTCATTTGCATAATATATACATTTCTTTTCTGCTTCCTAATTAGCCAAGTAATGTGCGTATGATATATTATTCACTCTATATAACTTATAGAATAAAACTGTATTAAGCATTCGCTGAGGTTACGAATGTCTCGTAAAACAATTATTTTCAATAATTATTATCTAGTACTGGCAATGACACACATTTCTGAGAATACATAGTTACAATGAAAAAAACTTTCTATATCAATTCTATGAAAGATTAAATTAAAGATTTTTTTCAGGAGCGGTTAAGTCTCAGTACATTTTATTCATCTTCATGCACTGTTAAATCATAATTGCAAGGCATTAATTCAAAAGTCGTTGAAATTACATAACAGTATCCCCCAGTGTTAGAAAGAACCGAGGGTTTCATTAGAATTACAATACACTAATCCGTGTTCTAGGTTACCCGTGGAAGTGGAAATGACGTATGGGTAGAAAATCATATGCAAGAGCGAGGGTATTAAGGAGTTCGCCTGATCTAGCAGCAGAATAATTAAACGTAGGAGAAAGTGAGAAAGCAAACATAAAAGACATGATAAATATCACATTATGATCATTTAATCTTGCTATTAGAGCAAGCCCTGATATACCCACTATCTAAAAGATTTTCAAATGCCGCTAAATAATGTATCAGTTAATTTCCCGCGTGCATAATTACGTAAACCTTTAGTACATTACGTGATAAACACTTGTTAGCAGCAACCAATATCAAGAATGGTTAGATATTCACATATTATGATCAATCCACAGTAATTTAGTATAATGACATATAAAAGTGACAATTCTCAATGAATCTATAATTTTTAGCTAATTTGAAAAAAGTCAAATTGAAACTAAATATGCACGCAAGTACTTGCGGAAAGTGAATGGTTCATCTCTGTACATGCGATACTATTTTCAACATCATTTCGTCACTTTTTATCAAACATGAGTGCTTAAAACAGGACTATTTGCACATATCATCCATGTAGACAGTGCCATTGATAAAGAGAGTTTGGCCAACCGGTTCGAGTTGGGCAAGCACACACCAAAAAATAAGAATATACGCCAAGTTGTGACCAAATCAAACAAAGTTTGCTTAACTCTGTATAGATTGCTCTGAACCGAACTTATGCAGGGCTCCCTCCTTTTAAAGTCAAATCAAATTGCCTCTAAACAGAAATTTCACTCTTTCCGAACTACAGGCACATTGAAATGCCACGTTATGCAATCTTACAACGAAAGGACACTAAATTATCACACACAGTCATGCATTCTAACAGCACCGTTTTATAAGGCACAACCTTTTTTCTGTATATCTGCATCATACCTAGGGGGTGTTTCACAAAGATCCTAAGTTGAACTTATCTCTAAGTTGGACTTAACAATTATGGAAAGCCGTTGCATCTTTGAAAATATTTTGTAAAAGTTATTTTAAAAGGCATAAAATGTTGATTCAAATCATTCATATTTTCTATTATCAAGGAAATTTCATATTCTTGATGTGGAATTTATGAAAAGTCTAAAATACTTGAATCTTTGCTTCTGAATATATTTTATTTTAAGGCTACAAATGGCTATCCATAATTTTTAAGTCCAACTTAGAGTTAAGTTTGACTTAGGATCTTTGTGAAACACTTCCCTAGACTCTAGAGCAATAATTTAGCCTTAAATGTGGCCAATATATAGGCAGATTATGTATCATTTTATACTTCACGCTATAATTATTATGGACACGAAAGGTACGGGCGTTGTACCCCAATCCCATTTTCACCGTATTTGTTAATCCAAATCCACTTTCTATCTTCTTTATTTGGGGTTCTTGGGGATCTCTGGAGTTTGTCCACTGACTTTGCAATTTGTCTATAGGAAAACGGTAGGGTATATTGAACTGCTTTGCTTATAGCCTTGATATATTGATTGACATTTTAATTATTTGTAATTTGTTTACAATTCATATTTGAAGGATATTATTATGAGAATATCAAATCAGAGATAGCATGTGAAATCAGACACCCATATTCATACCACAGAATAGCCGTCAGGATAAAGAAATAACTTGTGTCTCCATTAGGCCCAATTTTCATGACGTCCACTTGCAGTATTCTGTCCATGACAGGACTCCTTCCTTTCATAGCAGAGCAAATATTTAAAATGTTTCTCCATAGAGGAGTTCAGAACAATTTAAACAATTTCCTCTGACACTGATAACATATGGGCTCGCTCTCTCTGCAGGCTTTTCATCGTTTCTTCATCCTGCGACTTTGTGAGACCAGGCATAAAGGGCGTATTATCATGCTTTGTCTGCTTTCCCAGGTCTTGTTTGTCGTGTTTTAGTGCGTTTCCTTGATTCGGATGTCTTTGCTTTTGATTGTTTGTGGGATGGTTTGTAGCCATGGTCTGCTTGGAGTAGTCAGCAATGTCTTCACCACTTCTGTCAGAACACCATGACGAGGACTGCATGACTTTAGAGTGGGGTACGTAAGGAGACACAAATTTCTGCGCTTTTCCAGGAAGACCAGATGAGTGCCAAGGAGCTTTGCCCTTGTCTCCTGGTTCATGCTTATTCTGTTGCACATTTGAGGTTTGATCGAAACCTGCATTGTTCTTCTTAGCGCTGCCGCCAAATGTTGTTGGTGAATCGTGAAATGAGGGGCTGTCACTTACTCCTGCCACTGTATAATTACCAATCTCCTCTGTGACGTAATCATCAGACGAAGATGCATCATAAGAGGTGCTTGTAACCTTTCTATCACTTCCAGTTGACGAATCTAGAGAGGAACTGAGAGGAACGTATCCGCTAACACCAGTCTGGGTGTAATCGTTGATGGGATCAATAGCTTGAATATGTTCCTGTAGGTTGTCGTGTGCTATGTACCCGTCGTCAGACGATGAAAACGGTGGTGCAATATCCCCATCGTCGACATCACTAGACGACAGGGTATCAATAGCAGAATCCGACTTGGAGCTGGTCTCGCTACCCCGATGCTTGGAGGTACCTATCAAATTAGCTTCCACTAAGGACTCGTGCGTCACCTGAGCGAGGTCAATCTCATCGATATCATCGACCATGGTCAATCCTCGTTGAAGTAATGACGCCATCATGGGAATCTCATGTTCGTATCTCGGGCTTGGTACGAAGTTAGGACTCCAGGCCGGAAGTTCATGTGGGCTGTGAACACCTGGTGAAGGGGCATCAAATACTTCCTTCTCATGGCGATGACATGGCTCATACGACACCTGACGATCAAAGGCTGGTTTCTGTAAATGTTACATGATATATCAACGGCATTAATTTGGAGAATTATTACATTATTTAATAATTGATGAGCTGGTTCCCAAAAACTAAGTTTTACATTTATAACTCTCTTCCGATCATGATCATCGGTTACCGATTGATATATAAAACCTTTTTATAAGATTTTATAAACAATCAGCGGAGGGCCAAAGTCAAAAACCGTGCTTAGTTTTTTATTTGCCTGCCACTACCGCATAAACTAAGCACACCTTGTTATTCGAAAGATTTTATCATAATACACAATATTTCAGAGGTGTTTTTTTTTTTTGTAGCGAACACCCCTACATCGGAGGGGGCGTCCAAGAAAGCGGCACTTTTGACGAAAATTTGTATTTTGTAAATAATATTTTAATGAAACCTTGAACCACCATGAGTTTGGTGTCATATGAAAGATAATTAAATTAGCTATATTTTGATACCAATTTCAACGAAATTGGGATTAATTAACATCGAATATTTAAGTAAAAAACATGATTTGTTGTGATTTTTTTCGAAATATTGAATTTTATCAAAAACCATTACTTTCCATATATCAAAATCGGAGAGGTGTATTTTTTCATAACTTTTCAGGAATTCGCCCATGTACAAGGACAATATCCTGTGAAAAGGAGAGGTTTATATCTCCTTCCAGTGAAAAGTTATAGCAATCCAAAGTTATTGATTTGATTTCCACAAAAACAACATTTTTGCCCACATGTGTATTAACTGTATGCATATTGCGATGTATTAGTGTATTAAGGACCTGTTTGGTGTGTTTACACCGAGTTTTAAAGATAAGTTTTAAGAAAAACCTCTATTTACCATGGATTTGGTGTCAAAATGAATAATTAAAATACCTTCATGTTGATATCAATTTCAATGAGTTATGGTAGTGTGTGAAATATAAATTTTGAGCCCAAAAGGTGCTTTTTGTAGATATTTTTTTCCTCTAATTTTGGCCAGTATCTCGGTATATTAAGTCGACAAAAGTGATAGGACATTTAGTAGTGCAGAAATTTCTAAGGATTTGGAGCGCTGAGTGCTATTGATAAGTTCTTCTTCTGTACTCTGGGATGTTTCAGGAAATGTGGGTATTGGCAGTTGCGTTTTATGTTCTGTCTTGCAAACTCAGCATGTCATCTCAAAGACAACAAATGTCATATGTCATACTGCCTTTTTGTCAACCCAGTTGGGGCGTGGCCTTGGGGTACTCATATTTAAAAAGGTAAATAATTACAAATTAATTAGCAAATAATTATGTCTGTTCGTTAATAGATGCACGAAATAATTGTTTTTACCAAGACTTTGTTGTGTTCGAGATTGAAGTTGTCCTTGAATTGGGGCTTAAGCCATCGCAGTTTGATATACTTCCATTTAGCTATGAGGAGGACTGTGACCACCAGTATGAGTACTACCACTCCAATAAGAAGAAGAAACCAAAGATTGAAACCAGAACCTGGAGGTAAAATGAAAAAACCTTTTTGATTAATAATTACAAACAAATCGCATTATTATTGTAGTTTATAGCACTGGTAAAGTGTCATTTAACGTCTTGACAACTAGGAGTGTTTTTTGTCGTAAAACTAAAGCCTTCTACTCCCGTTAAGCTCTGAATCTTAAACGTTTTGCAAACCTCTAAAGTTATAGACATTATACTTGAATCTTTATAATTGTCTTAGAATTTCATAGTTATAACTAGTCAGTCACTGTTTTATTTGGCATCTTTCCGCCTAAAATGACTATGGGTTATTTCTGTCTCATTTGGCGGAATCTTTATTTGTACGATGATTTTTTTTTAACGCACCAACAAGCATTCAATGAAAATGAGCTCCTAAAGTTAATCCCTTATTAGCACTACATCCTCACTAATGTGGATCATGCAGAATATCGTCATAGAAAATTAAAAGTAGACGACTGAAATTAATGAATTTAATGAATATGCGTCCATTTAAAGCAGAAAATGCGACATCCCAAAGCTTCTGGATCGTTTAGGATCTTTATATTTTTCTTAGTTCACTCAAAAGCATATTGGAAGATCCTCAGCAACAGAACCCTATTATGCTACCTACCGCTTTGATGGATATTGTTTGAATAAATCAGAGCTATTCCGTTCTGGTTGCTCCTATAATCCTTCCTCAGTAATGGCGTCACTTGAACTTTCATCACGTGACCTTCAACATCCAACCAGGTGTTCTCCGATTCGATCACGTGATATTCTCTTCCCTGGTCATCTGTCCACGTGATACGGTATCCCATGACGCAATCTGGGTAGTGTTCAGGAGGTTGCCACTCTATGACGGTATTGTCCTCTTGGTCTGCAGAGACGGAGACTGAGCGGGGTTGAGATCCTCGCTCGTCTCATTTTAGAAATTAGAAAAAGAAACAGTGCTAAAACTCAATTTTCGTCTTAGAGGGTAATACAAAATAACTATATTATAATAATATGCTCACCTGGTATGCTGATGACTATCTGAATATGTGTATATCTAAAAGTTAGCATTTGTTATTATTTTACGCCTATAATGCAACCAATCGGCAATATTACAAAATTGAAACCGCGCCTTTCATCATTAATAAGAAGAAAAAAAGACAACAACAACATAGCGTTCTTATGGGTTTTAATGTCGAATTGATGACATGAAATTGTAGTATACTACAGAGTGAACAAGGATAAACAAATTGATATGAATAGACTTTTAAGGTGTAAAATAATACTTACCGACAACATGCCTTTTCAACTGCAGAGGGATGGTGTTCCTCGTTCCTCCAGCGGAGTTGTTGGCAAAAACCACCACATCGTAATCTTCCCATCTACTCAGACCTTTCAAAGATACCGTAGTGGATGATCTATTTACAGTGCTGCTAGTAAAGATATCTCGGGATTCCCATAATATAGCTCGCACCTCGTAGAATAGTAGATCTCCATTCCAATGATCTTGATCTACAGCCTGTGAGAAGGGAAAGAAATATCATGACAGATTTTATTCGTAACAAAGAAAACTCAATTTTAGTGACGTTTTTCGTTATCATTATAGTGACCTAAAATAAGTATGGTTGTTTTGTGATCTATTGCAAAAATGTAGGTCTACAGTGATTAATCATGAATACGTTTACTAAATATTAGATTTAATCTTTTACACACACCATTTGAATCATCCGACCAGACAGACTAAGATGCCTATAAAAATAGACCTTCCATATCCAGAACAAATTTATGACTAACCATTTTTGGAAGAGCAAGGAAGCTCGTTTAATTCTTGAATAAAGCTATGAAATGTTGGCTCTGTGACAGGCTCTATAAGCCTTTATAAAATCAACTTCCTCCTGTGGTGACCAGTCGTAACCCCGTTCACTCCTGCGCATGCGTGAAGTGCAATTTTCATATCAATGAGTTATTAATTAAAAAGCAATTGATTCCATGCATATCCGTACTAACCAATCAAATGTCCATTTTACATAATGTTATGTATTCTGGATCAGCAAGACCCTATGTTTGCAGGTTTTAGTAAGCCCTGCATTCCTCGAACGAAATTCTAAGAGGTCAACTAGCAAACACAGAGTTAACCCTAATTCAATAACGACGTTAAAACTAATCTTGAGTTCTGATATATGGAATTGTATTTCGAGACACAAAGCAAGGTACTGGCTCAAATCAATTCAGAGTCAACAATTGGCTGTGAGAACCAGGAGAATAATGTTTAAACATACCAATGAAAATTTGCTAGTAATCAGATAGAGTGAGGAGCCAACTCTTCTTTTGTCATGTACTAGTCGGGTACAATAGCTCAATTTCCATATTGTTGTGTTTATTACTCGGCTTTTATACAATTTCTACCGATTCGGCAGATATCATACATTGTATTTTTGAACACTTAATGTACATAAGATTCGTTTGATTTTATAAGTATTTATTTATTTCTAATCACAAGAACCCAAGATTATCTGACTGAGAATGATTGAGAGGGATTTTAATGCACATATACCTTCCACTTAATCACTATCTCCCTCTGATCAGGTTCAGTGCATGAAAAACTACTGTTAACAAGCTGCAGATCATGAGGCCCCATCGACGGAGCTGGAAAAAAGAAATGATAGTAAACCGGTAACATGTTAAGCATTAAAGATTTGTCCATATATAATGTCATGGTATTGTCTAAGCCAGTTAAGAGGTAATATACTGTTAATACACAATTTATACGTGTTAAACTTGTAGACTTGGCAGTCAATTTAGGAAAATTGACTCAACAAAGAGTAACCTCAACAAAATCGATCATAGTATTACCCCCACCCCGACACAGGATCATTGAAAGAAAAAAAGGAAGGGTGCTTATGCCTATGACTTCGTGTTTGCGCCAAGAGAAAAACATTCTTGGAGCCAACGACTTGCCTTGAAATTAGTAAAAACAGGGTCGAATCCAGTTTTTTGTGAAAGGGGGGGGGGTCCAATTCCTCTAAAACTCTCTAACAAGCAAAATACAAAAAAAAATTAATATCATGCAAAATATAAATAAAGGGAGTCCAAGCAGGCAAAAACGTGGAGGTGTCCAATACACATAAATCTATAACAACTAGAAAAGGGGATTCAGAGCCCCGTGACCCGCACTCCATGAATCCGCCCAAGTAATGCAATTAGGTTTTGCCTTCAACTCTTTTAAAGTCAAACCAGAAGGAAAAAATCCCTAATCAGTTCACCTTAACAAAGAATAAACTCACGTTTTTCGAGTGTTCGTACAACCTCTATGGATGAAGCAGGACCCCAGACAGTAGGAGGGAAGACAGCAGATCTTACTCTGATGATGTAACTAGTTGCTGGCACAAGGTCGTATATCCTCTGTATCCTAGAGAGATCGTGCTTTAACACGTAGTTCTGCAAAGAATGGGTGAAGCACAATAAATCCATCATTAATGATTCCAATTTAGTCTTTTAATCTTTTGTAAAGAGAGCGTTTGGATGGAATTATATTAGGAATTCCAAAGCCGTACGACTGAGTTAACGCGGAGTTAATTGCACCGAAGCCCCACGCCTGTAATTATCGTAAACCGAACGCCACAATGTTGGTGTATTGTCACCGGAAACGACAAAGCTCATTTTTCTATTTTCTTTGAGAAATTGTTTGGACATCTTTTTGAAGCAGGTCTCTCCTACTTGGAACACCTTCTAAACGTGATTGATTTAAAATCTATATTTTGACGGTTGGACATTTTGCTGAAAAGGCAGTTCTATTGATCTCTTAATGTTTATATTATTTGACTTTAGCGTTGCGTGGGTACATTTGTCAAGGGCATACTAGCAATTACTCGACTAGTTGAATGTGCCCGTTGCGCTCCCGTAGCTATGACAGTTATTAATTTCTCTACCATTGTGTGATGATGTGTGATAATATATTCAGAGTAAATTATAATAAAAAATAAACCTAAATAAATATGATCACATGGTACTCTAATAATGATAATACTGATAACAGTCACATTTGCAAAGCGCTGAATATATGTTTGTTATTGGTTGCTAATTCGCTCATGATAGTGCAAACGCTCCGCTCTATGGGGAGTATTCCGGCAAGGCGCTATTTTACAAGCGCATACATGCCATAATCATGTTGTCGCACGTTCCTCTCCCCCTCCGCAACCCCCTCCCCCGACCGACCCTCCGCCCATGATGAAATTAACATTACATACCCGTATTGTGATGTTGGTGTCATATTCCCTGACGCTGACATGGTATTTATGATTTACGAACTGCCTGAGGAGTTGGAGATCGAGCCCGGGATAATGGTTGTCGGTTGGGTATATCAGTCGGAAAGAAAGCTCATCAGACGTCACCTCGATGTGAGTGATGGGCGGGGCACTCAATATCACTGATTTAAAAAAATATAGTTTCAGTTCAATTTATTGGTCATGAACAAAAATCAAAGTACAATTGTCATAAAAATCATCATCTGGCTGTTTCCATTAAAAAAAATTACAAAGTGTGAAATAAACATGTACTAAAATAGAATCACAATTAAGAATTACAGATTACAAATATATATATCAGACATATAGATATAAATAATTGCAAATTTCTTTGTTCAAAATACATCAAGTACATATTGCAATGAAGTTTGGACAGTGATTGGTATACTGACATAAAATAAATAGAAATACTCTTTTTTCATGTTTTGTGTTTTATTTTGCTTGTAGCTGTGTCACTTTCCGTGATCCCCAAACATTAGCTGATGATTTAATGAACTATAAAATAAAGATTTATTTTGTTTTTGTACCTCTTATTCTGTGTTCATGAGAATGAAATGAGCAAAAGGATCGGCCCTCATGAATACGTCTGACAGGTTAATTGTTCTATAACTAAACTTTACATCATTTCTACCTGATTTGAGTGGATCTCTTTGAAATTTTCTGCCTCGACACGCCTCCGTGCCATTAGTGATGTAGTCAATTCGAAATCTTTTGAATCCTCTGAAATCATCATCGTCTTTGAACAGCGCCCTCACGCTGCAGGAAGTACTGGACACGTTGATACATCCTTCTATCGGCTCCCAGTGTTGTACAACGTCATGAGCAGTGAACCTGATTACAAAAAGATTGACGGTCAAGTTTCATCTAAGGATGGGTAACCTTTACCTCTAATGAAATAGCACCTCTTTATCTTATAAACGACAGTCTCGTGGACGGCCACTGTTACTCATGCTCAATTTGCTATAGAATCAGGTGGAAAAAAACTTATCAAATATCATTTAGAAGATGTCGATGTAGGAATAATTATTATAATCGTTACATTTGTTTTCCTGATTTCATTTAAAGGTACTATGTCCCATTTGCAGGCCAACAAAAATGAAAAGTTTAAATTCCAATGGCTTTTGAAAGATAATACTGATTTAGAACTTCCTTCAAAACAAAACAGCTGGAAAATGTATTTTTGTGGGAAAATAACGACAATTAGTTGTCGAATCGACATAAGTGATTGCAATCACTTATGTAAATAGTCTGATTTTCAGACCCTTGTACCGAATGATCATATGTTTTGTGATGCGCAAAGATTAAATCAGTTTAATTTTAGCCATTACAAGAAGTGGGTTATTGATGTAGACAAATGCTCATGTACCTGTTACAGCTCATTTTATGTATTTATTACCAAAGAGAAGTCGGTCAGTCACTCAATAGTGTCTGACAGTGAAGTCTAGAAAGTAAACGGGTTTCCTTGCATAATTTGAATACTAGGACACTGCTAACGTTTAAATTTCACAGATAGGACATACATGACATATTCATAATTCCTGCAAAGTTCTACAGAATTTGATGTTGGCTGCAAAAGGGACATAGTATCTTTAAAGCTGTAATCTATGGATCGTTCAATCTATTAAAGAACCTATAAAGATATCATTCAATGGTAGGCCTATACCTCTTTATACCCCTTTTGGACCATCATTCATTGAATGTTTTACCTTCTGCCCCCCCCCCCCTTTTTTTTTTTCTTGTACTTGTTTTTCTAACCTTGTTTCCCTTTGCATTTCATGTCTTATATTATCATTTAAGAAAATCCAACCTATTGCAAGACCTTAGTACAGGCACTTAAGAATGTCAGTAAGGATGTTACATGAACTTACGTTTTGGCATAGTAGAGCGAGTAGATCACCTGACTACCTGGTTCGGAGTTAGCGACGGTGTCCCACGACATACTGCAGTTGAAATCTAAACATGATAAAGTGCCTTGGAGGTTCACACACGAAGATTCTGGTAGAAAATACAAAATAAAGGATTGTTATGAGAGAGAATCAATGGGTCTTTGTTAAGCAGAGATCTGATCACATGCAAGTGAATAAAAAAAAATCGTTACTGCCTTCTCAAGGCTTGACACCATTAACTAAATTGACTCGTTACCCAAGTGGAACACACGTAACGTGGTCGGGGACGTGGTGGGTCATGGATTCTCTTGCGGCGGTTGGGGCTGGGGATCGAGTTGGAAAGTCTTTCAGAATTTTTTGTTTTGTTTTTGTAATCACATTTTCAGGTGCTTCTCCGGTCCAACCGTCTATGATTCTGATGTTTTGAGTTCAACACAAAGAACCGTATTATAACAAGAAATTGTAATCGATAGACAATGTATGAAACGGTGAGTATTACAAGAGTCTCACGAATAAGACTTGAAGCAGGGGCGGATCCAGCCTGCGGCAAGGGAGGGGCCTAAAAGGGGCCCACTTCGTGCGAAAATTTGAAAATCGTGCCGGTCGATTTTTCGCTCAGTGGGGGGTAGTGAGCAACAACAAAAAATTTTGGCACCCGAAAAAAATTTTCCCTCCGGGAAAGGATAATTTTTTTCCCACCACCACCCCCCCTTGGGCGCCAGGGGTAGTGAGCACAATTTTTTTTTTTTGGCACCCGAAAAAAATTTCACTACGGGAAGGGTTAATTTTTCCACCACCCCTTGGGCGCCAGGAGGGCCCAACTCTTTTTTCAAAAAGGGTGTTTTACCTGTTTTTTTCTAGGGAGGGCCCGGGCCCCCCCCCTGGATCCGCCACTGACTTGAAGTGTTTACAACTTCATCAGATTAGCTATGCATTTGTTCCTCTAACAGTCTATTTTCAAATTTTTAGAATGTTGTTGCGTAACGCTTTCAAAACACCATTAGGCCTGTGCAGCACAACATTTTATAAACTTTTTGGTTTGTTTTTAAAATCTTACTGAAAGTTGCAGCCATACGGTAGTTTGATTTTCTAGCTTATACCGCGTAACAAGGGAGCATGATATCGCATAAGACATTAACCATGATAGATTTAAAATAGAAATCTTCTTTAGAAAGAAAAAAATAATTCTCAAATACAGACAAAATGTATCTGCAGGTGCCCGAGTATGAAGAATTAAAAAGTTTGACATTGCATGCCTTCTTTTTAAGACAGATATAAATGTTTTTAATTATTTAAAGGAGTTCAACAAATATATATATATATATATATATTTAATCAACCATTTCCTATGGTTACTCAGGGATATAAGTAACTTTTGCCTCATATTTTTCTATTTGAAAAAATGCACTTGAAGTTATGAAGATCTTGCGATATATAATATCTGCATTCTAAGCCTTTTGAATATTGCACGCAGTTTATCACTTTATGGTAGGTATTAAAGCAAGTTTCAACACAAATTAAAGTTTCATAATTAACGGTATGGCAATGTACGCTTGTGATATTATATCACGAAACATCAATGTCGAAATGAAAACGCTTTGCTACTCATGATTTTGACAAAATTTCAGTTTAGACCTCAAAATGATAAGTCGCACCAATCAAAGATGTAAAAAAGAAAATTGAAAAATCGGTTTATATTTTTAAAAAGTGCCACAATCAAAAAGCTCTGGAATCATCCTTGCAAAATATATCATGATGAAGGTTGAGTAAGGAATCAACATCGACTATCCAGAAGCAAACTCATAACGGTCTAATCCATGTTGGCAGACATGATTACGTAACATTGCGCAATTTAATTAGTGGATGTTAACACGTGTTTTAAACTCGTGAGGTACTAACGATTGATCCTCACATGTACAAGTTATTAAAGGTGAAAGATTGGATATTATTACTAAACGTTCGCTAAGAGCGAAAGCACCAAATGAGGTCGTTTATAATGTGAAGTTTGTTTTAAAGCACATGCACACTTTTATCAAGATTCTCAAATCAGCTCGTTTGATTCTATTTTAGCCCGGATGGCACTGCATGACAAAATAATCACAACAGCATATGATATTATTCATTTTCATTATCGGGCAGGGAGGGAAGAGGTGTGTGTGTGTGGGGGAGGTGGAGCGCATTAATTTGAATAGAACACTGTTACCCAAGAAAATACAGAGGCAATTACTGCCCATCAATTGAATTTCCATAACATTTTGTCGTGAGTTCAACATGCTTTATAAAAAGTCGCGTGGTGCCTTAATTTAATCCCAAAATCTGGAACACTTTACCATTATATATTAAATCTAGTCCATCACTAAGTGTTGTTTGAAAGGAGATATAAAACCGTATTACTCAGTAGATATATTAGCAATGTTTGATCAGGTTTTTTTCTTTGTGTTTGTTGTTAATCTTATGAGTATCTATGCGTATACTTATGCTGTAAATTTTCAATCTGGTCCTGTTATACTCTCATCTGTATCCTAATTTCAAATTTTCAGTTTCAGTTTTTTTGTAGGTGGCAGCACTACTAAGGCATTTCCTTTCTAGCTGTCTCCTCATTCTCATAATTACTCACTTTTCAATATATTTTGTCCAGATTACCTTTATGATGTATATTATATTGTATGATTATCTTTGTACTGTATGTTATTTTGACTTTATATGTATGCGATATTGTATGCTATTTTATTTAAATGTTTTTTATGATGAATGAAATAAATTCGACTATCTATATATTCATCTATCTAATGCTGTAGTTCCGTGTGCACAGGTTAATTCCCTTTCATATTCATTTTAATCTTTAAATGAGTGTTTTGCTAATCAAGGCATAATAATGTCGTTATCATATTAAGAACACCAAGTGATGGATCGGATCGATTCGTCCATGGCGCCAAAGTAAGAGAATTTTCACGGTTGCCATGGTAATAACTATCAAAATATGAAGGAGAATTAAAGTGGTGATCTGTAAATGCCAAGGAAACGTGTCCACTAGGTGGTTCATAAAACCGCATTTGCCAAGATGATCGACAACTTCCCCGACAAGAGACTGGTCGTGATTCCTAAGCTGGGGGTCATTTCACAAAGCCGTCATAGGTACAAGATCAACGACATCGCGACGATGTCGCTCGACTTGTAACATTGCAGATCTATACTTGTTTTATTGTTTGGATATTCTCTATTGTTGGTACTTTATCAAGGAACCCCCCTCCTCCCAAAAGGGGGAGTATAACATAGTTAGTAACAATAATTGCTACATTCCTCTTTACACGAGACTTTCGAAATATCTGAATAGGCATATGGAGAATATGTTCAGATGTGTTAGAAAGAATAACGTCTCCTCCCAAATGTAATCACAAAAATACCACAGTTACCTTTTGTATGCATTGGGTTTGCATTGGGAATCTAGTAACTTGATGCAAGGGTTTGAACATAATTTATTTGTGAACATAATCTCCGCCACGAGTCTGTGAATGGCTGTTATATTATTGCCTTTAATGTGTTCAGTCATTACCGAATAATCTTATAATGCATTATATAGTAGTAGTAAGTAGTGTGGTCGTTTGGCCTTGCTTTCCGGTCCTTTTGGGTGCGTATTGTCCATGTTGATTGGATTGTTAGGATTTCTTTTGTGTGTGTTGAATATTATGAAAGAGGGATACTTACAGGAAAACTTGTTGAAGTGGGATCGTGGGAGAAATCGTGGGAGAAGCCAACCGCATAATTTGAGAATGAAAATATGGAATAAGGACATTCATGGGAGGACTATCATGACTATTGACGGTATACAATTCTCATTTGACTGGCTCTCGTAGCGTAGAGTGTAAGGCAGGATAAGGAATATATAGAGGAAAATAATCCGGTAAATGGATGTTGGGGATAAGAAGTTTAAACGAAAACGTTAAAAGGGACAGGAGGAATTGAACTAAGTCCAGGTTCGGCAACTATTAAGTAAACTCCAAAGAAAAAGGATCAAATTATGCAAGACGGTGAACCAAAGAGAAAATAAGAGATGGGACTGGATTTCGGCATTGGCGAAGCAAAGTAAACGTATCACGTGAAATGAAAATAGGCCGATAATTGATTTGAAGAAGCATGGTAGTAGCATGGTGTACACTGATAGAGTTTGCTCCTATTTGTTTTAAAATCAATATTAATTAAATAGGATTCAAAATATCGATTGAGTCATATCCTCTGTCTAGAGTACAGATTAGTTAGTTACTACACAAAGATTGTCAACAGAGGGGAAATATACTTTTAATTAAAAAAACGAGGTATTAACTCAAATAACACTCTTTTCGACCATGTTGGTAGTGATCATTCAACGAAAACTAACACCATTCAACGAAAATAGACCAAAAATCATGAATGCGCTGAAGAATATTGTTTACCGTGGTTCACAGATCTCAACAGAGAGAGGAACCTGTTACTCATAAAAAACACACGACTCGAGACTCACACAACCCGGACAGAGTTAAATCTGACTTGTTTGTGGTATAACAAATCATTCTGTCACCAAATTCAAGATCATAGTCATTTGATTAATAACGAAGGAGAAGGAAATGCGCTTCATGTCGATAATTAAGCTAGGTCCTCCTGTAAATTATTTAAAGGCATATTTCATTGAACGTGGGTTGGCATTTTAGAACTAGGTCATGTATATCTGTTTATGATTATGGTAAATACTCACAAGGTTACATACGGGTGTACTGCCTATCAATAATTGTATTTTAAAACAACAGATGGTAGGTAATTATTCAAGGTCTCTTTCGTGCTGAAAAGCCACATTGGCATACAATCAGCGATGCAGCTAGAAAAGGTGAGAAGGTGAAATAAAAGAAATAAATTCTGCGTTTTTATATCATCATGAATCCGACCATACACATCACAATAATCAATCATTCAAGAATGTGTTTTTGCTGTTCTCTCTGAACCCGAACAATCCACATAATAACATTAACCCAGTAGTATATATTTATGAGAGGTACAATCGGTTGCATGCCCCTGTTTGAAGACCAATCTGGTTTGCAAAGACATACCCCTATGATGCTCGTGTGCACCTCTTTCGATATGTATATTCCCAAAGGCCATTTTAAATTGTGAGCTTTCTTTCCTTCTTTATTTCGTTCTTCTTATCATTTTATATATATATATAACTGCTAGTCAGATACTTTTCAAAAGGTTTTTTAACCTCAACAAATTTACGATTCGTCCCTACATTGATCTATACATACATGCTAGTCCACTGCCTGGACTGTTTCCGTGTCGCGCGCCCAATCAGCTAAGAAAATAACACAACCTCAACACCGTATCAGGACAAAATTATTACCCCCTGGAAAATCACCCCCGGAAAAATTACCCCCGGAAGATTACCTCCCAAGGACAACCACCCCCTGAGGACAATTACCCCCAGTGGACAATTACCCCCACCACCGGAAAATTACCCCCTTGTCCACACTGATAATAAGTTTGATTTAATATAAGCAGAATTTTTTTCGGGGTAGGGGATGATGATCCAAGGGAGTAACTTTCAGGGGTAATTGTCCTCGGGGGGTAGTTGTCCTCGAGGGTGATTGTCCTTGGGTGGGGGTTCCGGGAGTAATTTTCCGGGGGTATTGTCCTTGGGAGTAATTGTCCTGCTGGTAATTGGCCGGGGCTGATTGTCCAGGGGGTAATTGTCCTAGAACCCCTCAACGCTAAACCGGAGACAGTTATTGCCTCCCATTCTCTCCTTCGATGGGTGTATTTTCGGGGGTCGCGCGATATGTGTGGGATGCGTGCAAGGGAGAAGGACATAGATGATTGAAGAATAACAAAATATATTTTTTTTTAAACGGACAGAATCTGGACTACCTACCTGAGGCATGCGTAAGATAATATTTGTGAAAAAAGACAAAGGGTGTGTGGTTCTTTACAAACATAACACAATAAACAACATTGGCTTGGCTTCGCTACCTGAATTACAAAAGAATTCTGTTATCGTATGTTCAGGGTGTGTAAATAACAACCGAGGTGACTCTATGCAACGCGTTCAGTTCTAATGTCAGAGCACTGATTCTACCGTGTATTATACCAGTTTTCATGTTATGACTCTCCCTCTTTATATCTGTTAGCCCTTATTCGTATTGCTGTTAAACGAGAAAGGAGACATTGCCAATGCAGTTACATGTACGTTTCAATATGCGATAATTAATCAGCGATTCATTGTTGCTGAAACACGCCCCGATCAGTAAACTTTCGAGAACAGTTTGTATGCAATAAATCTTTTATGCAATAATCTTTTTCATTCTTGTATTACATTCTTTTGTTTCATTCGACATGCATGGAATGACTCATATTTAGCTTTGCGGGGCGGGGCGGGGTGGCGTGGGTTCTTTTCCAAATTCGTTTCCACATTGTGGCTACTGTGAACATAAAATAAAAATACCATATAATCACGAATTATATATACCATGTTTGTATAATGTATTACAAAAAAAGCCAGAGTAAAACTATCCTGGATGAACATGTTTCTTTTGTAAGGACCCCTTTAAAGTTATCACCAGATCAATCATTTACATCATGTACATGTTGATACGAAGCCACCATCATTTTTAATTATCCTTGTTAATATTCATATAATTCAACAGACTATTTCTGAGATGCCGTTCTTCGTCAAACTCAGTCTTTAAAATAATGGTCAATTTACATGTAAATTAGAATTTGAGGTATCAGAGAACCAGCAGATTCTCCAGGCAAGTCTTCGCAAAGGTGTAATGAGTTGATTGCTTTCCTCCGATCCGACCCCCTTTTTTTCTCTCCATCTCTCTCTCTCTCTCTCTCTCTCTCTCTCCTTCTCTCTCCTTCTCTCTCTCTCTTTCGCTATCTGGAAGTGATTTTTTTTTTTTTTTTTAAATTTGTCTTCACTATTTCCTACATTTCGCTCTTATATAATGGATAGTTGTTTTCGTTTGTTTCGCTTTTTTCATCTATCCCGCTTTCTCTTCATTTCCGTGTCACCATCATGGAAACTGATTTGATTACCATGCCATTGTTAATTATACAGTTGAAATCATTGCTACACGTACTATATACTCGATCCTCGCTTATATGTTACTTCACATTAATTAAGAATGTAATGTAACTCAGCGCACTAAAAAAAAACATCACAAGGACAGTTATAATTATGATGGTATCATGAAGAATAAAACTGATATATGGATATATGCACTATGGGTACCTGGAAGGAATTAACTCCTTGAAATGCTAGAGCACCATAATGGCAGCCATGCTAAAGCTGGGGTAATAATTATGGAGCGCCAGGAGTGTCACGTCTGACAGACATGAGCGCTATACAAGAACCCACTATTAATGTCATATTTATAGGCAGTAAGTCCCTTTGCAAACTCCATGAATCTTGGCGGGTGTTTAAAATATATCCTTCAGATATCATGTGGGAAATTTTATAGTCATATGTTCTGAAATTTCTTTGTAATAAATGAAAGTCAAGCGCTGTTTTTATATTGCCGCGAATGGAGCTATTCAACAGATTGATGTCGATTTAATTTTGAATTAACGTACGAATATTTTTCCAATCTAAAAAATATATATCTGTCATTTTTTTTAAATCGTTGGCAGTCAATTTCATTTTTTCATTTTGTGGAAGGTTCCTAATAATAGACCTCTTCAATATACCACTGGGTTCAAGGAACTTCAAAAGGGACAAACCATGTCAATGCCAATGTCCACTGAACCTTGACGTGTAGGCAGACTCCATCATTTCAACTTTTAACGAGTTTAATTACAATAGACTCGTGAAAATGACCTCGAGAATGAACGATAACAAATGAATGAAAAAGAACTACATGTATTGTAAATCACTCATGCCCGGTAAGAATGCCTAATAAAGCTCAACCTGAAAGGGCGGAGGCAAAAGAGGAATACCTAATCTACGATGACATGTAAGATTTCATAATAAATAAGAGAGAGAGAAAGAGAGAGAGAAATAGAGAGACGGAGAGGGAGAGAGGGAGAGAGAGAGAGAGAGAGGGTAAATCTGTAAACCCGGTCACTAATGAAGGGGTCAAGTATACTATTCATTCAGGCAATTTTTACTCAATTTCCTCGAGGGGTTTACTAAAGTGTTTTTCTTCATTTTCTTTTTTTTCATCTTTGTCCCCCTTTTGGGGGGATGGGGAGTCCATATAGAGGGACTTAGTTTTAGGTTATAGCCAGTTTTTGTGTTTATTGAGGAAAAAGTCATTGCTGCGAATCGTATTTAATACAAGTCAAAGTATTTCATCTATCAACCAATTTTCATCGGGAAGGGCGCCATTTTATCATAAGTAGGGAACAATAGAAACTTGATAGCTAATCGCACCATCCAAACGTTTGTGTTTTTGTTTGGTTTGATATTAAAGGTATTACAAAGTTTTGGTATGGGGTCATGAATTTGGTTCAAATTAACATATTGGAAGCATATGCGATATTACAATATTCAATGATCGTTGTCGCGGTTGAAATCAAGTCTAAAGTGATGAAATTGTAAAAAATAAACTCTTTATCTTGTATAGCGCCCTCTCAAGACTGATATTACTTTAGCTTTAAAACAATGTTTCTTGACTACAATCGACCGATTTGCTATTCCCGTTTGGACATTATATATCAACACTGCATATTCTGAGATTTTCATGGTCGCAGCTACCATGGAATGGCCTTATAGGCGCTATTTGAAATATTCGAAATTTACCGGGAGCACAGGTAAATTTTGATTATTCAATTTGCTCGTGTTTTAGAGGCTAATTTTTTTAGTGCTTATAATACATCCACAGGGGCATCCAAATATATCAACAATTTAAAGAATTACTATCCATCCAATTTCAAAATTTCCCAAAACTTTGCATTACCTGTAATACAATAGTTATTTATTAAAGCTAGATTAATTAATTAATTTACAAGCTCTTTCGAAACACAGAGAGATGTGACATTGCAATACCTGCTACTAACAAAAATGCTGCAATAGTATTTGTTATCGTTTATAAATGTCTAGGCGTAGTATAGGGTGTTTTGTATAGCGGCGCCACATAAATTCATTTGTTATCTTTACTGTGTTGTTATTATAAATGTAGGCGTATCTCTCACACTAAACTGCGATGCTAAATACTTTTGTTATCCGTTCTTTCTCGATTCTCAATAAAAATCATTAAAGCAATGCAACATCAATTGAATTCCATTACGATACAAAGGGAGTTGACGTTTTGTGTTGCTGCATGAAAAAATATTGCAATAATCTAATGGATAAGATATGATTTGACGGGTGATCTCAATCAGATGATTGGGATTATTTTTCTCCCTTACATGATTTTTCATATCATTTATACTATTGTTTTGTAAAGCAGAAATCAACATACTGTGTGGATGGAGTCCCATGAATATGATAACAAAATAGGAATGAAAATCCTGTTTAAAACATTGAACACGTAAAATATCACAATTTTCCCCCGTCTAGCTCCCAGACACCCAATATCATGATAACCTTTACAACCCGGGCATGTTCGAGTATAACATCAAGTATGCCATATGGTATTCTTGTTCACCAATTTCCATTGCATTAGCTTCAATTTGACCAGCAAGAGTGAACCCCTATAGAAAATGGCACTCGTGCTGATAAGGATGTTCCATTCCACAGGTGGTAGATAAATAAATAAATGAATAGAGACATCATACCAATAGCGCATACAAGAAAACATGTCAGTCATACTCTAGCATTAAAATTCACCATATTCACTATCCCGTCAACTGATCTCGTTGTATTTATATATGCTAATCGGCAATGCAAGATCACAGAATTTAACATAAATCTTGTTATAAAGTCTCTGTCTGGATACAATGTAGTAGAATGAAGTAAGGAAACAATATTTATATATTAAATCCTTTATTTTTGTAATCATTTCATTTCTTTCTTTCTTTATTCTATATATTTTGTATTTACTAATTTATTTATTTAAATTACTGTTTATTTTTTCGATCACCACTTTCTGTCACCCCCCCCCCAAAAAAAAAAAACCACGCGCACACACACACACACACACACAAACACCCCCTTTCTTGCAGAGTGGTGACAACTTGTCTTCATAAATAATATGAAATATTCAGTCACTTCTTTCTCCTCCCCTCATTTCTAATTCTCTACCTTCATATCCTTAAATTTATCAACCGACATAATGAATGTTTAATGGTGAACACATATCAGTGTTACAGCTACTGCAATGTCTAAAGAGATAATCTACAGATTATCACATTCTATACCCGATTTTTCTTGGGGATATCTATTACAGTCTCTCCATTGGCTTCCTGATCAATATCGTATAGATTAAAAGTTACTCCTGCTTGTATTTAGTTCTTTACATGGGTCTACCCCTCAGTATAATCGTAGTTTAATTGACCTATACAATCCTTTTAGACATCTCAGATCATCAAATTCGTCTTTATTGGTTGTACCACAAACTCGAAATTCTTGAGCCTTGAGGGGATAGGGCTTTTCCACATGCCGGTCCATTACTTTGGAACAAACTGCCACAATCTATTCGTAATCTGTCATCTGTCAAGGAATTTTAAACCGCACTCAAGACATACTTGTTCAATGTCGCGTACTGTTAAGTTGTCGTATTAAGTGTAGTGTATCATATGATTTCATGTTTAATGTTTTGTACTCATGTTCAGATTTATGTGACTATTTCTACTTTATTTTCTCCTGCGCCATGAGCATCACTATTGTGATGGATACCGGTGCATTATAAGTGTTCATATATTATTATTATTATACTGATGTTCCATACCGAGATATGTATTCTCCGGTTTTATTCTTATGAAATTAAACTGTTTTTGTTCTATTTGTTCCCTGTTGCTTGTTTTAACGTACCTTTATTCAGAATTTCGTTTTAATTGTTTTTCTTACATAATCTGAGGATGTTCATAATATTATACATCTTAATGTATTCACATATGCTTGTATACAAATGTGAGATCGTAAGATGATTTTCATGCATTTAAAGTTGTACGTGATAATCATTATCCTACGAGATTCCTATATTTTTCATCAGTAAAAAATCACTTAGTATATTAGCAAGGACGGTAGTGTGCTGACAAGGGATAGACTGGTCGATCCACATTATACAGACAAGAAAATATATGACTGGAAGACTATAACATCGCTATTACATAATCGTGATGGTTAAGTTTAGTAGCCAACACTTTAACGACGTCGTTCGTGACAACCAGACATTAACGTGTTTCCATTAGGGACTTTTAGATTTGCACGTCGACGTAGTGGACTGCAACGTGTGCCATTCTTTTAAGTCACTGGCCCGTGCCCGGCAGTGACTTAAAAGGACGTCACATTACCTTAAAAGGATGTCACCGTGGCAGTCCACGTTCTCGTCGTGCACAATCTAAAAGTCCCTATTATCTTCTTGTCTACTGACGCAGACCACTTATTCAATCAAAAGGTTCCCCCTGATATCATTTTAATTAAAATAGACGCACGAGTCCTGTTAATCAATGTATGGAGATGTTCGTAGTATTATCATCGCGTGAATGTATGTATGTTTATTTTGTCTGGGGGCAAGAGTGTAATTAAATTGTAAAAGGTATTACGATATAAGCCTTAATTAAAGTTTTTTTTTGTAATTTTGTTTTATTCCTCCAAACGTAATACAAACAAGAACAACATACAATTGAATGAAATAAATAAACGTTTTCAATATTAATTGCTTATACATAAACATAATTATACAAAAACTCAATTGCAGTATATATATATATATATAACTGAGCAACAAAGTGAACTTAAAGTACATAATCATAATTTATAAATCAAGTGTACATGTTATTCACTCTATAAAAAAAACTTAAATAAATTTGAAGGTTATTTTATTGGTACAAGTCCTGCTCCTCCCTGCCCCCCTCCTCCCTCCCTCACACAAAACACACCCACACACACACACACACACTACTCACTCAGTGGATATCTGCTAACCTTCTCAATTCAAGAAATATACTAACCAGGCTGCAAAATAGAGTTACGTTTTAACAAGCTCACGGTGGAGAGGAAAACAAACCTTAATTAACATTAAGCTGATCCAACTTTAGAAAATTTAATCCTATCTTTACCATTCTAATGGCTATTTTCTTTTCCTCATCTTTTCTAAACTTGGTACTTGCCTCCTCCCCGATCTTGTGATAATTATAACACAAATACATACACACGCACACGCACACACACACATGTTTCCCACATTGGAACAATTGGGGAGAGGGAAGGGAGAAATATAGAGTTGAGGGAAGAAAGAATGAAAGAAAGAAAGAAGATTTTAAGAGAGAGAGAGGTGGATAGAGATGAAAGACGAACGAGGAAGTTTCCTTGATAATGGCAAGGTACTTGGTATACAGAGTAACAATTTTTGTGTCCAAATATTTCTTAAGCTAAGAAAGTGAGATACAATTGTGATTATTTTTCCTATACTATATCATGCATAATACATACTATCAGATCATGATCAGATCAAATATGTTTTACTATCTCTATCTCTTTCTTTACTTCTCTTCTTCTCCTTTTTTTCACCTCTGTATCTCTTGGTTTTTGTTTTATTTACTCTCTCTCTCTCTCTCTCTCTTTCCCTTTAATGTTTCTATCTCTCTATCCTTAAATTCATAATTCACCTCCCCTCTCTCTCTCTCTCTCTCCTTCTATTTTACTTTGTTCCGCATGTCCGGCATCTGCCCCTCTTTTGTTCTATTTAAGGCGGGTCTCTTCGTGTTTTCCACAATTCTATTACCATTATTACCAAATCATGCACTTTCAATAGGACTGAAAAGATACCTTCATAATTGTAATTAATGCATATACGCTTCACCCGATAATTTTGTTTAATCTTTAATATCATCCCTGTCGGTCACAGGAAAAATAGGATGAATATAGAGTGAGCTCTTGAACTTCGTGCATGGGTGACCTTTTTACGGTCTGATGAGAGGAGGCGAGAATCATGAGAGTCTTTTGATGTTATACTTTTACCATTCTCTTTGTGAATATTATCGTTATTATACATGTTTTGTATGCAAAAGATACTGCAGACGCGCTTCCAGCTGTGTCTAGTCACCAGAGCTGTTTAACAACAATGACATCGGGGATTCATGATATTTGAAAAAAATGATACAGTGTACATATATTTTTTTCAACAAATTCGATATTCTCCCAAGCGACCGCTACTACGTGAACCATATGTGCTTTCCCATGGGAAAATGACAAAAGAATCAGAAGTCATTATTACCCAACTATTCTCTCCCGCTCTTCCAAATTTGATTTATCTGCTTATTGTTGATGCCTCTGAAATATGAGATTTGACTTTCTTTGTGTCTTGAAATATCTTTTAAATCATGCACTCTTTGATATTTCATCTTTTTTTTAAATTCCGGTATTAAATCTGCATAAGCTTTATCATTATTATGGCGGACGAGTCTAAAAGAGGCTTTGAATCTATAGTCATAGGTATATTGCATTTAGTAGCTCCATGTAACATACAAGAATGCATTGTAATGCTCTTAAAATATATAAAAGGAACTGTAATTTAAAATAAATAAAAACATTCTTTTCACCTTATTCGGAGAAGAGCAGATTAAATTCCCTTTTTGAGAATGGAATGACATTTCTGATCGAGATCACACAAAGGAGAATGAATTACATGAAGTTTATATGTGTATCTTACCGTTACCTGTTTGGTCATACTATCTTACAATCAACTAAATATGTTAAAGTTATTATTGCTCGAACTAAAAAGAAAAAAAGATGCTATATGACTCGGGTATTGGACGTTTTTATCAAATTCATGACAATAAACTACACAAACTGTGTGTCGGCGTAATTGACGAATTGGGTGTAGTGACAATAAGTAGGGGAAACTATGCCACGTACCTAACTACATACACTAGTGACTGCAAGGATTGTTATGTGGTTATTCTTTTATCGAAAATCTGTGAACTTGAAAAATAACTCGGCCAAGTCAACCATGACAGTCCTTCATTCTTTGCCTCTATATTATGAGATATATCATGGTTGTACAGCTTATGAATCTGAATTACAAGTGACCCCACATTTGCCCTGGCGACATACGTGACATAACATTAGGAGGTTCGCTATTTATTGATTTTTGTCATTAAAGGATCACTAAAATATCTTGTTACGGTCTTGTGACATGTCATGTATAGACTACGTCAATAGTTTGCTGTATAATGTGTAAGATTCACAGGTACATAAACTCAGAGCAATTTGGAGTTCTGCAGAAAAACTAATTGACAGCAGTAAAGAATACTTCACTCAATTATATCCATTAAAATCCCAATCTTAATGCTGCTACATTGGCTCCTACAACTGTTTCGTGATTAACCCGTTCCCGCATTCAATGACACCATAATGTATTAATGAGTATACTATCAAGTATCATTTACTTTTAATTCCAATTAAAAAACAAATCCATATAAATGCAATGACAGCAAATCATAATGATTACTTGATACGGGTTTATACATCTTTCCGCTATCTCAGATCAGCTCAGAATAAAAACCTTTCGCAACATGTCCTGCTGTTCAAACTAATTTAGTTTTATGGAGATCGATCATGTGCTCATGCTGCCGCTGTACTGTAATGAAATGAATGAAAACCCCTTCTTTTAGGAAAGCCTAGTTTATTTGTTTGTTTGGTTGTTGTTGTGTTGTTTTTTTTGCATTCTTTTCAACCAGTATAGCTTCGACGATTAGAGTCTTCTAAGGCCTTCGAAATCCACGATCAAGACATTAAGTAATATGAAGATTTCCTACTGGAGAGAAGTGCAGTATGTCAGGCACAAACCCTTGTCAGTCGGTGTGATTAACAGTGTCTGCAATATGAGACTACAATAATGCTCTGTTCTTTAGCCGCTTCTGACACAACTAGTAACGGGCAGATCTAGGCTCTGCTCAAGGCTTTAGGACTTGTGTGAAAGTGTCAAATGTAGATTCTGTGCTAGCAGACTGGTCTGTATACGATTGCTGCCATCCGTATTTAGTTGCTCATATCATAGGAAAGGATGGATTAGCACGCTCGGCCATTGATGGGGGATTCATAAGAGTTATATAAGACCTCTTCAATTAGATACAAGGAAGCGAGGAAGAAGTGGCATTAGAAACGACTATACTATAGTGGATAATTATATGGAGGAGCTATAGTAACAGGATTGGTTTCTAACGCGTGATCGCTAGAGTCAGTAAGTTACGGGCAGGGCACTTTATGAAGAAATAGAGTCTATAACTCATAATACACAATTAACATGATTATTCGACATATCTATTAGATTTATAATATGGAATAAATGGTGAAATAAAAGGAAGGAATTTCTACCGCCGGATACGCCATTTAGTATCAGTTTGATAACGAGAATGTGTGAAACATTTCGGTCCGCAGGTGCCCCACCCGTCCTGTCCCTGAGGACAGACAAGCGGACAACAGATCAAAGTTTAATTCCTCAAAATTAAACATATTACATAACTAAACAAATGATCTAGCCATGAGCAGAGTGGTGACTATATTGGACCAGGGAGGTGGAACTCCCACCTCCCTGATTAGACTAATAAAGATAATGTACCATTTGCATACGGCTTTACCAAACCCTCATGTAAATATTGGACACATTCACAGAGCTCATGTATGTATATAATGTATATTATACACTACCTACGTTTCGTATTGCTTTTTTGCACCCATTGCTTGTATCAATCATTCCACAGCTCGGAAAAGTTTAGCACCTAAAGTCATCCACTTTCAGCTTGCTATCGAATTGACAGGTATCATTATACAATTATTCAAACGCTAAAAACTTATGAGGACGTATATATTTGTGTGAACACCTTGTCTCGCGAAGCTACTACTGGAATGGTTGAATAACCGTAATCTGAGGCATATTTCATGTTCCTATCTTGACAATTTGCTGCTATAAGACACATCGAAAATATTTTTTTCCAGGGACTACAAACTAGAATTAAAAAAAGAAGAATCTGCTTCAATGTAGATTATGTGAGGCTCTGATGCACTTTTTTTTCCTTTTCTGAGAGATCTGGAGTTAAAGGCGCATCCACCGGTACCCCCGGTCAAAAAGTCGCTCCCAGGTGCGTGCATGTTCTAAAAAAGTGTTCCCGGCTCAAAGTAGGATACTGTTTTTTTTGTTGTTTTATATTTGATCAGTTCAAAAGGCTATGAGATGCAAGGTGTTAAAGTATTGATGATTGGCAATGTCATGGATTTCCTTTGAAAATACTATTTTATGACACCTATATGACCACGAGGATAACATATCCTTGCGGTTTGGCACAGCTTGACCGACATGAGGTTTGGAAATGTGGTTAAAAGGTTTGACTGACCATGTTGACCGATCGACTGGTGACTGTATTTCTTCTTCCGTTTATGGACATTGACTTGATGTTGTTTTAGTTACATAGGCCATTTTAAGACGATATAACGAGACATCTTATTGCATTTAATGCATTTTCGTGATACTGGAGATAACGAAAAAGAAGAATGAAATATTCCATGTCTAACAGTATCGAATAAAAAAGAAACTAATTACAAAGAAAAGGTGTTAGTTGATGACTTACCAGAGGCAGGGACCATTGATAAGATGGAGACTGCGGTGATTAATGAAATCAACAATTCCATCTTGAAATAGAATTCTTGAAGACTATAAAACACAAAGCAAGAATGATCTGAAGATGTCACAGGCTTCGTTTCTTGAGTGATTAGCGAATCAGCACAGTTTTCCCGGTGTTGTCTATGAGCATCTCACTAACTGCATTTTGATCTAATAAGGTTTATACGTGATATGAAGAATGAAGGTTCATGGTCATTAACAGACACAAATATCACTATCCCCTAGATTTTAAAAACACTCGGCTGACCGCCTCCGCAATTAAGACAAGATTGATCTTGCAAGTCAAGTTATGACGATCAGAACAACTCGTCGTCTGTCTTTGCTTCCTGTACTAACCGCGCATTCAATGCATAATTTATACACGAAACATAAACGAAGGCTTACACAACATTCAGGTGGCTAAATGGCTTCGCTCGGCTTCTACTTTCTCGCCTTCACTGAATTGTCATTCTGCATTCTGATGGTGAATCCCTATACAATGACGTTTTAAATCATGGAAATAAAAACTCAGCCAGACGGGCCTTGAGGCATCAAGTACTTACGAAGAGGGTTGTTATGTGGGACGTGTCTTCGCCATTACCTCGTTCGAAAACTAAACACAACATAATCAATAAAACGATCCCATGGGCAAATTGCCTGTCCAGTATTAGTCCAATTCCTTAGGCTCCCATTATCAGACACATGATCGGACTCGGAGCGATCTGAAAGGCATGTTGAATGTTTCCAATGTACTTTTTGTCCACTTTAATGATAAAAAAGTATGGGAATGCGGTAATTATTGTTTTTTGAGATGAAAAGGGAGATGAGTATACTCTGTCGCACAGTTAAAAGGGCCTAGATTAACAGCGCTAAATTGTAGGGATGTTCTCCCACTTTTTCTCTCTTTTACGCTGTAATCTTCCAGCTGGTCCAACCGTGTTAAGGTTAGGCTTATAACTAGATGACGAAACTACTCCCACTGAACATAAAATCATGTTTGGTTCAGCTAATGTTGATTTAGTACACCATAGTGTATCTCGAGTTAACGGAACAGATATCAACAAATGAAACTAAACGATAACTCTTGCTGAAGAAAAAATCCAGGGGTACTGAAATCACTTTCTAAAGTATAACAAATCAAATCAAGGATTTCTTGCTTGTTCCTTAACTGAAGGTAAGCTTCTACTGCTTAGTTGCTTTATCTCAACTATCCTTTAACACCGGAGAAGAAGAAATGATGATCCCCATACGAAGTTTAGATAAGTTACTGAATCCTGCACTTTTAACTGACAACCAATGTAGCGAGTCGATTATCTCTCTCCAAGTGTACACATGATGTGTGCTTCACAAGTGCTGTTTCGATGAGTAGAGCTTGTTGAATAAATGAATAAAATAACAACTATTCATACCCAGCCAGCCCGCGGCGATTCGACGACTGTACGGATTGATGTCCCGTTCATCAATATGAAGAGAATTATGATAACGCGCTATCTGCTTCACTAACTGTTACTGCGCATCGTGTACATATGGCCTGGGGAAAACTGTTGAATGGTTAACTCGTCAACAAAGTAAAGCGCAGGAGTTGACTTAACCAGGCATGCAAATGTAAAGATGAAGGAAAAAATACTACCACATGACAAAAGTAGGGAATACACATACAATTCCGTCTGCGCAGTGTTGCAGGGTTTGGCCTTGTGGTGACTTCGGCAAGTAGTCGGTTTGATCAGTAATTATCAATGACGTGGGGCCATATCGATTCGTGTGTACATGGTCGAGTGAGTTGGTGGGTTCTCGAGGGGGTGGAGAAAGGAAGAGGGTTCCACGCCTGGTCGATCACTATTATTAAGGACTTTTCAATGGTTCCTAGACCCGAGAACAAATATAGATCCTGTCTATGCAACTATTTAATGTTTGGCGCTGTCCCCTGATTGACTGATTGCCATATTATAACCCTAACCGACAACAACATCATCAACAATAACAACAATAAGATGGTGATGCATGCAATTTGAAAATGAGAGTTGTTTTGTTATAGTTTCTGAAACTTCCCAGATCAAAAATTAATATTATCGCTTGACAAATGGAGGAAAGGCTTCTTAAACTAAAAGCGTAAGATGATAAGAAGAAAAGGATCTATAACAAAATTAGAAAGAAATTATGTCTTCTTTTAAACCAATATTGTAGGTCACCGTGAGCTCAGGCAACTGAGGGCGCTGCTCGTTTGTATGCTCAGAAGAGGCGCCATTTTATTATGTCATAGAGTCGTTAATATCATTTCATATACATTGATTTTCAAACGTATATACTGTATTCTTTGTGGTATGAGGTTCAATTAAATCCAATAGACGGATTTTTTTCTAGACTTTTGTTTGTTTGGGGGGGGGGTAAAGTGTTCAAATAATATGTATCGAATGTAGGTCAATAGTTAAGAAGCTTGCTGTCATCATAAATGGAAGATGGCGGAGCAAGGCACTTGTGGGTATACGCCTGAAGGTAGCGGCGTGGCTGGTATGAAAACAAGTAGCAGCGGCTTAATAGGGACTTTTAGATTGTACACGACGAGAACGTGGACTGCCACGGTGACATCCTTTTAAGGTAATGTGACGTCCTTTTAAGGCACTGCCGGGCACGGGCCAGTGCCTTGAAAGAATGGGACACGTTGCAGTCCACTACGTCGACGTGCAAATCTAAAAGTCCCTAATGACACGATTGCAAGGACTTTCGGGAAATCAACGAAAAGACAGTGTCAATACTCTATTTATTATCATGTTCGGATTACATTGTATAACACGGTACCGTAATACTCGCACATTTTAGTTAGTGATGGACAAGGTTTATATTACCATGAGTTGATTTTAGAAAGTACTTGTGATCGTGTATCATATGATTCTGAGTATATATCTAATCAAATCTTAATAAAAGAGTTAAAAAGAGTCAAAATCTTCCAATCAACCATGTAATACTCCGCACAAGGTAACATATCGGGTATATTTATAGCTTGAGTAACATTAGAAATGGTCGACTTGTACATTTGTATTCATACCGTGCTAAACTATTTTAATCAAAGATCAGAGAGCTCATTCTAGAAGGCTATATTCTAAATAGGAAGGACAAATTCTTGTCAAACACAAAGGGACTTATTCTCTAATAATGGATGTCAGAACACGTTTGCTTACTTGGCGGCAGCAAGACAGGGAAAGTGAGCAATGAACACAACGACCCGTAAACATAGCAGACTATCTGACTGATCTCGAGATATGTTCCTTTTATAGAAAGACCTTCTCTCGTATGTCGTTATGTTGTAAACTTTAACACAACATTTACAATTCCAATGATGACCAAATGTCTATCTTGAAAGAGGGCGGCCTTTGATATTAACAATTTTTTTTTTAAAGTAAATAAGTCATAGGCCTACTGATAAGAACGAAGTACCACATTGGCGTAGCGTACGTTAGGTCAGACATTAAACGGGCACAATAATTAACGGTCTTTCTTGGGGGTGGTGTGGTTTAAACTAAAGCGATTTTAACGAGGCTATCGATTCGGGAGAGGATGTGCATAGAGATGACTGTATCGTCTGCATTATTTTGTTAATGCGTTCCCATTCCACTTCTCTTCCCTTCCCCTCTTCCTTCTCTCTCTCTCTCTCTCTCTTCTCTTTTTTTTTTTGCAATTCGATTAGGGGTACTTGCCCCCCCCCCCTCCCTCCGTAGTTACACCGCTGCTACGCCTACTACTATCAAACAATAATCAGATAATATCAACTGAAAACGCACATGCTTGACACCTCTGGTCACCGATATCACCGTGCATTTATGCCTATCACGAGGAACATCTCCAGCTACATGCAAGATAGCCGTATAAGGTGAGGGAGAGATACAATATGAATAAATTAATTTTCAAAGGGTTGATTACAGGGCCCCGTTTCATGAAGAGTTGTGATCGATCCGAATCAATCTCAAGTGTTTTCTTCTAATCAATCGCAGGTTATCAGCCTTCTATCTCTTATGTACTTAGCTGCGATTGATATCAATCGCAAATAAGTTGTGATTAATTGCAACTGTTAATAAGACGGGGGCCCTGGGGGTGTTTCATGAAACAATTAGTCGGTGGTTTTCATCGACTAATATCATTTTCACCAACAATTTTATTGTCACCGACTATTTTCCAGGCCTCTGATTGGTCAAATTTAGTCAGCGCTGATAACTAGGCGTTGTGGCGTGCGCCTGTAATCCAGCTAATAGTGGAAGAGTTACAAACTGATTCAGCCGAGGACGCAGGTTCGAAACTGAGTCACGTCTTTCGGATGGTGACGTTAAAGGTCGGTCCCCAGACGTAAATAATCATATCTGATTGATACACGTCTGTAAAAACCCAATTACACACACACGTTGTCGGTGGACAAATGTTGATGAAACGCCCCCTGGTCTATGGTTTGAATATAAAAGGTCATTAGGCCTACCTATTGAATCAATATTACGACAATAATTGCTTTTCAACTACATCACTGTTCATTACCAAAATCAGTGGCGTTGGGTGAGACCACACATAGGGCGGGTGGGGGCGGGGGCACTGGTCTTATTCGGAAAATGGCACACGAATTTACACGGCTATCGATTAGGGGAGAGTGCGGGAGATGGTTCACTCGTGTTCTTTCCCCTTCTCCGTTTTCCCCTGACTCTTTGCTCGCCTTTTATTTCTTTTTCTTCTTTTTTCACCATTCGATGGGGGTAGGGCACGTGCCATCTATGCCCACTTTAGCTACGCCATTGACCAAAATAAATGACTAAACATTATTTAAGAAAACAAGGTGGGATTAATTTGTGCAGTCAAACCGAGTAAGCATTTCAAGAAACAAATTGATTTTGTTAAATGTCGTGTATAATATAGGTCAAATTGCCAACAGTAGCCTATAAGTCATGGACTTGGACTATATAATCAAGGATTACTTTAAAATGCAAATGATAAAATGGACAGCATTTCAAGAGATTGATATTTTAGGAATCTATTATTGGAATGCTAACGCCGATTGCCTAAAGATTTATTGTTAAGTTACAGGTATCCCCTACCGATAGTTGACACTTAAACGAGAGTGAAGGGTGCAAGCGTTCATCAAATAGGTCTCTTCGCCATACATCATCGAATCCAATTGTTTCCTATTTATATTCCTCTGTCTAGCCTATATTTTTCTCCTTCATGAAGGAGGGCAACTTCATCAATATTTTCAACATACCTTTTATGCCATTGATCCATCTTCTGTCTGTTTGTTTGTTTCCTTCTTGACTAATGTTCAGTTTACTTCCATTTCTTTTTTCCTTTTTTTTTTTTTTGGGGTCTCATAACTCATCGATGTACAACAAGGCAGCGGGGGTGGTATGCCATTTCTTATGTATCAAGGACTACAATATACGAACGGTGAAATACTGTTCGTTTAGGTCTCTATTATCTGATGTTTGTGTAGGAGACTAACTTTACAGACATGTTATTTGACAAACTTATCATTGCGTAACAAACCTTGTTACTTTGGACCAGGGGCCATGTCTACGCATGCGCACTTCGCTCGCATCGAAACCACAATCTTACACCGCATAGTGAACGGGCGCCTTTAGAATAAATGACTGGGTATAGGCGATGCGACGGGAATGGCTCTGTGTTTCTATTTTCGGCTGTTAGTTATGTGATTTATCTCTTTAATAGTCACATAAAGTTTGGATGTGAATAGAGTTAGATCTATTAGATTTATCCCAAGGTTATTTTTGTGTTAGATTATAGTTTAGAGATAACACTCAATCATGTCAAGCAAGGAGTTGTATTTTTAAGTAATTTTCATAAATGTTGAGAAAAATAAGGTCAGGTCGAGGGATATTCATTTTGGCTACTGACAAATATGAAAATCAACATGCTATGTCCAAGATGTTTCATGTAGAATTGGTTTCATATGAGAATGACGAATGCATGCAAACAAACAAACAAAGGTTGAAATCGAAAGCGGTCGGTCAACCTTCGATTGCTCACCACAGAATTTTACATTTCTACCCGAATTCTGAACATGTAAATTACATCTCGACCAATATTTTATTGGATTGGATTTTTCATTATTCAGAGGGGTTGTTTTTGCTCTTTGAACCGGCACTACAAATAAAACTTGTGTAAACCTCTTAAAAGCTGTATTTATAGGAGAACTGGTGTTATGATGGTTGGTCGTGATTGTTCTATCTTGATTTCATCGTTTCTTTGCTCATTACACATAATTATTTTCGATTAAAGTCGTTTGTAAGATATCATTTCTTTGTAGATTTGAATATTCGGCACAACTTTCGTTCGATTCTGTGGGAATTTTTTCTCCCCTTATTCAACGAGAGCTCAATGCAAGAATATGACTATAATCATATCAACTTGATTCCTCAAAAGTGAAAAGATTTCTATTCAAATAAGCCGAGTTACTTAATTCAGTATACTAACCCCCTCCCACATCACTCCACGTTAGTACTTATTCACATAGAATATAGTTACAGTGGTAGGGCGGGGTTACGGGTGGGGGAGGGGGCAGGGGCGATTGCTTATAAGAGATTTTGGTACCCGCTTCTTAATTATACTGCGGCGTCGCCTCTGTGTGATAGGATCGTTCATGAATCTATTTCAAAGTATTCGAGAAAGAACGTTTTGGAAAGATCTATGCAAATTAATTATTTGATAGATGTTGAGATATTCGGTGGCGTAACAGACGTAAACAAGAAGGGTTGAGGCTATATATTTATATAAGAGCAATTTTTCTAGTGTTGTTTATTTTCCTTGGTTTTCTTGCTGTCAAAACCTATTTACTACTGATTTATTGTTATTCGATTTCAAAGGAATGCCTTGGAATCGAATTGGATTAAGGTAATGATCCAGTTCCAGGGAATTAACGAACCATACAGCTTCATGGCAGATAATGATTCGTTATATCTTCAAGAAAAGTAAACTATATATAGAAAGAGATCTTAGTAGCCTGTTGACTGGATTGTAATGTTTACTGAAGGTGGTTGCATTTTTCACTCTGTCCTGCTTTCTATTGGATACTCTACTTAGTAATTACATTTTTTTTAAGGAGAAAAAGTCTATATCGTTGCTTCATGAAAGATAATTTTGAAAAGACCTTAAAACCTTTTTATGATTCAGTATATCTTCAAGAAAAGCAAATTATATAGAGAAAGAGATCTCAGTAGCTTGTTGACAGGATTGTAATGTTTTTTCAAAAGGCGGTTGCATTTTTCACCGTCTCCTGGTTTTTATTGGATACTCTACTTAGTAATTACATTTTTTTAAAGAAGGGGGATTAAAGGTCTATATCATTCATGAAAACTGTACCACTGCTCTTTTTAAACCAGAAGATTGTGTTTTTATTCCCTTGTATGATAATTCTTTGATGTCTACCAACATGCATGATGTTTACATATATTTATATTATAAATATCAAAGCTAATAGGAAGAAAAAAGGCGAAGAGAGCCAGATAATAAGGACACTAAAAGCACAAACAATAAATGTTATTCAATAACTGCATGTCATATTCATGAATGTGTATTTGACATTGAAATACTCAGCTTTCCAACGTTGTTACCATGAGTGATCCTGTAAAGTACTTTTAGATTCTGTGAACATTATTGGGGTTGACTCATCCTTATATATCGCTAACAAAGAACCTTGCCTGCATGTTATCATTATCTGCGTCAAGCAACATTGAAAATCAATTTGTTTGTTTAATTTTGTGGTACACTGTATTTTCAAAGTGGTTTACTTTTTATCTGATTTTATTTCACCGCGTCGTAGGGGGAGGCTACCTCAGCCCAGCGACTGTTTGTTTTCTGCAGGCCCCTGTATGCACATGATTTAATACTCAACTTGAAATTATTATTATTATTTTATTTTTTTTTTTAATTAAAACACATACATCAAAATGATGCCAGAAAATGATGGAACATGTTACAAATGAACTTTAAATGCAAGGAGGAATATGGAGAGAATACCTTTTTAATTCTACTGCATTGTACCTTCACTTATTCATGTTGTATTCCATGTAACTAAAGTACCCTCATTATTTGTCGTCGTAGCCAGACGGTTATGATGTAACTATTCTATTGTGTCCTTCAGCGATTTTTTTCCAGTATGTGGAAAACTCAAGTGTTTTCATATATTCTGAAGTATACTCGACAAGCCATTGTGCAAGATATCCACAACTACCGGCAATTTGTGTTTCTGACTTGAATTGATGCTTCAAGAAATGTTAAAGAAGAAAATCAGTGCTCGATCGACTCAACTAATTTGTTCCACAAGTCAATGAGGTTATCAAGAGCTCATGTCTCGAGGATACATTATCAAAGGATCTTAAAGGGCCCATGACATCGAAATACAAGTGTATTCCTGTTGGTGTGCAGTCCTGCATACATCTCATATTTTGATATGTAAACTTCTGAATTTGTTTCATAGATTTTTAAATATTTTTTGAAATATTTGTTTTTCAAACTTGCTAAGCTCCACCCCAAAAACCTCCAGATCTCATTCCCCTTGTGACATCATCTGTCAGTCATCAATGAGCTAACTTGAGAAAGTGGTATGTATCTTTGCCGAAGTCGACCACCTGTTACAAAACGTAATACAAGAGCAACATACAAGTTGCTATGTCAGACATGCTGTAGCATCACCAGGAAGACAAAGGCAATGATGATGTATTGTACATATGTATGGAAGCATGCAATTCTATTATGAACGTGTGCTAAGCTGGGGGAAATTACATACTATTGTCTATTCTATAATATTAGTTTAGTCTGACATGTCTGACATAGCAACTTATATGTTGCTATTGTTTGTGGTATTGTAACAGGTGGTCAACTATGGCAAATTACATGCCACTTTCTCAAGTTAACTCATTGATGACTGACAGATGATGTCACAAGGGGAATGAGATCTGGAGGTTTTGGGGTGGAGCTTAGCAAGTTTGAAAAACAAATATTTCAAAAAATATTTAAAAATCTATGAAACAAATTCAGAAGTTTACATATCAAAATATGAGATGTATGCAGGACTGCACACCAACAGGAATACACTTGTATTTCGATGTCATGGGCCCTTTAAATAAGTGCTTTAAAGCTACTGATCAACATTTTGACTTGATCATGAAAATCATGACATATTCATCAATATGGTTTGGAATGAAAAGAAAATCCCTTAAAGAAATTAAGATAATTGATCAACATAATAGATGTTGTACCAACAACGTACAAATATGCCTACCTATTCCCAGGTGCAGTATTTTTCATATATTTATTTTTCTTCCTGCTTTCAATGAAATGTCGTGTAAATCCACTGGTCTCTGATTAGTTTACCTGCTTACTCGAGACTCGGTTCAACTCCAACATCGTGAGTGAGAGAGACTAGATGTTCAGAGCTCCTAGTGTATAGAGATGTAAGATCGTGAATTAAAATACTTTACTTAGCTACATCAACATTGTAGCAGGACAGGTAGTAAGCAGCATAGTATTATCAGACAATTATCCTATTGTGCATTACAGCTTCCTTCCAGTCAATCTCTTGAAATTATCCTGATGAAGAATATTAGTATGACAAGAAAACAACTTAAAGGTTTAAAGATGTATAGGCAATACCTTACATCAGGGGAGAGTAATATGATATAGAAATTAGATATTGAGAGAAAACTAATGTATGGAGTGAAAACAACGAGGTATAGGGCCAAAAAGGGAGAATGACAAAGTAAAGTGGCTAGAGGGAGAGTTACAAATGAACAAGAATATATATTATCAAAAGACATCGTAGAATAGATAATTCCAGCTCTGATTTTGAGGTCTATAACCTAAGGCTAAATTGCCCCCCCCCCATTGAGAGAGAAATTGTCATATTTATAAGCCTTCTGGGGTGCAAAATATTCGGGAAATACTTCGCCTCTTAATAATGTTCAAATTATTGATTAGATCAAAATCTCATGTTCCTTCCTAAAACGTTCCATCTTCTTTTCCGTCCTATAAAATTAGGGTTTGGTATGTAGACCTGCTGCCATCGTTAGGCTTATCATTAATATTTTCTTTTCCCCATCAGATTATTCAATTAATGTATCATTTTTTCTTTTGTCTACACCCCATCCCCCCCCCTCCACTCCCCTTGTATACTGTTCCTTCCATATCCATTTTCTAAAATAATAAAGCAAAGTAAACATTACACTATACGGGTACTTTTTGTAAGTCCCCAAAGTGAAATGTATATTAGAGCAAATATGACAAAATGGCAGACAAAGGACGATCTTAACAGGACCAAAGGCAACGACTGTTAATGTACAGACACATATCTGTATACATCTTATGTGAACTGGAATGGACATTGAACATCCACGTTGTAACAAGTGAATTTGAATATCAAAATGATAATGCATTTTTTTAAATAGAATCAGTAACCTTGAATATTTCTATTGGTGGTACAAAGTGCAAGCTACATTCACAAACACAAAAAGAATTTCTTTCATGCATAGCAATAATACGTGTGTTCGTTGAAATAAAAACACGTTCTACGGTAGAATATTTTTAAAATCTTTCCTTTGGAGTGGTACATTTTGACATATTTAATCCTGCGGTTTGAAGTTCCATATACACAGGGGCGGCCGAGCGACTTCCAAAATGGGGGGCACCAAGAAAAAAGGGCACTTTCTGGAAAAAAAGGGCAGCTACAAAGGGAAATCTCAAAGCGAAAATATACAATTTTTTTGACATTGGTATATACCCCTACATTGTGATTACATTATCAGGGATGATTTCAATATTTGTTTCACTTTATACACCATACAAGATATTGCTTAAGCATCATACTTTGCAGTTTGGTGTGATGGTCTTAAAAATTATTTGCGAGCGAGCGAAGCGAGCGAGGAAAATTTTTAAGATTTGTTAGGTCGCAGTGCGAAAAATTACATCTTTATAAAGAGGAAAAAACCCAATCCTGATGGGGTTATAAGCACATTCTCATGAAGGAAGACTGAAAAGACCTTTGATAAGTAACATAAGTTTATCATCTATAGATGCGTGCGAGCGTTGCAGGATATTGCTCTTAGTCGCTTGAAATTAGGGGCGCGTTTAATGATGAGAGGAAAAGGGGACACTTATCAGAAAAGAAAAGGAGTATGTGTCAAAGTACAAAGAGTAATTATCAGAGGTGAAAATGGGGCACTTCTTACACCCTCAAAAACAGGCACTCACCAGGGATGGAAAAAGTCAGTCATGAGAATAGGAAATGGGCATTTGTCGACGGAAAAGGGGCCCCCATCAGATTTTGATAGGGGCATTTATAAGAGGTGAAAAGGGGCATTTATGAAAAGGGGATAGGTCCCTTATTAGAAAGGAAAAGGGGCACGTATCATTGTTAAAAGGGAAATTATCAGAGGTGAATAGAGGCACTTATGGCACCTGAAAAGGGACAATGACCAGATATAGAAAGGGGCACTTAATATGAAAAGGGGCACTTATGATAAAGGAAAATGTGAATTAGTTGAAAGAAAATGGGCACCAATCAGATTTTAAAGGGGGCATTTATCGGGGGTGAAGGGGGCACTTATCTGAAGTGAAAAGGAGTATTTGCTCGTACTTGAAAAGGGTCATTTACAAGAGAAGGGGCACTTATGAAAAGGGGAAGGGACTCTTTTTTTTAATGGGGCACTTATCATTAGGAAAAGGGGCACTTATTAGGAAAGAAAGGGGGCACATGTGAAAATATAAGGTGCGGTTATCAGATTTGAATAGGGCAATTATCAAAGATGAAGGGGGCACTTATCAAAAGTGAAAAGAGGCACTTCTCGTACCTGAAAAGGGGCACTTACTAGAGATTAAAAAGGGCACTTATGAGAATGGAAAATGGACACTTATTGCAAGGAAAATGGGAAGTAAAAGGGGCACGTGTCCAAATAAAAGGGGCACTTATCAGAGTTGAAAAGGGAAAGGGGCACTTTTACAAATTAATAAGGGCACTTGTGAATATGCAAGGGGCACTTCTTACAAAGTTAAAGGGGCACTTTCTTCTATGTAAAAAGGGGCACTTTTGGGGTGCCTTAAAAAAAGTGGGAGGGCACTGTGCCCCCTGCCCAGGGCCGCCTCTAGATATACATAATTATGAAAGATATAAACATGCACACTATCACTGATCATCTGATATTTTAAATATATAATGAGTATCAGCTTTGAACACGTAGAACAACACTAATGTTATAATTGTGATCACTCTCCTCTCTTGTGAAAATAAAAAAAACACATTGTGTAAAAAAAAAAATTTAAAAAGGCCGATATAAGCCAGGAGCTTGGAGCTGCAACTGTCCCCTCCCGAAAAATATCAATTTACCAATATTTAGGCAATCATCAGCAAACTCCAAGGCACATATTTCTTATATAATGCATGTCAACCAAATATTTTAAATAGTCACTGAATGTACCTCGATTTAAAAAACGAAAATCAATTTGCGATTAATTCTTCAAAGTGTGTTGTGTAACAAATTATAATAAATGAAATATTTCAGTCCTGTTTTTATCATGTGATACATGTAATAATGGTTTTGCCAAGTAAGGTCGAGGAAATGAAAAAAATAAATTCTAGTTTGGCCCGCGATAGAGGGTGACGAAATGGACTCGAGTACCTTCATTGCAAATTGAACCAAATGGTATGACGCCATGTCATTCGAAGGAAATTCGCTCAAAGAAAGTCTTGGGGAAATGCTTGAAGAAGGATAGCTTTAATAATGTGAGAACTATCGTCGGATTACGTTGACCAAGTGCAAATGGAGCATTTAAAGTCATTTCAAAAACACCTAAAATTGTCTCTGCTAAATGAATACAAAACTTCGTATACACAAATCATCGTTCTATCCATACCCGGCTCCAAACTGCTTTAACCTCCTACTAATATTTCACCATCTAGAGGCTCTACTCCGTGATATCGCAACTCTCAAATTTGTGTTTACTTTTTTGTTTGCCTGTTTTCCCCTTTAACTGTGGGACACATCAATCTTTTCAGTTGTATTCACTGATCTTTTACCTTTAGTTATCTATTTTCATTTGCCCTTGTGCCTGTCCACGTCATTTCTCTTGTTAAACACTTGAAGAAGAAAAAACACAGCTACGTATTTTATTTATGATTATGAATAATTACTCAACCAACTTATATTAAGACGTACTTCAGTTTTAAGAAGGGCTTATTACCATTACAAGCCAAGCTTTTTAATAAGCCTCTCATTTTCACGTCACACAGTCTTACCTTCAATACTTTGAAACTGTCATATTTGTTTAATTGTCAATAATGTAACTAAACCATTGCAATGTTTATAATATTGCTTCCAGAGGTAATATCCTCCATCTTTTTTGTTTCTTCTTTTTTTTTGTATACATTCAAGCTAGCCTTTTCAAGCATGTGAAATAAATAAATAAATTAATTAATTCAATTCAATTATGCCAGCAGGAAACGAATTTTAGGACTGACACAATATTATAGCATGGTGTTTTTGGAGAGTTATAAATTCAGAATTATTATTGCACTCTTGAGGCTGGTTGCTACCATTATATTTAGCAAAAACGATTCATCTTGAAAATGAGTATTCTATGCTCCATCTGCCTACAGAAACGCTGCACCCAAGATACTGGCAACGTACGTGCCAATGCATATTACATGTCTGATTAAAAATCCTTTACCTGACGGCCTTGATTTTTACAATCATATGATTATAAAAGCGGCGGATCCAGGCTTTTCTAAAATGGGAGGGGGTCGCTCTCAAGTTTTAGCAATTCAGAACCTTCCAAATAGCCGTCTTGAGCGATAGAACCAATGTACACTCTCTCTTATGCCTAGGTCACATTTGCCGCGGCCGCCGTGCGGTCTAAAATATCTACGGCCAATAGCAATTATAGGGCCGCCGCAGCATTCCCACGGTCACATAGCGGTCACAAATACCAAGGCGCCCGCAAGGCCACCGTATACGGACGCCGTAGGGCCGCCTTAAAGATACTATGTCCCTTTTGCAGCCAACATCAAATTCTGTAGAACTTTGCAGGAGTTATGAATATGTCATGTATGTCCTATCTGTGAAATTTAAACGTTAGCAGTGTCCTAATATTCAAATTATGCAAGAAAACCCGTTTACTTGCTAGACTTCACTGTCAGACACTATTGAGTGACTGACTGGTCTTTTTCATCTTTGGTAATAACATACATGAAATGAGCTGTAAAGGGTACATGAGCATTTGTCTACATCAATAACCCACTTCTTGTAATGGCCAAAATTAAACTGATTGAATCTTTGCGCAGCCTAAAACGTACGACCATTCGGTACAATGGTCTGAAAAATCAAGACTATTACTTACTGGCTCTATAGCTCCTATGTCGATTCGACGACTAATAGTCGTTATTTTCCCACTTAAAGACATTTTCAAGCCCCCTCTTTTTTAGGGAAGTTCTAAATTAGTATTGTCTTTCAAATGCCGTTGGAATTTAACCTTTTCATTTTTGGGGCATGCAAATGGGATATAGTATCTTTAAGGCTGGCCTAGGACGCCCGTGGAATTTCTGCGGCCACCGCAATTTGTTTTGGGTCCGTAAATGTCAATTATAATTCATAAGACCCTAGAGCAGCCGCACGGCAAACGCAAGGCCATCGTACGCCCGACGTATGGTCGCCGTGGAACCGCTCTACGGCATGGATACGGCGTGTCTAATCGCTACGGCGAACTTAGAAATGAAAACAGTTATAACTCCGCGTTATAATCCCACGGTGATCCGTACGACCTGTAAAGATAGGAATACGCCCTAGGGTGACCCTGAGGCCACCGCAGATTCTCTGCGGTCGCCTGAAGTATCTCTCGATTTCGGGGGCGTACGGCCGCCGTATCCTAGCCGTGGAGCAAATGTGACCTAGGCATTATGGACAATTGCATACAACAAAGGGATATCTTGGGAACCTCTTGTGTCTATACTGATGGGGTCCAGGGGCCCACCTTAGGGGCCCCTGGTAAGTTGCAGGGCCAAAGCCACTGCCGGGGGTCCAGGAGGCGGAGCCCCCGTCTTGGGCGATGGAAATTCTAATCCATCCTTTAACATTTTGTACTGCCCCTATAGGTTATTTCGATGGAAAATTTGAGTTTTTAACAATTTAGAACCTTCAAGATGGCCGTCACGAGCTATACATATTGTATATTTTTCTCCTTGAAAATTCACACAAACTCTATCATTTCATTTGGTTAGAAATCATCTCTCTTTCTCTCGTAAAGCCCCACCGCACTACTTGTAGCTACTTGCTCCCTCTATATAGAAAACAATGCCTAAGAGGTGCCCGTTGTTCCCCCATGATCCTTTTTTCTTATGTTAATTGAGAGCTGAGTTGATGAGATAACCACCTGTCAGTGACCACCTGGGAGGTCTAATCCCTCCTGGCCAAACTAGTGCAGACCGGCTTTAAAGACAATTTCAAAGTACATTTTTTTCGTACTGTTCTTCTTTCATCCGAAGTCTTTGTAGGTACATGTCGAGCCAGCTCATCGGCAGTGTAATCTGTATGTGTAAATTTAAGTTACATGTTCTTCTTTTCTCTCTCTCTCTCTCTCTCTCTCTCTCTTCTCTCTCTCTCATTTACCCCTTTTCTCTTTCTGTTCTCCCTTCTCTTCCGTCACTATCTCTTTCTTCTTGTAGGCCCCCAAAAGGGGGAGGGGGCCGCGGCCGATTCGGTCTCCACCTGGATCCGCCACTGCATGACTGTACATGTTCTACAACAAGAGCAAGATTACCATATACGCCTTTATCAAAGGCAACCAGAACCTATACAGATGAAATTAACGAACCTTCTACTTGAATGGTTATAACATTGGATGTAGTCGTACCACATATTAAACAAATTGAAATGGTTATTGTTCGGTAGCGTGTTATATCATTTCCATGCAACCGGGCATCATTCAAGCATAGTTTTATTACATTCCCAAGGTGGTACTGACCGGAGACACCTCTCTTGAGCTTTGCCGGCAAAAATATATAAAATATGAAGTTTAACAATATAATAACTCTTTCCAGAATGCAATACGTACAGTAAAAAGAATCATAAGAGTGGAATTAAAAGGAGCATGCTCTGTCGAACATCAATTCATTAAAATACGTGTATTGCTAATTTAAAATGTAAGCCCTCGCGCACGCAAAAATGGCAATTGAAATTTAATGATCAAACTATAACGACGTCATGAAGAGAAATTGTGAGAAACTTATTATGGGAGGCACTTCCAATTAAGCGCAATCAAAATTACAATATTCTATAATATCATTATATAATAAAAGAACAATAATCGAATTTTTCAGGTCATTGTGGCTTACAAAACCCACTTATTGACTCCGTGGGGGTACTCCAGAAACAAATGTTCATGAACCTTACATCCTTTATTGGATTTTCGCAATGAAATTCAATGTACATTGTATCTCAAAACAAAGGTGTTAAAATCGTTGACATTAGAAACACACCTGCTGTGCCTTTCAATTGTCAACTACTTTAGAAAATGGTAAAACTTCATTATGCATCTGCGCTTGTTATTATTTCTGCATCGTTGATATAATTTTCCACTGGCAATGTATTTAAACACTCGTATCTCTCTCTCTGTTTGTCTGTCTTTCTCTCTCTCTCTCTGTTTGTCTGTCTGTCTCTCTCTCTGTCTCTCTTTCTTTATGTCTGTCTGTCTCTCTCTCTTTATGTCTCTCTCTCTATCTATCTATCTATCTATCTATGTCTGTCTGTCTGTCTCTCCTTCTCTCTCTCTCTCTCTCTCTTTATGTCTGTCTGTCTGTCTGTCTGTAGTCTCTCTCTCTCTCTCTCTCTCTCTGTAATGGCAGGCTGACACACATTCAGAAAACACCTTGTGATATCCTTAATCCTTACATACCGAATTCACTTGCTCAAAAGTGCCTATTTTTTAATCATTCCAAACTTAGTTTCCTGTGAGCCAAGGCATCAAGCTTCGTTTATCTTGGAGCCCTGGCCAGTTCTGTTTGAAGTAAGATTACATTTCTTTATATATGTTTTAATGTAGGCTGATTATATTACGTACTCAGAACTGAAATAGCAATATACATTTACGCCTCTTGTTTCATTCTCTCTCTCTCTCTCTCTTTATCTCTCCATATGTTTTTTTTCTCTCCCAATCCTATCAAACATAATAAATAATTCAATGATAATAACAGCGCATTTTTCCTGTTTGTTCACATTTTTTGAAGAACCTTGTTTGAGTGAGATGATTCACCTTAGAAACAGAGGCAATATCGCGGAAAGGAGATGCAAAATGATCATTATTACATCTACCATTCGTAAAGTAATAGTAAAAATGCATGGGGACCTCGTACGCCCTTAACAGAGACATGCCTTCACTATAATCACAATCATGCTCTCATAAGATTGCATACTCTAATCATTTCATTTTAGAAGGAAATTTGTAGGAATATTGTGTGGAGGTCCAAAAATATAGCAATGATATATATATTTTTTTTAATAATAAATTTCAGTATTTTAAAAGATTTGAGTAGAAAATATATGCCACGTGTCTACCACTTTGAATGGAAAAAATTATTGAGCGTATCTCAAGAAGCTGTAAATCGTTTTCCTATTCATACCAGCTTGAAAGATAGGTATCATGAGTACGTTACTTTTCTGCGGTAAAAATCTAATTGAAACATTTGAATTCAATTCAAGGGCACCAATTGAAATATCAAAGACAACGCTGAAGATAAATGGATGATAAAATAAACCCGCTCAATTTCTGCTAGTTAATTGATTTTTGTTCTATAGAAAAGAAAATTATCTAGTTCTTTTACTGTTAGATGAAAAGATTATTTGATATAGTGTGGATGGATATTTCGTTAATGATTACGTATTTTGTTACGTATAGGCTTTTGAGTCTTGCTTCCATTTCTTTCAACGACTTCGTCCATAGCAACTAGAACTTCAATCTACGGAGAGTATTATTGTTCCATCTCTAAAAAAATTATGGATGGACAACCAACACGATCGCAATTACTTTCGTAAAATAACTAAGGGGGAGATTTCAAATGAATATATATCTACATCCCTCAGAAATTAGAAATCAGAAATCGTATTACGTAATACGTATTTGTAATGTTCACTTGTGACGTACAAGTCTATTGAAATTGCAATAGGTTGATTTTTCCAAAGTAGCTGTGATGATGTTAACCCTGCATCAATAACCCACTTCTTGTAATGGTCAAAATTAAACGGATTGAATCTTTGCGCAGCATAAAACGTACGACCATTCGGTACAATGGTCTGAAAAATCAGACTATTACTTACTGGCTCTATAGCTCCTAAGTCGATTCGACAACTAATAGTCGTTATTTTCCCACTTAAAGACATTTTCAAGCCCCTTTTTTTTAAGGGAAGTTCTAAATCAGTTTTGTCTTTCAAATGCCATTGGAATTTAACCTTTTCATTTTTTGGGCGTGCAAATGGGACATAGTACCTTTAACGCAAGTCACGATGCTCAGCAGACCAGGGAGATGTGACTATCTCCCTGAGCAGACATAGCTTACATCATACGGGGGCGTAGACGTGAGAACGTTTCATTGGCCTTCCAGATGGTAACATTTTCAAATCGCGATGTTTTCATGATACTATTACCAAAGTTAAGATGTTCCCATATCGCTCAGAGAAGAAACCAAAGTTAGAGGATAGAGTATAAAATGATACCATAGTTACGGTACATAGGATAATATTAACATAGTAAAAATATTCTTACAGAATATAACATTACCGTAGAAATTATGCATTCAAATGATAGTATTGTTAATGTTCCTACTACCAAGATTGAAAATGGATCTAAGCAATGTTTGATCTGGAAAACCGATTAAAGATTTGGAGGTGGTATCACAGTTGGAGAATAACGTAGACATAGTAACAACAGAGGCGGCAATCCCGGGGGGCACAGTGCCTTTTACTCTTTTAAGTACACCCAAAGTGCCCCTTCCCCCTTCTCATAGTGCCCCTTTCACCTCTGATACGTGCCCCTATTCAAATATGATAGGTGCTCCTTTTCAGTTGTAATAAATGCCCCCTTTACCCTTCTTATTAGTGCTCCTTGTCATCTCTGAAAAATGCCCCTGTTTCTTTCTAAGGAGTGCCCTTTTCCCTTATGATAAGCGCCCCTTTTCCTTTTGTAATAAGTGCCCTTCTCCTTTTTATGTACATGTATGTCCCTCTTCGCCTCTGATGTACATGCTTCTATCCAAACCTGACAGGTGCCCCTCTTTCTCTGTAATAAGTGTATCTTTCCCTTTCTAATTAGTGCCCCTTTTCACCTCTAATGAGTGCCCATTTTAGCTACGATAAATGCCTTTTTCACCTCTGATAGCTGCCCCCTTTTCTTTCTAATAAGTGCCCTTTTTCATTATGATAAGCGCCCCTTTCCCTTTTGTAATAAGTGCCCCTTTTCCTTTCTTATATAATTCCCTTCTCACCTCTAATAACTGCCCCTTTTCACCTCTAACTGACTCTTTTACTTAGACGCATGCCCTTTTATCTTTTCTAATAACTGCCCCTTTGAAAAATATGATAAGTTCCCCTTTTGATAAGTGTCCATTTTTCATTCTTTCTATCTGCCCTTTTTATCTATATTTTCCATTGTCACGAAGTGTGCCCCTTTTGCGGTCATATAAGGAGCCATATTTAGTTTCAAAGAATCAGGAGAGTTTTGTGTAGTAACAGGTTCCCTATTTCTACCACCACGATGAAAGGCAGTAGCCGGGGGGCAGGGGGTACCATTCCCTACATTTCATTAGAATGAACAGTGCTCCTTTTAGAATATAATTGTGCTCGTTTTCAACGCTATCAAAATAATTTTAATGTCCTTTCTCTAGTCATTTGGATATAATAAGTGTGCCCTTTTTACACTAAACGCTTTCCCTTTAAACTACCCTGACATATTCTACTCAACTGCAAAAAGAGGCATCTTCCAACCTCTCATCTTTAAAAATCCCTTCATAGAAAACCAAGCTCATCAATTGCCCTTTAATCAAGATTATGAAGGTTCAAATAATGAAGGCTGTTTTCAAACTCAATACAACTGCATATCCATTACCAAATGCCATTCATGTTTTTAAAAATGACATAATTACTATACATGTAATGACAGTTTTTTTTTATATTTTTAATTGCGGATCAATTGAGAATAAATTGCGAACAAATTGTGACATAACTAAGACACTTTGTGACTAAATTGCGACAAACAATAACGACATTCGCACGACATGAATGCGAAATCCAGGCAAATTTTGGCCCAAATTTTGCCGGGAGTCCGTGGGATACGCGCAAATGTGTCGTAGTACCAATCCAGTGTGATTCCAAGTGAAGATTGTCGCTTTTTCACGCATTTTCTCGCAAATTCGTGTCTCCAACTAGTCGCGATCTGTCGCAGCCCAGTGAGATACTAGCTGTAGTTACAATGCTCTCCGTGGACGTATCATTCAGCATGTTCAGCTGAAATCGATCAAAGCAGAGTTGATGAAAATCCATTAAAGGAATGAATGAATGGTTAATGGAAGTTGAGGTTCAAGGAAGCTTTCAGTTGTTCCAGGTCAAAGGTCAACTAACAGTGAGTTGGTCTATCGCGACCGTTAAGTTCTCTCATCGAGAAATAAAGCACATTAGGGTAGGGTATAAAGAAACATATTGTCCTTTGGATCGAATGTTACTTTCTCAGTTTGTTTTCTATGAATTTGTGAGCGTTCTTTTTTAAATATATATATTTGTTTGTGTGCGTGTGGGTGTGTGTGGGTGTGTTTTCTTCTTCATACATTCCATTGAAATAACTGAAGAAGAATGATGAAATTATTCTTTGGACACCCTTGATTATAAATATCTGGGACAAACTTTGAAAATGGAAGACACCACAAAAGAAGAAGTTATGATGAGAGTAAAAGCAGGATGGATGAACTTTGGAAGATACAAAGACATGTTGACCGATAAAAACATACCCATGTCACTAAGAAGAAGAATGTTCAACCAATGCATTCTAACAACTATGACATATGGATCAGAAACATGGTCATTGACAAAGGATCTAGAACAGAAGCTTGTGACTACTCAACGAGCCATGGAGAGAAAGATGTCGCATTTATCTCTGCGAGACAAAATCAATCACAAAGTCATACGCCAGAAAACAAAGGTTAAAGACATCATGGAGAAAGTCAGAGAATCAAAGTGGAGATGGGCTGGGCATGTAGCAAGACTTCAGGACAATAGATGGACAAATCGTTTAACAGAATGGCAACCAAGGACGGAAAAGAGAAGAAGAGGAAGGCAGAAGAGAAGATGGAGAGATGACCTAACATCATACATGGGAACGGCCACTTGGACTAGGACAGCTAGAGACAGAAGAGAATGGAAATGTTATGAGGAGGGCTTTGTCCAACGTCTGGATGAACTATAGCCTGATAGATAGATTTTAATTTACATTACTTTTAATGATAAACACCCCCCGCTCTCTCTCTCTCTCTCTCTCTCTTTCCACCTCCCTCTCAACTCAAGGTCAATGCATTATTGTAATTTTAAGGAATAAGGCTCCTTCATATTCCACGACTCACAAAAAGGTCGTTAGTTTTGATAAGTCGCTATTGTGATTTTCACACGATCAGAAATTATGATCGCCCAACCTTTCAGTGGTTGACCACATTACCATAAATCACTTTATTGATGGCCACCCCTTTTCATCATCCATTCATTCCACTATACACAAGAACGATTTTGATCATAGCTCTCAACCACATTGCCAACTTACTAATGGGTCAAACCCCTATGCTTTTTGTCGTTATCATTGCACTTTTTCCTGTGTAACTCCTCATTATGACAATTCACACGAGTAAAAATAAAAGGTCAAACTAACAATGAGTGAAAATTTGTTGCGTTTTTTTTTTTTTTCGTTTATTTGTCCTATTTTGGTTCATTTTCGTTTATGTTGGTTATTGTATTTGAAAGATGGGTTGAAGGTGTATTTATATATCAATGATTACAATCGTGCGTGCGCTACGATTTCGGTAAACAAAAACACACAAAAATCCCCGATATCGTACTTTCGGTTATTTTAACACCTCGTCACTTGCAGTCTTGATATTTTTCAAACTATTATATTTTGTTCCTTCTGTCTTATCTTAGTGGTATGCCAGAGTCCTACAAGTGAAAGCACATTTAGTACATTTTACTATCTGTAAAAAAAATATATAAATAAATAAAAAATTATTTTAAAAAGACTTAAAATGCAAATGCTTAGAATATCGGTCAGTTTTAAAAAAATCATATAAAAGGTATGAGTGAAATTCTGATAAGTGATTCTTGGGTGTTTTTTAAATATCAAACTTGGTAAATCAAGGTTGTAAATCAGCCCCCCTAACATGACATTGTTGTCAGTGTTAAATGTAGCCTACATATCCTCCTTCTTTTGACAATCTACTTGGTTTAGATTATTTCACATGTAAAGATTTGATCCCAATCAGACAAACATTTGATCTGTTTAGTCATTCTCTAACGATGTTACTTTCCCTTCTGCCAATACATTATAGTCCTGATCATTGTGACTCCAAAGTCAGGATCCTGTTCGAACTTTCTCTATTTAGAACGAGACCGTTCGATGACTTCGATCCATCTTGACAAATCTCTCTTCAAATAAACAAAACCATAAAACTGGAAACGTTGAAACAGTTCAATACTTTCCTGGCATTTAATGATAGATGGACAAGATTTGCTTGAATCCCCAGAGACGTTTCCATTGCGAGCAAGTCGTCCGTTTCTCACAGATTGTTACGTCATCCTTTTTGTTCCCATTCTCTCATTCATTCATTCTTGGACATTCCTTCCTTTAGTGTATGACTGACGGATCAGTCAAGCCTGACCCACTGAGCAGCAACCCACGAAACCGACCGTAGAGGGCCAGTCCGCAGGCCGTAGGTCTTGTGTGCCGTCGGTACAATGAATCCTCCGATGAACTGTTCAGAATGTGCCCCGAGACCGGCATTGTCAGTCTCGTGTGTCTTGCCTTGTCAGCATGATCTATGAGAAATGTTCATTTGTTTAGCTAATAGCATCAATGGAATCAATATTTGTAAACCCATACACTGTGAAAGAAGTATGTTTTACAAAGCAAGTCTTATATCTAAGGGAGGCATACAGAATTGCCTCATCCAAAGAACCTAGAGCACTCTCTTGGTTTTGAACCCGGAACTTTCGAGTCACAAGGCCCCAGCTCTGATCACGAAACCTAACTTTTCAGCTGGCATGCCTGGGCAATTCTAACTCTTCCCCTTTTCACCAGTCTTTTCATCTTCCTTCGTCTTCTCTAATTTTTCAAATCTTGTCTTCCCTATCTGTCTGTTTCACCGATACCTCAGTCCCAAAAATGAAACCGACACCAGGGGTGCATTTTCTCGAAACGGTTATAAGTCTAACTTATGGAATATCCGTGAAACTAGACTTATGACGGCTTCGAGAAACTGTCCCCAGACAGACAACAGACCGAACAAACATATACAATAAACGAATGGCCAAGACGAACCAGACTGTTTGGAATGGAGTCGGTTTGAATGTATGACTGACATTTTCAGGAGTATAGAGTACCAAAGCGCTAACGTCATACTCGCCCGTCGTCCCAGTTACTGGTTCTTAAAGATAAAGACCAGTTCTGCATGGTCATGCGATTGCATTGTGAAAGAAACGTTGTGGAATCGATCAGAAAAGGTTGATCATCTAGCATATAAGTATTGGTGTGTACTGCAAGGTTCTGGAATCATCTAAGTGATAAGAAATTTGGCCCAGTCTTGGTAAAGTTACAAGCACTGTACACAGAAAGATGTATATGGGACTACGCGACCACGTGCGCGGTATCTATTTGGTCCCAATAGATATAATAATTTACCAAATATATCAATTAGTAGGCGGTTTCCCGACTTTCCCGGCAAAATTTGTATCATCGCGTATTAGTCAGAACATATTCTTTAACATGATTGGTAATGAAAGCTTCCATTTCATTTTTTTGAGAGAGGGGCGTTTCCAAAACTGGTCTTTACCTTTAACAACAGAGCCTGCGCATGAGGTTCACTGCGAAATCATTCAAGCAATGGGCTGGAGCAGGGCGAATTCAATGTTTAGGGCTGGTGTGATCACCACACCATTGTCGTTTTGAACCAGCAACCTTGACGACTTGGCCTGGATGACGTCATACTTCGGCAATACTCTCATTGTTGGACATCATTAATGCATGTCATTAGTCACAGCGGATGGCTGTATCATTCGAGGTCTCACCGCTTCATAAAGCTAATTAGTTGATTTATTGTTGAGCTAATCACTCTCATGGTCATAACAAACATACACATCACCGCAGCGGCTGTTACTTATGTGTAGTTGGGTTTTTTAACTAATGAAAATTGCAGATTATTCAAATACAGTATACAAATATAACGGGTATTGTTATTTTTGCTCATACATTATCATGATTATAATTATACAGGGATTTATTGATTGGCTGTACACAAGCTATGCTCATTAGTTCCTATGTAGCTGATCTAACTATATTTATCAAACCATCCTGCCTTTTCTTTCATAATGGTTTTATGAAATATTGAAGGATGATGTTCAATGGTTGTAATCGTATCCATACACCAACCCCCTGGACAACCCCCCCCCCCTCGGATAACCATCCCTAGGATAACCACCCTCTAGGACAACTACCCCCTAGGACAACTACCCCCGGACAACTACCCCCTAGGACAACCACCCTCCAGGACGACTACCCCCTAGGACAACTACCCCCGGACAACTACCCCCTAGGACAACCACCCTCCAGGACAACCATCCTCCAGGACAACTACCCCCGGACAACTACCCCCAGAAAACTACCCCTAGGACAACCACCCTCTTAGACAACTACCACCCGGACAACTACCCCCAGACAACTACCCCTAGGATAGTTGTCCGGGGTAGTTGTCCTAGAGGGTGGTTGTCGTATGGAGTAGTTGTCTGGGGGAAGTTGTCTGGGGGATAGTTTTCCGGGGGTAGTTGTCCTGGAGGATGATTTTCCTAGGGGGGAGTTAGCTGGGGGGTAATCAGCCTAGAGGGTAATTGTCCCGGGGGTAGTCGTCCTACAGGGTGGTTGTCGTAGGGGGCAGTTGTCTGGGGGTAGTTGTCTGGGGGTAGTTGTCCGGGGTAGTTGTCCCAGAGGGTGGTTGTCCTAGGGGTAGTTGTCTGGGGATAGTTTTCCGGGGTAGTTGTCCTAGAGGGTGGTTGTCCTAGGGGGTAGTTAGCTGGGAGGGGGGGGGTAATCATCCTAGAGGGTAATTGTCCCGGGGGTAGTCGTCCTAGAGGGTGGTTGCCCTAGGGGGTAGTTGTCCTAGAGGGTGGTTATCCTAGAGGTGGTTATCCGGAGGATGGTTGTCCAGGGGATAGGTGTCCTAGAACCGGTTGTAATATATCATAAAGTAAATGCCAAGGTATACACTTTTATCATTTTAAAATTCATCGTAATTTGGCTCCGCCGCAATGATGTTTTTTTTTTTAATCGAGAAACCATTTATCTATCTATATATCTATATCTCTGTCAATCTCTCTATTATATATCTAATATGAGTCAACCATTCGCGCTTGTAACTGCCCCCTCCCCACACACACATATTCTCGAAATTTGAGGAGCTTCCAAATGTTGTCATTTCAACAGGATACGTTATCTGGTGTGAAGTTGAGTAATTCTTCTTTTATGGTTGATCATTCGGATAAGTAATTCCATAAAATCTAAAAATCCTTGACTCCTAATTTCTCAACCTTACCTTCAAATGTACGTGCACATAGTTTTAACTGTGAAACGAATCGATAGGTCTGCTTTCTTTTTTTTTCTTCTTCTTTTTGCTTTCTTTTTTTTTTTGCTCCTTAATTTTGTTCACATATTTGCTGTATATAAATACACATCGCAATACACAATAGACCATTCACAATTAACTTATCGATTAAAATGCATTAATGCTTATAATTAAAAATGAAATGACGAAGTTTAATCGTACGATTGGGTTTGCACTAATCGGTATAAGAAGCAAAGTCAAAGACCATATACAATGGGAAGTTAGTCTAGGAATTTTTTTTAGCTTATTAACCAAGTACTGTTAGAATGTGAAAATTGTATCATGACGATTGATGACTTTGCCTATGAGATTCCATCACCTCAGTGAAGTGCATGATGCATTTTCAATCAGGTATAAAGTGCATCCTTATTCGAACATCTCAAATGAATATTCATATACACAAGCTTTGTTTTGAAATACTTCATCATTGTTTTGTAGATCGGTAAATTCATGTTTTTGATTTAATCTGATCGCATGGCCCATTAAACATGTCAAAGAGAAATACATGTAGCAATAAAACATATTTGTGCATTAAATTACTGTTATTACTGCTCCGCCTAATAATAGCAGTGACAAGTGTTACAGCATTTCTTTCCATTTATCAACGTAAATAAAAAGAAATCTAATCAACGAATTTTGGGTGATTGCCAGTATATTGATAAACAGCTAGGAACGCCCATGTAAATTGGACAGTGAATGCCTCCGGTCATGGTTGTGCAGAAATTGATTGCGATTCCGCGCCAAATAAAATATTCATGTGGTAGATTCGGAGAAGAATGGGTTTGTTGCCATTCACAGCCATGCCAGTTGAGTGACTTTAGCTTGGCCCAAGTGGAAAATGCAATTGAAATGTAATTGCAAATTGAAGTTCAATGACTAATATATAATCCAGCATAAAGTTTTACACCAGTGATTATGTAATGGACATGATCCCGCTTAGTGACACACTGCTTTCTTTATCTGATATCAATAAAGGAACAGGCTTATTAGGCCTGTATTGCACAGTGTAAAGTCACTTAACGGATAAAACAATAAAAATTGACGTTTGTCACAACGCATATTGACGGAGCACAGATAATAATCGGAAACACAAGAAAGTTACTTGAAAAGGTTTTAAAGTGAAAGATGTTTGGAGTGATGCAGGATCACATAATGGTGAGTTGTGTCGTCAGCTATATGAAGACAATAATAACAATGAAAGCTGCTTGCTAAGCTACAACAGATGACTTTCGAAAAATCAACACAAAGTAATTTCAATAACTTGAACGTTACCTTTTGAAATGTGCAAGCGGTGTGCTTTTGCCGAAAAACCTCTGTTCTCTTTTCATTGTTATTAATATTTTTAACTAGGCTTTTCATTAAAGGATGGGGCATACTTCAAAGATTTATAGGGGAAGATTTTAGGTATGCTAATTGGGTTTGAAAGGGGATGGGAACCGGGCCTGTTATACTGACGTAGGTGGGAGTAGAGGAAGGGTAGTAGTAAACATGGTTGTGGAAGTAAGATTGTCGAAGTAGAAGACAGAAACAAAGGTATGCAAATAGTATTTCAAAAAGGTCAGATGGCATACGTAGTAGAAGTGTGGTGGTAGGATGGTAAAAAAAGACCGGATGGTAGGAGAGGTAGGATTGAAATACAATTATTTGTAACAGGTGAATGAAATAATTTATAACAAGACACTTAACAAAGATTCATGCATTAAATTTGATTGTATTACGAAAACGGCACTTACAATGATCTGTCCGTATGGTAATAAAGCCTCACATCAAGTCTGTGTTTTAGATTCCCATTTATAAAATAATTACAATTCATGACTGGAATATTATTGATTCAATCATTTCTAACACCAGTATGTAGGTACTCTAGCTGGGCCGCGTATAGTACGGTATGCGCTGCGCTGCGGAGTGAAACAAAATGGCGCCAGGAGTCACGTGACCATCAAATTCCGGTCCTCCTATGTCGCTACTCTCTTTATGTAGGTACTCTAGGTAGTAGTAAACATGGTTGTGGAAGTAAAATTGTCGAAGTAGAAGAAAGAAACAAAGGTATGAAAGTAGTATTTAAAAAGATCGGATGGCATATGTGGTAAAAGGTAAAAGAAATAGTATTCCAATTTCATGGGCAACGGTGTATAACATTGTCCTGGTGAATCAAAATATTTGATATACTGTATTACATGGACATGCTGAACTACGAGCAATACATAAATCACTATCCTACCTACAGTAGTATCTACACTTTAACTGCATAAAAGTGCATATAGAAAACAAAATTACCAATACAGTAAGATTTAATCATGAAGTTCTGATTATTGATGAGGATTTTGTTTATTCTTGCATAGCATCTACAATTGTGTTAGGTCACCATAAACCAGTTCGTAGTTAGCCTTGGTACAAAATAATAACCCTTAAATATCCACATATTTTTTACACGTGGAGACGTCCCACTTTGTTCATTTTAATAAAGTGCCTAAGTGATGGCAGTGCTTCATGAATACCTTTTGTTTGCCTTCTTGAGAAAAATACTTCCACCTGTGTATCATACAATGTGCCGTTGTTTGTGAAAAAAATTAACAAAGATTACATAACTTTCATGAGCACGAATCCAGTATTCGTCTCGATGGGTTTTACAACTTTGGTACAAATCACCTTTATCTGCCCATGCGCATGATTGCCTCTACGAACTGGCTTTTATAAAGAGCAGGGAAGAGATTGAGTGTGCCTGCTACAAATACGATGTGCAGTATTCCAACAGGTAGAATAATCTAGAATATCAAATATGAAATGGGCTTTAAAGGTACTATGTCCCATTTGCAGGTCCCAAAATAGAAATGGTTAAATTCCAACGGCATTTGAAAGACAATACTAATTTAGAACTTCCCTCAAAACGAAAGGGCTTGGAAATGGCTTTTAGTGGGGAAATAACGACCATCAGTTGTCGAATCGACTTAAGTGATTGCAATCACCTAAGTAATAGTTTGATTTTCAGACCCTTGTACCGAATGGTCGTACGTTTTGGGCTGCACAAAGATTCAATCAGTTTAATTTTGGCCATTACAAGTAGTGGGTTATTGATGTAGACAAATGCTCATGTACCTGTTACAGCTCATTTTAAGTATGTTATTACCAAAGAAAAAAGATGTCAGTCAGTCACTCAATAGTGTCTGACAGTGAAGTCTAGAAGGTAAACGGGTTTCCTTGCATAATTTGAATACTAGGACACTGCTAATGTTTAAATTTCACAGATAGGACATACATGACATATTCATAATTCCTGCAAAGTTCTACAGAATTTGATGTTTGCTGCAAAAGGGACATAGTATCTTTAATAAGAGTGATTTGAGGGGTAAATATTAATAGATGAATTGTTTTTGTTATGGATCTGATTTAAGGTATTCAAACAAGTCAATCTAGGTTTTAAAGCAGTTATTATAAAATGCAGGCCTAAATTAGAGTTATAGAAAAGGAGATACATCACTAGCTGCAAAGGTATCTGGTAAACTATATTCAACAAGCAAATCTGTTTAATATGTTATAAGATGATTATGGAGAAAAAAAGAAAAGAATAATTTTTGCTCTGACTTTGATATACAGTATTCACAAATGCAAATCAACATGGACAAAATTATTACAAGAAGAAGGAAAGAGAGAGGGGTGTTCTCACTATGAACTGAATGTACAGTATACAAAACGAAAAGATAATTAATAGAATTGTGAATATAATGAACCTGATGTTTACTATTCAAAAAGGCAACTAAACATATGATGAGTGAAACACAACAGATGACTTTCGAAAAATCAACACAAAGTCATTTCAATAACTTTGTGCGTTACTATTGAAATGTGCAAGCGGTGCGCTTTTGCCGAAAAAACCTTGTTCTCTTTTTTATTATTATTTTTTTTAAAGGATGGGGCATAATTTAAATATTTATAGGGGAAGACTTTATGTATGCTAATTGGGTTTGAGAGGGGGTGGGACCCGGGCCTGTTATGCCACTCCCCCTAAATCTTCCAGTGGTCCTGGTGACTGACGTAGGTGGGAGTAGAGGAAGGGTAGTAGTAAACATGGTTGTGGAAGTAAAATTGTCGAAGTAGAAGAAAGAAACAAAGGTATGAAAGTAGTATTTAAAAAGATCGGATGGCATATGTGGTAGAAGTGTGGTGGTAGGATGGTAAAACAGACCGGATGGTAGGAGAGGTAGCCTGGTAGTAGAGGTATGATTGAAATACAATTAATTGTAACAGGTGAATAAAATAATCTGTAACATGACACTTAACAAAGATTCATGCATTAAATTTGATTACAAATGCACTTACAATAATCTGACCGTATGGTAATAAAGCCTCACATCAAGTCTGTGTTTTAGATTCCCATTTATAAAATAATTACAATTCATGACTGGAATATTATTGATTCAATCATTTCTAACACCAGTACAGTGTTGTGTTCATTCCTATATGAAATTTATTTAATATTCATGTCATGGCAAGAATTGTCCATAAATGTCACTGATGAATAATTAGAAGGTGTACTTCTAAACAAAATGACTTTTCTTCAGCTAGGAATGTGATAGACTGAAAGCCAGCAGTAAGCTGTATTGAGTGACATACACTGTTGACCATAAAGTTGGAATAAATTTTCTCACCTCTTTTGTGAAATGATTATGACAATATGATTTATTATTGATAAAGTTTATGTCTTCTCATAATCATTTCATGAAAAGAGGTAAGAAATAGTATTCCAATTTCATGGGCAACGGTGTATAACATTGTCCTGGTGAATCAAAATATTTGATATACTGTATTACATGGACATGCTGAACTACGACCAATACATAAATCACTATCCTACCTACAGTAGTATCTACACTTTAACTGCATAAAAGTATATATAGAAAACAAAATTACCAATACAGTAAGATTTAATCATGAAGTTCTGATTATTGATGAGGATTTTGTTTATTCTTGCATAGCATCTACAATTTTGTTAGGTCACCATAAACCAGTTCGTAGTTAGCCTTGGTACAAAATAATAACCCCAAATATCCACATATTTTTTACACGTGGAGACGTTCCACTTTGTTCATTTTAATAAAGTGCCTAAGTGATGGCAGTGCTTCATGAATACCTTTTGTTTGCCTTCTTGAGAAAAATACTTCCACCTGTGTATCATACAATGTGCCGTTGTTTGTGAAAAAATTAACAAAATTACATAACTTTCATGAGCACGAATCCAGTATTCGTCTCGATGGGTTTTACAACTTTGGTACAAATCACCTTTATCTGCCCATGCGCATGATTGCCTCTACGAACTGGCTTTTATAAAGAGCAGGGAAGAGATTGAGTGTGCTTGCTGCAAATACGATGTGCAGTATTCCAACAGGTAGAATAATCTAGAATATCAGATATGAAATGGGCTTTAAAGGTACTATGTCCCATTTGCAGGTCCCAAAATAGAAATGGTTAAATTCCAACGGCATTTGAAAGACAATACTAATTTAGAACTTCCCTCAAAACGAAAGGGCGTGGAAATGGCTTTTAGTGGGGAAATAACGACCATCAGTTGTCGAATCGACTTAAGTGATTGCAATCACCTAAGTAATAGTTTGATTTTCAGACACTTTTACCGAATGGTCGTACGTTTTGGGCTGCAAAAAGATTCAATCAGTTTAATTTTGGCCATTACAAGTAGTGGGTTATTGATGTAGACAAATGCTCATGTACCTGTTACAGCTCATTTTAAGTATGTTATTATCAAAGAAATAAAAAGATGTCAGTCAGTCACTCAATTGTGTCTGACAGTGAAGTCTAGAAGGTAAACGGGTTTCCTTGCATAATTTGAATACTAGGACACTGCTAATGTTTAAGTTTCACAGATAAGACATACATGACATATTCATAATTCCTGCAAAGTTCTACAGAATTTGATGTTTGCTGCAAAGGGACATAGTATCTTTAATAAGAGTGATTTGAGGGGTAAATATTAATAGATGAATTGTTTTTGTTATGGATCTGATTTAAGGTATTCAAACAAGTCAATCTAGGTTTTAAAGCAGTTATTATAAAATGCAGGCCTAAATTAGAGTTATAGAAAAGGAGATACATCACTAGCTGCAAAGGTATCTGATAAACTATATTCAACAAGCAAATCTGTTTAATATGTTATAAGATGATTATGGAGAAAAAGAAAAGAATAATTTTTGCTCTGACTTTGATATACAGTATTCACAAATGCAAATCAACATGGACAAAATTATTACAAGAAGAAGGAAAGAGAGAGGGTGTTCTCACTATGAACTGAATGTACAGTATACAAAACGAAAAGATAATTAATAGAATTGTGAATATAATGAACCTGATGTTTACTATTCAAAAAGGCAACTAAACATATGATGAGTGAAACACAACAGATGACTTTCGAAAAATCAACACAAAGTCATTTCAATAACTTTGTGCGTTACTATTGAAATGTGCAAGCGGTGCGCTTTTGCCGAAAAAAACCTTGTTCTCTTTTTATTATTATTATTTTTTTTTAAAGGATGGGGCATAATTTAAATATTTATAGGGAAGACTTTAGGTATGCTAATTGGGTTTGAGAGGGGGTGGGACCCGGGCCTGTTATGCCACTCCCCCTAAATCTTCCAGTGGTCCTGGTGACTGACGTAGGTGGGAGTAGAGGAAGGGTAGTAGTAAACATGGTTGTGGAAGTAAAATTGTCGAAGTAGAAGAAAGAAACAAAGGTATGAAAGTAGTATTTAAAAAGATCGGATGGCATATGTGGTAGAAGTGTGGTGGTAGGATGGTAAAACAGACCGGATGGTAGGAGAGGTAGCCTGGTAGTAGAGGTATGATTGAAATACAATTAATTGTAACAGGTGAATAAAATAATCTGTAACATGACACTTAACAAAGATTCATGCATTAAATTTGATTACAAATGCACTTACAATAATCTGTCCGTATGGTAATAAAGCCTCACATCAAGTCTGTGTTTTAGATTCCCATTTATAAAATAATTACAATTCATGACTGGAATATTATTGATTCAATCATTTCTAACACCAGTACAGTGTTGTGTTCATTCCTATATGAAATTTATTTAATATTCATGTCATGGCAAGAATTGTCCATAAATGTCACTGATGAATAATTAGAAGGTGTACTTCTAAACAAAATGACTTTTCTTCAGCTAGGAATGTGATAGACTGAAAGCCAGCAGTAAGCTGTATTGAGTGACATACACTGTTGACCATAAAGTTGGAATAAATTTTCTCACCTCTTTTGTGAAATGATTATGACAATATGATTTATTATTGATAAAGTTTATGTCTTCTCATAATCATTTCATGAAAAGAGGTAAGAAATAGTATTCCAATTTCATGGGCAACGGTGTATAACATTGTCCTGGTGAATCAAAATATTTGATATACTGTATTACATGGACATGCTGAACTACGACCAATACATAAATCACTATCCTACCTACAGTAGTATCTACACTTTAACTGCATAAAAGTATATATAGAAAACAAAATTACCAATACAGTAAGATTTAATCATGAAGTTCTGATTATTGATGAGGATTTTGTTTATTCTTGCATAGCATCTACAATTTTGTTAGGTCACCATAAACCAGTTCGTAGTTAGCCTTGGTACAAAATAATAACCCCAAATATCCACATATTTTTTACACGTGGAGACGTCCCACTTTGTTCATTTTAATAAAGTGCCTAAGTGATGGCAGTGCTTCATGAATACCTTTTGTTTGCCTTCTTGAGAAAAATACTTCCACCTGTGTATCATACAATGTGCCGTTGTTTGTGAAAAAATTAACAAAAATTACATAACTTTCATGAGCACGAATCCAGTATTCGTCTCGATGGGTTTTACAACTTTGGTACAAATCACCTTTATCTGCCCATGCGCATGATTGCCTCTACGAACTGGCTTTTATAAAGAGCAGGGAAGAGATTGAGTGTGCTTGCTGCAAATACGATGTGCAGTATTCCAACAGGTAGAATAATCTAGAATATCAGATATGAAATGGGCTTTAAAGGTACTATGTCCCATTTGCAGGTCCCAAAATAGAAATGGTTAAATTCCAACGGCATTTGAAAGACAATACTAATTTAGAACTTCCCTCAAAACGAAAGGGCGTGGAAATGGCTTTTAGTGGGAAATAACGACCATCAGTTGTCGAATCGACTTAAGTGATTGCAATCACCTAAGTAATAGTTTGATTTTCAGACCTTTTACCGAATGGTCGTACGTTTTGGGCTGAAAAAGATTCAATCAGTTTAATTTTGGCCATTACAAGTAGTGGGTTATTGATGTAGACAAATGCTCATGTACCTGTTACAGCTCATTTTAAGTATGTTATTATCAAAGAAAAAAAGATGTCAGTCAGTCACTCAATTGTGTCTGACAGTGAAGTCTAGAAGGTAAACGGGTTTCCTTGCATAATTTGAATACTAGGACACTGCTAATGTTTAAGTTTCACAGATAAGACATACATGACATATTCATAATTCCTGCAAAGTTCTACAGAATTTGATGTTTGCTGCAAAAGGAAATAGTATCTTTAATAAGAGTGATTTGAGGGGTAAATATTAATAGATGAATTGTTTTTGTTATGGATCTGATTTAAGGTATTCAAACAAGTCAATCTAGGTTTTAAAGCAGTTATTATAAAGTGCAGGCCTAAATTAGAGTTATAGAAAAGGAGATACATCACTAGCTGCAAAGGTATCTGATAAACTATATTCAACAAGCAAATCTGTTTAATATGTTATAAGATGATTATGGAGAAAAAGAAAAGAATAATTTTTGCTCTGACTTTGATATACAGTATTCACAAATGCAAATCAACATGGACAAAATTATTACAAGAAGAAGGAAAGAGAGAGGGGTGTTTTCACTATGAACTGAATGTACAGTATACAAAACGAAAAGATAATTAATAGAATTGTGAATATAATGAACCTGATGTTTACTATTCAAAAGGCAACTAAACATATGATGAGTGAAACACAACAGATGACTTTCGAAAAATCAACACAAAGTCATTTCAATAACTTTGTGCGTTACTATTGAAATGTGCAAGCGGTGCGCTTTTGCCGAAAAAAACCTTGTTCTCTTTTTATTATTATTATTTTTTTTTTAAAGGATGGGGCATAATTTAAATATTTATAGGGAAGACTTTATGTATGCTAATTGGGTTTGAGAGGGGGTGGGACCCGGGCCTGTTATGCCACTCCCCCTAAATCTTCCAGTGGTCCTGGTGACTGACGTAGGTGGGAGTAGAGGAAGGGTAGTAGTAAACATGGTTGTGGAAGTAAAATTGTCGAAGTAGAAGAAAGAAACAAAGGTATGAAAGTAGTATTTAAAAAGATCGGATGGCATATGTGGTAGAAGTGTGGTGGTAGGATGGTAAAACAGACCGGATGGTAGGAGAGGTAGCCTGGTAGTAGAGGTATGATTGAAATACAATTAATTGTAACAGGTGAATAAAATAATCTGTAACATGACACTTAACAAAGATTCATGCATTAAATTTGATTACAAATGCACTTACAATAATCTGTCCGTATGGTAATAAAGCCTCACATCAAGTCTGTGTTTTAGATTCCCATTTATAAAATAATTACAATTCATGACTGGAATATTATTGATTCAATCATTTCTAACACCAGTACAGTGTTGTGTTCATTCCTATATGAAATTTATTTAATATTCATGTCATGGCAAGAATTGTCCATAAATGTCACTGATGAATAATTAGAAGGTGTACTTCTAAACAAAATGACTTTTCTTCAGCTAGGAATGTGATAGACTGAAAGCCAGCAGTAAGCTGTATTGAGTGACATACACTGTTGACCATAAAGTTGGAATAAATTTTCTCACCTCTTTTGTGAAATGATTATGACAATATGATTTATTATTGATAAAGTTTATGTCTTCTCATAATCATTTCATGAAAAGAGGTAAGAAATAGTATTCCAATTTCATGGGCAACGGTGTATAACATTGTCCTGGTGAATCAAAATATTTGATATACTGTATTACATGGACATGCTGAACTACGACCAATACATAAATCACTATCCTACCTACAGTAGTATCTACACTTTAACTGCATAAAAGTATATATAGAAAACAAAATTACCAATACAGTAAGATTTAATCATGAAGTTCTGATTATTGATGAGGATTTTGTTTATTCTTGCATAGCATCTACAATTTTGTTAGGTCACCATAAACCAGTTCGTAGTTAGCCTTGGTACAAAATAATAACCCCCAAATATCCACATATTTTTTACACGTGGAGACGTCCCACTTTGTTCATTTTAATAAAGTGCCTAAGTGATGGCAGTGCTTCATGAATACCTTTTGTTTGCCTTCTTGAGAAAAATACTTCCACCTGTGTATCATACAATGTGCCGTTGTTTGTGAAAAAATTAACAAAAATTACATAACTTTCATGAGCACGAATCCAGTATTCGTCTCGATGGGTTTTACAACTTTGGTACAAATCACCTTTATCTGCCCATGCGCATGATTGCCTCTACGAACTGGCTTTTATAAAGAGCAGGGAAGAGATTGAGTGTGCTTGCTGCAAATACGATGTGCAGTATTCCAACAGGTAGAATAATCTAGAATATCAGATATGAAATGGGCTTTAAAGGTACTATGTCCCATTTGCAGGTCCCAAAATAGAAATGGTTAAATTCCAACGGCATTTGAAAGACAATACTAATTTAGAACTTCCCTCAAAACGAAAGGGCGTGGAAATGGCTTTTAGTGGGGAAATAACGACCATCAGTTGTCGAATCGACTTAAGTGATTGCAATCACCTAAGTAATAGTTTGATTTTCAGACACTTTTACCGAATGGTCGTACGTTTTGGGCTGCAAAAGATTCAATCAGTTTAATTTTGGCCATTACAAGTAGTGGGTTATTGATGTAGACAAATGCTCATGTACCTGTTACAGCTCATTTTAAGTATGTTATTATCAAAGAAATAAAAAGATGTCAGTCAGTCACTCAATTGTGTCTGACAGTGAAGTCTAGAAGGTAAACGGGTTTCCTTGCATAATTTGAATACTAGGACACTGCTAATGTTTAAGTTTCACAGATAAGACATACATGACATATTCATAATTCCTGCAAAGTTCTACAGAATTTGATGTTTGCTGCAAAAGGGACATAGTACCTTTAATAAAAGTGATTTGAGGGGTAAATATTAATAGATGAATTGTTTTTGTTATGGATCTGATTTAAGGTATTCAAAAAAGTCAATCTAGGTTTTAAAGCAGTTATTATAAAGTGCAGGCCTAAATTAGAGTTATAGAAAAGGAGATACATCACTAGCTGCAAAGGTATCTGATAAACTATATTCAACAAGCAAATCTGTTTAATATGTTATAAGATGATTATGGAGAAAAAGAAAAGAATAATTTTTGCTCTGACTTTGATATACAGTATTCACAAATGCAAATCAACATGGACAAAATTATTACAAGAAGAAGGAAAGAGAGAGGGGTGTTTTCACTATGAACTGAATGTACAGTATACAAAACGAAAAGATAATTAATAGAATTGTGAATATAATGAACCTGATGTTTACTATTCAAAAGGCAACTAAACATATGATGAGTGAAACACAACAGATGACTTTCGAAAAATCAACACAAAGTCATTTCAATAACTTTGTGCGTTACTATTGAAATGTGCAAGCGGTGCGCTTTTGCCGAAAAAAACCTTGTTCTCTTTTTATTATTATTATAATTTTTTTGTTGTTAAAGGATGGGGCATAATTTAAATATTTATAGCGGAAGACTTTAGGTATGCTAATTGGGTTTGAAAGGGGGTGGGACCCGGGCCTGTTATGCCACTCCTCTAAATCTTCCAGTGGTCCTGGTGACTGACGTAGGTGGGAGTAGAGGAAGGGTAGTAGTAAACATGGTTGTGGAAGTAAAATTGTCGAAGTAGAAGAAAGAAACAAAGGTATGAAAGTAGTATTTAAAAGATCGGATGGCATATGTGGTAGAAGTGTGGTGGTAGGATGGTAAAACAGACCGGATGGTAGGAGAGGTAGCCTGGTAGTAGAGGTATGATTGAAATACAATTAATTGTAACAGGTGAATAAAATAATCTGTAACATGACACTTAACAAAGATTCATGCATTAAATTTGATTACAAATGCACTTACAATAATCTGTCCGTATGGTAATAAAGCCTCACATCAAGTCTGTGTTTTAGATTCCCATTTATAAAATAATTACAATTCATGACTGGAATATTATTGATTCAATCATTTCTAACACCAGTACAGTGTTGTGTTCATTCCTATAAGAAATTTATTTAATATTCATGTCAAGGCAAGAATTGTCCATAAATGTCACTGATGAATAATTAGAAGGTGTACTTCTAAACAAAATGACTTTTCTTCAGCTAGGAATGTGATAGACTGAAAGCCAGCAGTAAGCTGTATTGAGTGACATACACTGTTGACCATAAAGTTGGAATAAATTTTCTCACCTCTTTTGTGAAATGATTATGACAATATGATTTATTATTGATAAAGTTTATGTCTTCTCATAATCATTTCATGAAAAGAGGTAAGAAATAGTATTCCAATTTCATGGGCAACGGTGTATAACATTGTCCTGGTGAATCAAAATATTTGATATACTGTATTACATGGACATGCTGAACTACGAGCAATACATAAATCACTATCCTACCTACAGTAGTATCTACACTTTAACTGCATAAAAGTGCATATAGAAAACAAAATTACCAATACAGTAAGATTTAATCATGAAGTTCTGATTATTGATGAGGATTTTGTTTATTCTTGCATAGCATCTACAATTGTGCTAGGTCACCATAAACCAGTTCGTAGTTAGCCTTGGTACAAAATAATAACCCCCAAATATCCACATATTTTTTACTCGTGGAGACGTCCCACTTTGTTCATTTTAATAAAGTGCCTAAGTGATGGCAGTGCTTCATGAATACCTTTTGTTTGCCTTCTTAAGAAAAATACTTCCACCTGTGTATCATACAATGTGCCGTTGTTTGTGAAAAAAATTAACAAAGATTATATAACTTTCATGAGCACGAATCCAGTATTCGTCTCGATGGGTTTTACAACTTTGGTACAAATCACCTTTATCTGCCCATGCGCATGATTGCCTCTACGAACTGGCTTTTATAAAGAGCAGGGAAGAGATTGAGTGTGCTTGCTGCAAATACGATATGCAGTATTCCAACAGGTAGAATAATCTAGAATATCAAATATGAAATGGGCTTTAATGAGAATGATTTGAGGGTTAAATGTGAATAGATGAATTATTTTTTGTAATGGATCTCATTTAAGGTATTCAAACAAGTCAATCTAGGTTTTAAAGCAATAATTATAAAGAGTAGGCCTAAAATAGACTTGTAGAAAAGGAGATATATCACTTGCTGCAAATGTATCTGATAAACTATAATCAACAAGCAAATCTGTTTATGTTATAAGATGATTATGGAGAAAAAGAAAAGAATAATTTTTGCTTTGACTCTGATATACAGTATTCTCACAAAAGCAAATCGACATGGACAAAAATATTACAAGAAGAAGGAGAGAGAGAGGGGGGTTTTCACTATGAACTGAATGTACAGTATTCACAACGAAAAGATAAATAGAATTGTGAATATAATGAACCTGATGTTTACTATTCAAAAAGGCAACTAAACATATGATGAGTGAATGGAAAGTAAAGGAAAGAGCAGAGACAGGGGCTAAAATTTGATTTAATCTGAACAAGTTTCTTCTCCGTTTGGTATTATAAATGGCTATTAGTCAAATTTGACTATTGTTGCCAATTTCATCGCATCTCTTTCTCTTAATGTCTTGGTAAACATTTTTGTTTTCCAATTTCATTTTAATATAATATTAAGTCATAGTCTAACCAGTTTTATGTAACAAACTGGAATAATATTTCAAATTAAACCACGATCCGCACACAGTTCCAACTCACGCTGGCCCTGTCCTTTCTACGATGCCTTCTTACCAGCCCAGCGAGTTACATTACGCCGTACGCTTCTCGGTTGATAAACTCAACTTAGATCACTCTGGCATAGACAAGGGGGCGTCGTGTACCTGTTTAGAGGGTTTATTTATTTATTTGTTAACGTATATTAGGAGAAAAGCAACAGCAAAACCGGCAAAAGCAAAACACTTGTTGGCTTTATTAGGTTGTATGAGTGGTTTCACTCATGGTGGTTTTATTATTATTATTATTACTTTATTTGGCAGAAAATACAAAAAATGAAAATAATAAATTAATTGCAAATCACACAAAATTACATGAGCACTCGGTGCACCCGGCTGTGCTGCCAGGCCTTGGGCAAAGTTAACCAAATAACTGTAGTCCGCAGACCGCCCTCACCTATATCCCAACCAGATGCAACCAGTGCTGCAGATTTATGCGACAGAGACAATCTATTAAACATAATGCATAATTTATATTTAAAAAACATGCAAAATATGTTATTACAACAGTGATAATATTGCACAGATAAAGTAAATGCATATATACATGCAATTGAAAGAAAATTGCATGAACATTGAAAGAACTGACTCAATTGAGGTTAAAATCGCTGAATAGTGAATACATACATGTGGAATTATAAGGCAAGAGAAATGTCATTCAAGATAATATATTGACCAAGTGAATAGTAAATTATTAAGTTCAGGTAAAATCTATGGAAAATATGTATTAACAATTTATAAGTCAATCAGCCACAAATTAATACAAAAAAGAAGAAGAAATATATGTACATGTATTAATACTGCAATGAATCCCATATACAGCATCATACAATGATTATGAAGACAAAGAAATTAATGATTCTTCCTGTTGTGTCTGATATGTATCCTGTATGACATGAGGCTTTTTCACATTTATTTCTTCCAAAAATGAAAAATATCTTCATATGACCATTTAATAATTTTAGTGATACAAGAAAGAACCATCAAGACCCTTCCATCTTGGAATGAAATCGAATTAATGTCCAATGTCGTACGAGTCACATTGCAAGGAATCGTGCTATACAGTATTCACACAGGCAAACCATATGATTATTATGATGTTTCAACTGGGTACCTATTCACCCCATTTGAGGGGTATATCAGATTTACAAAAAAAAATGATATACAGTAAAATAGGGGTGAATAGGAACAAAACTGCAAATCATTTTTTGTTTACATTAATGGAAATATTGTCTAGACACATTGTAAGGAAAAACATATAACAAATGATTATCATGATGTTCCTATTTTTGTTCTTATTCATCCCATTTGAGGGGAGTATATCAGGTTTACAACAACAAAATTGATGTAAAATGGGGTGAATAGGACCAAAACTTGCAGTAACAGATTTGAAGAAAAGAAAAATCCCAGGAATAAGGAATGTAGATTGTTTTGATTTTGTGTATCCATAGCGAATGATATAAATTAAAAGGGACTAAATTGTTACTGGGTGAAAAATTCTGCCAGTGGGATAAGTGGGATTTTAAAAAAAATCTGTTTCCATTAACCCCATTTCACAGTAAGATCGCAGCTACTTTTGAAAAATTAACTCAAAGGCAACATGTTCGGATTACGCAGGTGCGGATCCAGGGGGGGCCAGGGGCCTTGGCCCCGGCAAAAAAAAAAAAAAAAAAGATAGAGAGAAGGAAAAATGGGGAAAGGGAAAGAGGAAAGAAAGGGAAAGAAAGAAGAGGAAGCAGAAAAGAAAAGGGGGAAAGAAGAAGATCGGGGGCCGAAAGGGCCTTGCCTCCCAGGCTGTTGCACCCCCAGCAAAAGAGAGAGAGAGAGGAAGGAAAGGGAAAGAAAAAGGAAAAGAGGAGATAAAGGGAAGGAAATAAAGAAGAAGAAGAAAAGAAAAAAGGGGATATCAGTTGCGATTTTCCCGCCAAGAAGTTGTGGATCGGGGGCAAAGGCCCTTGCCTTCCCCCGCCAAAAAAAGGGGAAGGAAAGGGAAGAGGAGAGCTAAAAGGGAACAAAAAGAGGAATAAGAAAATAAAAGGATGAAAAGAAGGGAGATCAGTTGCGATTAATTCGGCCAACAACGTCCGGATCGGGGGACCGGAAGGCCCTTGCCCCCTCCCCAGCAAACTTAAAGAGAGAGAAGGAAGGGAAGTGAAAGGGGCCCACGCCAATTAGTGACCTGCCAGTGTCACGAATAAGGTATTAAAATAAGCTCATCTGACCGTAATTAAATGCCTAAAACCCATGAGCTTCCGGGGGCTCTGCCCCCTGGACCCCACCTAGGGCCCTAAGGTGGACCCCTGGATGCTCATCTGACCGTAATTTAATGCTTAAAACCCCTGAGCTTCCGGGGGCTCTGACCCCTGTACCCCACGCCAATTAGTGATCTGCCAGTGTCACAAATAAGGTATCAGAATAAGCTCATCTGACCGTAATTAAATGCCTAAAACCCCTGAGCTTCTGGGGGCTCTGCCCCCTGGACCCCACCTAGGGCCCTAAGGCGGACCCCTGGATGCTTAGCTGACGGTAAATTAATGCCTAAAACTCCTGAGCTTCTGGGGGATACGCCCCCTGGACCCCACGCCAATTAGTGTCCTGCCAGTGTCACAAATAAGGTATAAAAATATGCGCATCTGACCGTAATTAAATGCCCTGAGCTTCAGGGCTCCGCCCTTGACCCCCACCGAGGCTTTGCCCCTAGACCCCACCCCAATTTACGCTACGCTCTACCTGATCGTAAATACTTTAGCCTCCCCCACCCACTTTGAAAAACGTTCAGCAGGGCCTCCATGTAAGAGTGATGGTGATGCGGATTTTTTCTTCTGCCCCCAACGATTTGCTCATAACGCCACTGCTTTAGTGGTCACCATTACGTACCAATATTTGGCTCGCACAATTTCAAATTTGGGCCCCCCCCCTAAGAATTCCTGGATCCGCGCCTGGGATTACGTACGTCACTGTAATGTCTGTGCATTCCAAAAGGTGATGTTCAAGGCCATTGCCGGGGGCCATTGTAACTGCCATAAGTTGATTTTTCAAAAGTAGTTCAGGGCCCCGTCTTATAAAGAGTTACGATTGATCCAAATCAATCGCAAGTCCTCCAATCAATCGCAAGTTTGCAGTATCCTATCTCTTATGTACATAGTTGCGATTAATATCAATCGCAAATAAGTTGCGATTGATATCAACTCTTTGTAAGACGGGACCCTGATCGTGTTAGTACGGAATACAAAAAGCAAAGATAGATTTGAGAAATCATCGATGAAAAATAGAGATAGATATATAAACGAATTCTTCTTCTGAATCTGATATACAGTATTAGATTTTAAAATGTAATGCTCATACAAGCGAATCTAGAATCAAATTATGATTATAAATAGTCAGAATGCGATTTTAAAAGCCTTTTGCATCCCCATCTGAAACGTGCGAACATTACAATGACCTATTACGTAATCTGAACAAGCAATACAGCAGGGTATATTGAAATGGCGCTTAAGCTGGTTTCTTGAAAGTTAAGAGTTAAGTTAAGAGGACAACATTTTGTTTTAAATCTGATGTACACTGTACAGTATTTTTTTAAAGCAGGTATATAAAAAATATACAATAGAAAAGGAAAGTAAAAATCATTAAGAATTTAATAAACAATAAATCGAGGTAACTAGGAATAAAATTGGAGTATCCCTATTTACACAAACGAAGAAATAGTCAAGATGTCTTATAAGTGGTCAATTCCAAGCATTATGGAATTATGGAATTATGGAAAAAATATCATAGACATTTTAATAAAAAATATGCAAAAAATCAACCTTTCATCAAAATTAAGAAATATTGAATTTTATATACTTTGTTACGGAATGACATAGAAGGTGAATATTTGGTCATCCCGTAACAAAGCTATCTAAAACACAATATTTTACCAATTTGATGAATAGTTGCTAGTGTGTATTTACATTATAATATATTTTTTTAAATTAAAATGTCGATAATATTCTTTTTTCTAAATTGGAAATTCTCTTTAAAGTCATTCAGTAAGACTTGGAACTAACCAAGCGTTTAATTAAGAACAAAGAAATGAGTTTCCAAGAGTTTACATCATTTCTTGTGTAAAAAATAATAATTAAAGAAAATAATTACTACTAATAAAAATATGTCAAAAACTTTCTCCATTATAATGTGCCATTACAAAAGCAATCTTTAGATAAAGCTCAAAAACCTTTTAAGAAGAGATAATTTTTGAAGAAAAAAAAATATCAACATGGCATATTATATGGATCGTCACATCAATATTTGTGTCAACAGAAACAAAACATGATGTATCTATTGTCATGGAATCCAGGAAACCTATGCTGATCCCTACCAGGAAAAAAACTAGTACCTGACATTGCCCCGTAGGCTCATTATTCACAGGTTACCATAAATCCATAGCCGGCTCCTCCGGGAATAATATGATTTGAGTTCTTGAGCTAGAAATCTGCAGAGTGAGGGTGACTAGACGTTTCTCAGACACAAGGTGCGTCATCCTGTAGGAGATTGGCCAGCTCAATGGATTGACAAAGGAGGAGATGGTGGTGAAAAATGCAAAGTGATGTGACATTCCTTCTGTGACTCAAGGTGAAAGCCATCCATCGTACCGGAATAGTGATTAATAGTTCATAGGCCATATAGATGATGTGCTGAGACCATCACAGAGGTTTGATGATGATGATGATGATAATGGCAGCCGAACTGACCACGTGTGAGGGCTCTCCCATAATGATAATACAAATAATAAAAACGGTGCTTATAAAGCGCTTTCCGCCGAAGTCTCTAAGCGCTATAACAAACAAAATACAATGACAAACAATTACGTATTTAAAAAAAAAAAAAAAAAAAAATTCAAATAACAATACATATGAAACATACATCAAGACAAGTTTTGAATTGGTTGACAGTCTGACAGTTTTTTTTTACATGAAAAGGTAGTTTGTTCCAAAGTTCAGCAGAAGCTGTGCAAAAAGAGCGATGATCATAAGAGAGAGTTGACACCGAAGAAGACACGAGGTTTAATTGTGAAGATGACCGTAGATTGCGTGAGGGTTTGTATTCCTGGATTAGTTCTTGCAGATAGATTGGTGCCAATTCATGAATATATATAAGTTAAAACCAAGATTTTGTACATAATGCGGTACATCACCGGCAACCAATGCAATTTGCTAAGTACTGGAGTTATGTGTTCACATGGGCGGCGGAGCGACTTCCAAAGTGGAGGGGGGCACCAACAAAAAAGGGCACTTTCTAAGAAAAGGGGCACCTACAAAGGGAAACCTCAAAGCAAAAATATACAATTTTTTAGACATTGGTATATACGCCTAAATTGTGATTACATTATCAGGAATGATTTCAATATTTGTTTTACTTCATACATCACACAAGATATTGCTTAAGCATCATAATTTGCAGTTGGGTGTGATGGTCTGAATATTCGTTTGCGAAGGAGCGAAGCGAGCGAGGACAAAAAAGATTTGTGAGGTGGCAGTGCGAAAAATTACATCTTATAAAGAGGACCAAAAAAAAAATCCTGATGGGGGTTTAAGCACATTCTCATAACGGAAGACTAAACAGACCTTTGATAAGTAACATACTTATATCATCTATACATGTGAGCGAGTTTTGGGGGCTAGTCACTTGAAATCAGGGGCACGTTCAAAGGGAAATCCAACCCAAATAGACAACTACTCTAAACGAAAGCAGAAAAATCAGAGCGGCAAACTGATGAACGTTTCAATTAAATCTGGCTAAATATAAGAAAGTTATGGTTTTTTGAAAGTTGTAATCACTATACATGTACGTATGGGCACTTCAAATTGGCTGAAGCGGCAATGTCAATGTAATGTAGTGCCGGACTACTTTCCCATCTGATCCAACATATAAAATGACTAAAATTTAAATTTTTCAAAAGTTCATGGCTCAGGAGGGTCTATTCTTTTTAGAGGACCTATAATACTATGCTAGCTATAATATATTTTGAGTAGTGCCCCAAGAGAGAAGGAACTTACGAGAAAAACAGAAATTAGTGATATTTTTGAACACGGCAAATGGGAGAGTTATCCACGTCTTACGTCACAATCCACTGACCAAACTACCAATTTGAGATTTGCATAGACTTAGTGATCTCTTATTTCAAACATTTATAACTTCCTTATTATTGGTCTGATTCATTTCAAACTTTTGCTATTCTGTTTCTGTCATTTTTCTGCTTTCATTCAAATCAACTTATTACAAGGTTAAGGGACAGGGCCCTGTGGGCTCATCATTCACAGGTCAACATCTCCCAGCCAGGCATTACCTACACTGCATGACATGACTACCAGAAATTGAAAACCAATGCTGACACAGAGTTCAAAACGATAGTCAGCTTGTCATGGCTATGTACACATTGAAATGGAGGTCAGTTCTTGACCATAGACTTTGCACATTGTGTGGGTAACTACTATGTGAAGATCAGGGCCCCGTCTTACAAAGAGTTACGATTGATCCAAATCAATCGTAAGTCCTCCAATCAATCGCATTCTTATGTACATAGTTGCGATTGATATAAGTTGCGATTGATATCAACTCTTGCTAAGACGGGGCCCTGGTGTTCCAATGCAACGTTCTTCACTTTGTAAGATATCAACCAGCTCAATGGATGAAGGTAGGAAGAAATGGAGGTACAATATGCCAGGTGATGCAATATAGAAAGCCTTTTTGATGACAAGAATTAATGGTGACTCTGATTGCTAGGAGAGTGTCTAGTACAATTTTCTACCAACGAATAACATTTGTTATTATACTGGACAGCGTCATTATAACACAATCAAAAAGACTACTTAAGAAATCAAGTTAAAGGTAATTTCGATACTCCATCGAACTGCCTGTAAGAATCATAATCATTATCATGTAACACATTGTTGTAATGTTTGGACATTTCAAAAGGTTCAGCACAAGGCCACTCAAATTGCTTATGGTTGATTGCTCGAAAGCCCTTGTTATCATGTTTTACAGACCTCTTCTGAAGAAAAAGCAATGATGCTTGGTAGGGTGGCAGCAAATCTGATCACATAATTATGACCATGTCCATTACTGATATATTACATATAGTTTCCAAACAAGCGATGAATACTTAGATATAATATGATTATTATTATTAAGAGTAAATAAGAATATTGATTCTTGCCATGAATGCCATACTTCAAAAGGAATGGAACAATAATAATTTCAAAATTAAAACACAGACAAACACATAACATTTAAAAGAATGGTACAATTTTCAGAGTGTATATACTCTGAGAGGGTATTCCTTGTTTGAGTCTGATATACAGTATTCAAGCCAGTATATCTATATGTTAATATGAAAAATAAGAATCAACATAAATATCTGATATAGTGTTGGACATGAGGAACATGAAAATCAGGGCGATAAGCATTATAAGGGACTGAAATTGAAACATTGCTTTGAAGAAGAAAATAAATCCTACAAACATAATTTGTAGTAAATTTTATTATTCATGTCACAAAGACAATTTCAATTTGTGTTCAGTTTCATCCCATTTTTATGATACATCCACAGGTAAAACCTACAGATTAAAATACCTAAAACCAGCAAACCTAACATGTCAGAGTTTGATATTTTGATAGTTTTTGAAGGGGAAGTCACCAGATATTATTCTGTGAACATCCCTGCTGCAATGGAGAGAAGGATACAGCAGTGAGTGTATTGGAATACAATAGATGTGTACAGCTTCACCATTTAATGAGAAAGACATGGAATAGATAGCAAAGAATATTGGGGCCATTCGAGGGGTTGCAAACTAGCTTATTGGACAATTCCTGGAATTCTGAGCTCTATTCCAACCAGATAACCTAATGTGATGTAAATATCAATACAATTACCGATGTGTGAGGGATGATTGCAATACACAATAGTGTCCCCTTAATTAACTTTAGACTGATTAATTCCGGACACAGTAAATACATGCATCAGCATCATGCATACCTGTCATTTCATAAATCCTTCATTAATAATTCATAACCCTTAGTTACAAGAAGAACTCTAGAATGTATGCGTTACTCACAATAGTATATTCTTTTTTTTAATTAATTACATAGATAAAGATATGTACTGTTAGTTGGGAGGCGCGATTCTAGAAGAGTGATTGGGGTAGGGGAGTTTGGGGAGGGTTCGAGTGGCTTGGGGTTTCTTGGATTAATTTTCTACATGTGCATCGCTTAAATTAATTATTAATCAAGAAATATTAGGGGCTTGAGCCCCCTTCCCCCTGAGCCGTCTTGAACCACAACTGGTAGTTGGAAAAGAGGGGCAGATAATGAGCGCTGACAAACGACATAATGAAAAGGTGGAACTTGTACTCCTGATGACAATTTTTTGCAGAGTATAGATTTTCAGATTTTACACTCTCAAATCTTTTTAACACGTATTACCAATGGAGTAGGCGGGTATATATCGGGGCACTTTTTAAAAGACTATTGACTGGTAGGCGGGTACGAGGGCACTTTTTAAAAGACTATTGACTGGTAGACGGGGCATGGCTAAAATCACGACTCCAATTTCGACCAATCAGATGGCTAGATTCCTAAGGTGAGGTATATAATTAATATCACGTCTCCATCCCCTCCTCTTTACACCCTATACTGGTAATCTGATCAATATTATTCAAAGGCGTTTCTTATATAAATTTGTCATGTCATTGTTACACCGACGACACACAGTTATACCAGGGAGATAAACTCACATCTCCCTGGTTTTACATTTCGTTTAGCCCTGATGAGAGGTAGAGGGTGTGGGGTGACAGGGGGGGGGGTGACGAGGACGCGCGGATCAATCGCGCGGGAACAGAGGAACAACAAATATTTTCATTTGGGGCGGGCTGCTTCACTCTCAACCGAAAAATTAACAACAACCACACACACACCAAAAAAAAATCTCTTTTCTCTCTTAATTCTGATCACATGAATGGAAACAAACCAGAGTGGCTCCAGATATTTGTTAAAAGAGGATCCAATTTTTTTTTTGTGTATTTCAGTTGTCACTCTTTATGTAAATCAATTATATTATATACTATTATTGTTATGTGAATGTTTTGTATTTGATTTATCAATACATGTAGAAACATCTGATTCTGCACAGACACAAAGAGAGATTGAACATGACTTGTATTACGTTTTGCGCCAGTAAATTGCTATACATTTGCAAAGAATGTTTAAGGAATGTACATCACAGATTTCATTATTCCGTTACCCCCGCCACCCCTTCATTTTCTGATTTTCCACATCAGTTGTATAGTAATGGCCAAACACATTTCTTTGGAATGCCTGCATTTTTGAGAAATCACAAAAATCGCAAATTTTACAGAAAGCATTTAGAAAAAGTAAATCAGTGTTGCTGTTTTCTTCTTTACTGCTGGCACTGTTGGCGTTGTGTGAAATGAACGACTGTTTCTCAGTGGTCATATACGTGCCAACGTTAGCATTTGCGCCAGAGAACAGGGATACAAGCTCCTGCCTCTGGATTAATCAATATTGGTCAGATAGTCGATACAAAAACACAAACCTCACCCATTCATCACTCAATGTCACTTTCAACAATTCAAAGTTTGTATTGATTGAACTCCCCCCGGCCACTCCCTCCTTCGATATTTGTTTGCAGTTTTATTTTGTGTTAGGAGTTAGTTTTGGGGTACCAAACTTAAATTATAACAATTCCTAAGTTCCTAACCTTTCTCAGTCAGTCTGGCATACAGAATACCAAAACTGAAAAGTTGTATAATGCTCCAGGCCATGATGTTTGCAGATTTCTTCTTTCTTTTTTTTTGTTTGCCATTGTTCATTGTACTTTCCTTTGTGTTGCATGTACCATTTCATCATTTCTCTCTATTTTACTCTACTTTTGTATTTCATTTCACCACCTGACCTGTTGATTTACGAGTGGATAGCAACAATGCTCTGTTCGTACTTCAACATAATTACTTTTCCCGTCAAGCACGCCGACAATAGTGCAGATCATCAGCGGGGGTGGTCATCATCTCCATCTTGTAAAATAAAAGCTTATTTCGACATTTTCGAAACATACGTTGACTGTGGCGTATTCTACCTAAGGTGGAGCCGGAGTATGCCTTAGGCCCCCATCTTTTTTAGACCCAGACCTCCCCTAAAAAAAAGGCGCGATGGGTCTTTGTGACCTCAGCCAATGTGTGAGGAATGATTCCGCCCCTCGCTTTATTCATTTCTGAATACACAACTAAACATAGCAGGCAACATTTTAGTCGTTCTCATAAAAAAATAAGTTTCTGATTGTGCTATATTGTTTCCAGTTCATCCCTTTAAACTTATTTTATCAATTAATTTCATCAATTCAGTTTACACAATAATGTCTTTATTCATACGGTTGATACAAATTGTATAAATGAATATTAATAATTGATTTGCGTGTTGTACGGTATGATGCTGATTGCGAAATACGATGGAAATATGAGTTGGTAGCCAAAGCTGGAAGCCTATTGTATCGTTACTAGTTCGTCTTATCCCTAAAAATAAACTTCCGGAGGTTTGGTCAACTTGTCAACACTACCTCTGGTAATCTCTTCAGACTGAAGGTACAGGCCATCCGCCTCCGATGAGAGAGAAACACTGAGATGCACATGTTTATATATTTAATATTTGTATATATATATTTATATAACTTTAAAAGCACTGTATTTATTAGTTCATTTAATTTCCAGTCATTTTTTTTAATGGTAAAAACTGTAGATACATCACACCAGACCTGTCAAATTGTGGCTGTTATCTATATATGTTTGTTTTTTTGTTGTATAAGGCTTTTCAAGCCATTATGTTTGTGTTTAAATGTTTGCATATATCTGTCCCTCTCGTGGGGGTGCACGCCCCCCTTTTTTTTACCATCCATTTTTTTCTTCTTCTTCAATTTCACAGAAATGTTCAGTTTACTCATTCAGAAATGCTTCAGAATTTACCATAGAGCCTCTTAAAGGGATCGTTTAACAGTGTTAAATCTGAGATACACGGCCCTACATGTTATTAGTGTCTGTGATATGGTGTAATAATGAAGCCCTAAAAAAATTGCGCTTCAAAATGATCAAGAAGTGCCTCAAAAAGTAAAAATCTTTGATTGACCGGTTTTACCATACTCGTTTTCCTAATAGACTATAGTGTTATGAAAACCATCAGGCGAACGGTTTTCAAAATTTGTAATTCCAATCATAAATATCTTGATAATCAGACAGGCGATCAGCTTGTAAAAGTCATGGGGTTCCTGACTGACCTAAAGGTTTATGATTATCATTGCATCATGAGCTAAATCCAGAATTTTGTTTCAGAATCTGAGACAAAGTTACCGGATCCCTTTAAGGCTCAAAATGTCCCGGACCCCACGCCGTAAAGGCTTCGCGCTCGCAATTTCGTACATTTCACGCCCCCTTTGGAAAATCCTGGATCCGCCCCTGCCTCTATTCAAAATAATTTCCCGTCCCCCCAGTACCATTATTTTCGTCGGCCGTCATCTTGTACTTTTTCAGTTTAAAAATCTCCCTCTCCTCTCTCTCTCTCTCCCCCCGTTCGTGCTACCCCCCTCTCAGTCACTCTCTCTGTTTTTGCTCCCCTCTCTTCTTCTCTTTCTCTTTTCCTCTCCACTTTCTCATGCAGCGCTGTGGATGACTCTGTATCGTAAAATAGAAGAATTCAGCAGACCGGCAAGCGCTGCATTAACAGTCATCAGTCATGAACAATGATCAATGATATCGACCCGTTATCCTTTGCCAAAGTCAGTACCATGAAGCGTGGATCCTCATTAAAAACAAAGCATTGACCTTTGTTTAACCATTATAATCATGTCCACAATTTGAGCATGTTTAGAGAAGGGGTGGAAGAGAGTGAGTGATAATCAGGGAGAGAGAGAGTGAGAGAGAGAGAGAGAGAGAGAGAGAGAGAGAGAGAGAGAGAGAGAAAGAGAGAGATTGAGAGAGAGAGATTGAGAGGGAGAGGGAGAGAGAGAGAGAGAAGAGAAGAGAGAGAGAGAGAGAGATTGAGAGGGAGAGGGAGAGAAAGAGAGAGAGAGAGAGAGAGAGAGAGAGAGAGAGAGAGAGAGAGAGAGAAAGAGAGAAAGAGAGAAAGAGAGAGAGAGAGAGAGAGAGAGAGAGAGAGGGAGAGGGAGAGAGAGAGAGAGAGAGAGAGAAGAGAGAGAGTGAGAGAGAGAGAGAGAGAGAAAGAGAGAAAGAGAGAGATTGAGAGAGAGAGATTGAGAGGGAGAGGGAGAGAAAGAGAGAAGGGGAAAGAGAGAGAGTGAGAGTGAGAGAGAGAGAAAGAGAGAAAGAGAGAAAGAGAGAAAGAGAGAGAGTGAGAGAGAGAGATAGAGAGAGAAAGAGAGAAAGAGAGAAAGAGAGAGATTGAGAGAGAGAGAGATTGAGAGGGAGAGGGAGAGAGAGAGAGAGAGAGAGAGAGAGAGAGGGGAGAGAGAGAGAGGGGGGGAAGGTTGGGTAGAATTCATGGGTTATTTATTCCAACCATGACAATAATCCAGCCATGAACAACAAGGTTAGAACGAATAAACAGACAAAAATACACACAGAGCAATTGATTTTATTTTATTTACCAACAGCAATACAGTAATACATTTCATATGTGTTTACATAATATAGGCCTACAAGAAGATAAACTATTGGTTGGTACAAGGGCCAGATAATAGTACATGTGCTAGTCGAGCCTAACCCCTGAACAGCTAAACAAATTATTTTGGTGCAAATCAGTTTAAAAAACGTAACAAAACAAAAATAATGAATTTACTATTACAATCGATACTTTAAAAAATACGAATACTTAACAATTTGTCTTACAATAATCAAACTGATAATGTAAAATATAACTTGTGTCCATATGCAGACTATTTAACTTAATATTTAATTCATGATTTGTTCAACAAATGACTAGTATCAAAATTCCGAAATTAATTTAATTAATTCCTTGTTAATCTGACATAGTTAGGTAATAGGTAATCTATTCCGAAATTTACTGCCCACAAAAGACAGTGAAAATTGACCTTGTGTGGTTCTAAATTTTGGAAGACGTTATTGTCCACATTCTTTTTGTATTGTGGAATAGCTATGCTCTATAATGTCTCAGTACTCTGTTAAAATATGAGGCAAATTGTCATTGACTAGATCAAACATGAAAGTAGATATTGATCAATCGTGTAAATTATACAAATTTAGGATTCGCAATCTTTTTATTAATGGGGCTGTATGAGTTCTCCATTCAGTAAATGTTATAGCACGAACTGCCATTTTCTGTGAATACAATATGCTTTTTAGGCTAGTCTTATAAGTGCTTCCCCATACCTCTATTCCGTAAGAAATGTGTGGTTGTATAAATGCTTTATATAATAATATCAGAGTACGGCTACACTGTAAAAACCAGGGGCCGTATTCTGAACCCTGTGTTATCTCTAATATTGTTGTATCTTTGAACTTAAGATAAAGTTGGTATTCTGAACATTGTTGTAACTTTTGTTGTATCTTTTGTTGTATCTTTTCTCTCATCTCTTTGGCCGCGCCTGCGCTCAAACTTTTATGCGCTTGTAATTGCGCGTATTATTAATAAAATGGTGCTTAATCCTCATTTGCATATGCGCACGAGAGATAATATGACAAGATAATTGGTATTCTGAAAATTGTTGTATCTTTTATCTTATCTTATCTTGCATGGTATTTACAACAATATTTACAACAGGTAGGGGGTTGTTGTATCTTCGTGGTGATATAATGGCGGCAATCTTCTTTGCCCAAAACCAATTTCGTGCCACTAGACGAGTTAAAAGAAGATTGTGTGCTGACCGGAGACATCACAGATGAGAACTTTCTAAGAAATACCATGCTAGGATATGACGATTTTAATGCTCTCATCTCTGTGATGTTTCTTAACCATTAAGTGAAAGCGTGACTTGTCTTCATGATCCACATGCAACAGCGCATATGATGACGCGCGTAATAAGCGCTCAATAAAATTAACTAATTACGCCCATGCGCTGGGCGCATCTTCAGATATGGCATAAAGTATTCCTATTGGTTGACCAACCTATCATGCTTATATAAAATAGATCTTGATTGGTAGGGTCTATACGAATGGGCGTGTCAAAGATAAGATAGAGGCGGTCTTTCAAGAGATAACACAGGGATAAGATGATTTTCAGAATACCAACTTACAACAATATTAGCGCTGTGTTATCTCTGGAAGATACAACAAAAGATAACACAAAACTTACAACAATGTTCAGAATACCGCCCCTGGGTCTAGATATCCTTACACCAGTATGGTATTGAATTTTTTTGACACCATTGGTGTTGATTATAAAGGTGTGTTGTCTCAGTGGTGTTATTTTTAACACCGGTCAGATTTAAGCATGCATTAATAATTACTAGGTGTTAAGTAACATGGTGTAGTTTTATGCTCGGTGTTGAAAGTGTCATCACGTGATTTCGTTTAAGGCGGTTGATTGGTCGAATACGTTTTCACAAAGTGTACGCGCGCTTAATGATTACTTTACACGTGTTCACAGAATAATACATTTATCATGATTTGTTAAGCAAATTATGACAATGCACATCAATTTTGTGATTTGTATTTTCGTTTGGCAATTATTGACCAATAGATTATTTGTCCGATCTTGTTACAATTACATTAACGTTTTAGCAATAGATATATTGATTATATGATTACTAACCAAGAAACAACATGCATGTTTATTATATATTCGTGTACCAGCCTGTATCAACTAGGCGTTGTGGCGTGCGCCTGTAATCCAGCTAACAGTGGAAGTTACAAGCTGATTCAGCCGAGGACGCAGGTTCGAAACTGAATCGCGTCTTTCGGATGGTGACGTTAAAAGGTCGGTCCCCAGGCGTAAATAATCATATCTGATTGATACACGTCTGTAAAAACCCAATACACACACACAACTGGGCGTTGTGGCGTGCGCCTGTAATCCAGCTAACAATGGAAGTTACAAACTGATTCAGCCGAGGACGCAGGTTCGAAACTGAGTCACGTCTTTCGAATGGTGACGTTAAAGGTCGGTCCCCAGACGTAAATAATCATATCTGATTGATACACGTCTGTAAAAAACCCAATTACACACACAGTCTCACTTAAATGTTAATCTTGAATTTACTTCAAAATGATCTATGTGATGGGAGTTAATGTAATGGAGATTAGAATATACCTATTGGTGGACAGTTGCCAACATCGATTATGAATTATCAGTTTACCACTGGTTCTACCCTGGTCGATAATGGTCGATAATATGGAATGTGGGACCATTAGAAACCCATAGAAAAATCTCTAATGGATCAACAAGAATATAAACACCAAAAGTTATGATTCCAGATATTGGTGTTAATCTACACCAGTAGGAGTTGTCAAATATTAACACCAAGAGTGGAATTGAATTGTTTAATTCCAAACCCTGGTGTTAAATAACACCAGCTGGTGTTTTCCGATATAGATACCGGGAAAATGTTAAAATGAACACCCATGGTGTTGAATTTAACACCCTTGTTTTTACAGTGTAGGAGCAAATTGTCGCAATGTAAATAGCACTCGAAATTTCTTTCTAATACACTGATTTACAAAACGAATATGACTATTCCAAGACAAAATATGTCAATGTCTGTCAACAAAAGTGACAGCATCAACCTCTCTAATTTCATCGCCAGCAATTTTCAGTTTACCATTCATACTTTTTATCCCCTCCTACTACTTATTAACATGAAATTAGTTTTCATTGAATTAATTGTAAGTTTGTTTGCAATACACCACTCATGTATCTTCTGTATGTTGTTATTTACTTCATTTACATCAATTTCACCCTGGTCAGCAGGAAAAGTATGAAATAGGTTGGAATCATCTGCAAACAGCCGAAAATTGAAATAATCAGTAACTGTTAGCAAATCATTTATATATATCAAAAAGAGTGTTGTAGAGACACAAAATGGTGGCTGTAGAAATACAAGAACGTTATCATACCGTGAAAAACATAATTAGAAAGGAACAAAGGTTACCATGAGCAAGGGTAAAATGGGCCTGAAAAGTGTCATGAACGCTACCTGAAGCTGGTCGAGAAAGTGATTCATTGTTCAGATCAGGGCCCCGTATTACAAAGAGTTGATATCAATCGCAACTTATTTGCGATATTTGCGATTGATATCAATCGCAACTATGTACATAAGAGATAGGAGACTGCAGACTTGCGATTGATTGGAGGACTTACGATTGATTTGGATCAATCGTAACTCTTTGTAAGACGGGGCCCTGATCTGATTTGGAGGCAACAATACAATTTAAGTGCAACATAATTTTAAAACAAACTGAAACTTAAAAAACCCATGAAAATTAAGAAAATATGGAAATCAAGCAGCAACTAATATTAAATGATAGATTATCAGGAGAAAGGATGACAGAGAATAAATAACGCTGATCATCATGATCTGACATTTTCAATATGGTCCATGGTTGAAACAGGGTCTGAACTCTTCACTCTACACCATACGTATTACGTATGTGGAGTTCAGTGGTTGAAACCTCAGGTAAGCTCGCGAAATTGTTGACGTTAGGTGGCGCTATACAGTTTAATGCCCAGTACTCAATTAACTATCGTGTTTCAGTTTTGATTATCATTCAATTCAATTTAGATTTTGGCTTCATTGGCGGATTCGGGATTCAGTCACAGGTCTTAAAAGAGCTAACAACCCCAATCCCTTCAACCCCAACAAAAAAGCAGAGAAAAGGGTAAAAGGAACAACAACAAAAGTAAAACAAGAATGAAAAGGCAAGAAAAGAAGAAGAGAGAGAGGGAGAGAGGGAAAGAAAGAAAGATAAGAGAAAAAAGTTAACGACTCCTGCTAAAAAAATCTCAAAGCCATAAGGTAATGTATTAAAAGATAAAGATAAATATATTCTTTTTTACTCTCTCCCTTTCTCTCTCTCTCTCTTATTCTCTCTCACAAGCATATGTGCACACACCATTATCTAACAGTAAGACCTCTTCAAATTGCATTGTCCCTTTTTTTCATTAGTACATTTTCTCGTCCTTTCTCTCCCTCTCTCGATCCCTTTCTTACCTCCTCATTCCCTCCCCTCCCCCACCCCTCTCCCCCTCTCTCTCTCTCGGAAGTCTCCCCTCCTCTCTCTCTCTCTCTCTCTCTCTCTCTCTTTTATTCTTTCTCACAAGGGACCTGATATGTGCACACACCATTATCTAACAGTAAGACCTCTTCAAATTGAATTATCCATTTTTATTAGTACATTTTCCCGTCCTTTCTCTCCCTCTCTCGATCCCTTTCTTACCTCCTCATTCCCTCCCCTCCCCCACCCCTCTCCCCTCTCTCTCTCTCTCTCGAAGTCTCCCCTCCTCTCTCTCTCTCTCTTTTATTCTCTCTCACAAGGGACCTGATATGTGCACACACCATTATCTAACAGTAAGACCTGTTCCAATTGCATTATCCCTTTTTTTCATTAGTACATTTTCCCGTCTTTTCTCCCCCTCTCTCGATCCCTGTCTTACCTCCTCATTCCCTCCCCTCCCCCCTCTCTCTCAGAAGTCTCCCTCCTCTCTCTCTCTCTCTCTCTTTTATTCTCTCTCACAAGGGGCCTGATATGTGCACACACCATTATCTAACAGTAAGACCTGTTCAAATTGCATTATCCCTTTTTTTCATTAGTACATTTTCCCGTCTATTCTCCCCTCTCTCGATCCCTGTCTTACCTCCTCATTCCCTCCTCCCACCCCCCTCTCTCTCTCTCTCTCTCTCTCTCTCTCTCGGAAGTCTCCCCTCCTCTCTCTCTCTCTCTCTTTTATTCTCTCTCACAAGGGACCCGATATGTGCATACACCATTATCTTACTGTAAGACCTGTTCAAATTGCATTATCCCTTTTTTTTTTATTAGTACATTTTCCGTCCTTTCTCTCCCTCTCTCGATCCCTTTCTTACCTCCTCTCTCCCTCCCCTCCCCCCTCTCTCTCTCTCTCTCTCTCTCTCTCTTATTCTCTCTCACAAGGGACCTGATATGTGCACACACCATTATCTAACAGTAAGACCTGTTCAAATTGTATTATCCCTTTTTTTCATTAGTACATTTTCCCGTCTTTTCTCCCCCTCTCTCGATCCCTGTCTTACCTCCTCATTCCCTCCCCTCCCCACCCCCCCTCTCTCTCTCTCTCTCTCTCGGAAGTCTCCCTCCTCTCTCTCTCTCTCTTTTATTCTCTCTCACAAGGGACCTGATATGTGCATACACCATTATCTTACTGTAAGACCTGTTCAAATTGCATTATCCCTTTTTTTTATTAGTACATTTTCCCGTCCTTTCTCTCCCTCTCTCGATCCCTTTCTTACCTCCTCACTCCCTCCCCTTCCCACCCTCCCCCCCCCCCTCTCTCTCTCTATCTCTCTTTCTTGTTCCTTTTCTTATTCCTTTCATCTTCTTACCAACAGTCAAATTGGAAGCCTTCATGTAATATCCCATTGCTTTAAATCAAAGCACATTTATTCATTAATCCACTGTACTTACAATTACACTAGAACATTGGAAGGTTACCAATCATATGTTAACAAAATTCAGCCTCTGTTTGTATGATATAAAAGAAATCATAGACGAAGAAATAAATATGACTCATTTGAATACATTAGTGTTAAATATACAAATCAGGTGCCAGAATGTGTAGAAAATATATAAAAATAAACAAAACATACATCAGAATATGACATGGAAAAAAAAGTCAAATCTTCTCCAGTACAGATTAACTCACGTGGTCTTTGTACTACTGAATACAGGATGAATACTCAGGAAAAGAATATATTAATCTCATGAATTCAAGGTTTTAGAAAACATGAAGAATTATCCTATTTTCTGACTATTGCCTGCTATGAAAGCATGCCATATACACGCACATGAGCATAGAGAACCTTTAAATCTAGTGTGATATATCTATTTAATTTAAAAAAAACATATTGATACAAATTTCTTTTCTGGAAAAATTCCAGAATTGTTAATGATTTTGAAATCATTCTGTTCATCATTTAAATGATGATGATAATGATGATGATAATAATAATAATTATAATAATAATAATCATAATCATAATCATAATCATAATCATAATCATAATCATAATAATCATAATCATAATCATAATCATAATCATAATCATAATAATAATAATAATAATAATAATAATAATAATAATAATAATAATACAGAATAATGTAAAATGAGAGATGATGTGCAAGCTTATAAACATATATCTTCTTAGCATTCCTTCAACAATGCAATCACAACTACTTTTGAAAGATCAACGTAAGGTCATTTCAATAGCATAGTGTATTACCTATGAAATGTGCAAACATGACAATGACGTACCGGTATTACATAATACTAACATCTGGGATGTCCAATTGGGTCTGAAATTGCCCTCGAGTTGATTTTTTCGAAAATAGTTGCTATCGTGTTCAACCAAAATGGTTCATCATATTGCATTGTACCAATAAACAACTTCTACTAAATGTTTAATACTATTATGAGCATGATTACATCAAGAAACTAGGAAACAATAAAGTCCTGTTTTGATAATTGAATGGGGTTATTCTTACAAAAGTTCCCATGTTACTCTACAAGTGGAAAATGTTAAGATTAGATTGCCACAAACAGTCCCAATCACATTAATCAATGCGGTTATAAACACTTTATATCAATCGTCATTGCTATTTCAAATAATTACGAAAATAATACTTATATCATTGTTAAAAACACTTAAAAATAATATATATTCAATACTTGTAAAAAACTGTGACTATCCAAATAGCTTTTCCTCATGCTAAATTTCAACAACAGCAAAATCATCAAACTTCAGGCAAAGAGTTTTCAGCACAGAATAATGTTGAAATGCACAAAATATTTCTATATTTCAACAGAAAATTATGGGAGTTGAAACTAGAATCATGACCACAAAAAAAAATTATCTAAACTGTCAATGTCCTACTCCTCAAACTTATATTACTATATCCCCATTCAGTATATATTCTCATTACTTTTTTATTTTCCCAAAAATGATACCCAAGCTTATCAACCTAAATATCAACATAATATCAGCCTCTAAATATGAATACATAATGAATACATGAAGTCAAGATGACTTGAGACATCAATACCAGATCATAGTAGGAGAAAGCCCTCTCCACTAGCTACAGGAAAACTAAATAGCTCCCTCTACAGTTGTATGTGGTCAGAGAAGTGATTGGGCTAAGTTAGCTTTGGTATTCAACCTTTTCAAATGTGTTATGCACTATGCAGTGAATTTAAAGTAAATAGACGTTTATTATCATCATTATTCAAAGAATGAATATAATCATACATTATTATCCGTACTATTGTAAAAGTAGCCATAATTTTACATGGATCTCAGTTACATTTCATAGCAAGTATTTAAAGAAAATAAATATATTAATAAGCTATCTGACCGACATGGTAGGCACAATAAAGGACGGCTGTAATTTGTATCCATAGAAGAACTACTGTTGATAAAATATGTACAGTATCGGTGAGAATATGTGACTATCCATATCAAACTCCTCAACTTCATAAAATAGCCTTGCAACATTAAGCTGAAAATGTTAATTGTCGTGACGACATAAAAGCTCCAAAATATGATTGGAATTTTTTTGACCCATTAATGACATAAAAATATGAATTGCTAAGTATAGTTGTCCACTCTTCATATATTATAAATTATGAACACTGATGGCTTACTGAACTATAATGACCATCACAAATATCAAATAAAGAGAAAGAGGTACAAGAGCTGAGGGTGATTCCCCCTTAACTCTTCCAAATGCAGGTATAAATGAAACAACGGCCACTAATTTATCACAGTTGTGCCGATGCATATTTACCATGCAAACAAACTGCATCTCAATTGCCAAGTATGAGATTCTTGAGCATTGCTTGTGAATCAGATTGAAATCTGTCCCCTGGGGGGTGTTTCACAAAGACTAAGATCGACTTTAAGTTGGACTTAAGTATAACAGGCCGTTCATGCCACTGTTTGCTCTTACCATTTACTGGCATTTGTCTTTCAAGGGACGTACAAATCATGGTCTCAAATCTACAGAGTTTACATTTTTTGATGGTTCATTATTGAAGGAAAAAATATTATCTAAAGATTATAGTTTAGAGATCAATGGTGATAACAACCAATGGCATGAGTGGCCCGCCATACTTAAGTCCAACTTAAAGTCGATCTTAGTCTTTGTGAAACACCCCCCTGGTATAAGAAGCGACATATTTTAGCTCCAAAATTCTACAGGCTATATATATATATATATACTCTTGTAAATGAAATACAGTCTACACATGTATCTGTGAAGGTCAGTTTGATAATGTACAGTCCTTTGGATAAAACACAACCAATAAGTCATCTTTTTTCATATGTTGATGAAAAGAGAAGAATGATACATTTTCTTATGAGGGATAAATTAATCAAAAACAACGGCTCAGTGATTCAAGCCAAATTGAGCCAAAACTTGTAAATATCTGAATTTTTTTTGTTGTATCAAAATCATGGTAATTCTTGCAATTTTTCATTCTTGTATGACGGCGAGGGTTCGCTGAGAGTTATATTTGAATACAAGAAATCAAAGGGAATAAAGACTGATTACTAGAATACACATACTTAGAATACATATACATGTACAACTAAGAATACACATACTTCTAATCAATAATCATTCCAATGCTATGGAGGAAATGAGATGTACATTAACACGAATCACTTGAGTATGTTTTCATTATTGAAATATGACATTCATACATCTGGTATGCAGATATTACAAATAGATTGGCAATCATTTTAAAACTCTTTGGTAACATCTGAGATGCATATTACACACATTTGGCAAACCCTACCATATAAACAAACACTGAATTATTCACATCAATCATCACCAATTCATGATACATGGAACACACACAAATCGGGTGTAGTCAAAATGAGAAGGGAAAAATGATGCACCAGAAGAAGGAGAGAAACAGACACATAAAAGAGGAGACCGGAAATAAAGACAGAGAGAGAGAGAGAAAGAGGGAAAGAGGGGGGTGGAGAGGGATGAATACATAAAGTCAGGGATATATTGTCATATAGCAGATCATTGCTATTTTCTTTGATTTAAATATAAAAATATTGAGAGCAACTCTAGTTTACTTCGCATTGACATAAAAATGTAGATTGGTAGAGATTTATGAAGACATCCTGAATTTTTTTAAAGTTAAGACCCATTCTTCAAGTAAATATTATCGTTTGAGAACTATATATAAGCTGACAGCATCCATCTGAGCACCAGAAGGTCCATAATTTTTACTTAACTGTATATTTTACAATCATCAAAACTGTTGGGCAGATATCATTAATTTGTTGTCTTGAACATTCGGAGTACCAGTAAGGTTTTGATGTTGATTTTATGACAAAGCATTTTTCGATCACTGCCAGAACTCAAGATTACCCGAGTAAAGAATGTGATGAAGAATTCAATGTAACGACAAAGGGAACGAAGACAACGTAGACAACATCTATACAGGATATATGTAAACTCACTCTTGGTTAATACAAAATTGACTGGCAATACACATTTGATATCATTATACTGTAACACAGCATTTAGCAATATGTAAATATTTAGCAAATGTAATCAACATATAAGACAAAAACATGAGATGGAATGTACTGTGCAATTATCATGCATGTATCATCAAAACAATCATCATTTTAATAAAATTAATCTTGGTATAGCACAACACATTGAAACAATGTCTCTGTGCTTTATTATCAATAATTGGCTTGAGTTCCTCTATAACAAGGTATAAATCCTACTCTGCAACTACTATTAATCGAGAGAACTGTAGATACACTGCCTCATCTCAGGGCATGTCGGCATCAGGCAGAGATTTGAATCCTACAGCTCTAAATCGAAAGCTTACTGAATGAACCACTAGGTCACAGTGCTCCCACACACAAATACATGTATATGAAGGACGCATTGCCATTCAATCATTTTTTTACTATTTTCTGTTTGGACATATTTGATATTTTGACTAAACTCTGTCTGTCTGCACCCTCCAGCCTGTATTACCTTCTCTTTCCATCGCCCCAGTGAAAATTCTGCCCTATCATGGCATAGAACTTTTCATTGTGGGGCTTGAAATATTTATAGACTTTATATATTATAGAGGGCGATATCTGGGGGTGCTCCCTCCCCTTGGTGTCCCCTAGACAGTCTGCTTCTGTATCTTCCACTGCTTTCTTCACGCAGTAGAACCCCTTGGTGGAATTATAGATGAAGTATCTTTCATCGATGATGGTATCTATTTTGAGGAATTCTTGCAATTTGATGAGCTGCGGCACAGGGTTCTTTATCATCTCGTCACCATTGATGAAAAGGAATTGTGATCGTGGAAAGTATTTGAACCAGCGTTCTAAGTGGTCGGCGTACCTCCCTACCATGAGGGCGTAATATTTGTCATCGACAACCCCCGTCTGCGGATCGGGGACTGCCAACTTCTCAAATTCGTTCTCTTTTCGTCGACCTGTTGCTATGGACTGGGCGTAGTCGGATATTGCACGGATGACAGGGTCGCGTACGACTACGATGAGTTTGATATCTTTTCCTAGCTTGTGTATCCGTTCAGGTGCTTCTTCTGTTATGTAATAACCTGGAGTCTTCTCAATGGTGATCTGACCTGGTTTACTGACAGGCATATTATCTCTGCAATTTGGAAGATAAAAAAGAGAAAACAAAATGTGACATGAATTCATTAATAGAGTAAAATGAGGGTAAAAATATGTGTACATATAGGTGAAAAAATAATCAATTACCCGGTACGCAATTAATCATCAATTAAAATAATGACATGTTTCTAGTTTTGTGAACTGATGGGAGATACAATACTATACAAAATAAACATGGTTCTTGAAAATTGTGTTGACCACGGTAACTAATAATAATGATGATGAGGATACTGATGATGGCGGGGTGATGATGATGATAAGGATGATGATGATGATGATGGTAATGCTTAAGATGATGATGGTGGTGATGATTATGATTAGGATGATGATGGTGATGATGGTGGTGGTGATGAATATTATGATGATGATGGCGTACACACTATAATAACAAATTTCTTGGACGTGAAAGTTACAATTATTTTCAATGGATTAAATGGAGCATAATGTCGCAACTTTAAAATGCCATCTCATCATATGACAAACAGTCATGTAGTAGAAGCACGTACAGGCGCTCAGCATCTCCAATTTAGATGCAAATTCATGTGCAGCTAGCATCGTCATCTCGCTAGGTAAGAAGAGAATTCTCGGAGTGCCCCAGCATGACATATCAAGATTAGCAGGTGTGAGCAATGGAAACTCAATGCTAGAATGCAACAACAGACGATGGCTGCATGGGAGCTCACAGTCCCATTAAAAGTCAGCTGTCTCCTACTCTGCACGAACATCGCTTTTGCAGAACGACGGAAATGTGAAATAGTACATTGCTCAGATGTAGATTTGTATTTGTTCTCATGCAAGTTTCAGATGCTGGGGGTGTCTGTACATGATTTCATAGTCTAATATCTCATCTGTTGAGAGCCAGAAAGGCATTATCTCCATGTTAAATTACATGAGTTAATGTCCTTCTGTCTCTCTGCAAATGATCTAAGAATTATATGGATACCCATATACTACCTCCATATGCTCTTTCAAATCTCTTATGAACGAACTACATCAAACTTTAATCAACTGTGCATTCATTGTTTTTTATAGCGACAATATCTTACACATGCTTGATGTGATACGCCACAGTAAATTTAAGCACTAATGATGTATGAAGATAATGGCAAGTAACAACAGGAAGATTATATCATTTGTATATATTAGATGATGTCCCATCAAGTTGTCCTACATACCATAGTAGACTTAAGATTTGCAAATCAATAATTTTGTTACATTAACTAGAATAAAAACCTCAATTAATTCATACCCACAATGGAGATATTTTCACATCATGCATGTATCTACTACATAAATAAAAGAAACATATGCCTCTATAGAAACCTTTAATAAGACAGTCATCTATCCATGTCTTTACTGTTACACATCCCATAATGCAACATAATACATCATCTTTAAAAGAGCCAGCAGCTGTCATGGATGTTTTCATGTCCTCCTGAGCATACACTCTCTTATAGAAACTTCAATTAGAATCTCGAGGAGTTCAATGATGGTTGTACTTGATGTTGACTGACGACTATACAAAGTGACCTATTTGCTGCCACACTTGCCAGAATTGCCGCAAAAGAGATGTAATTTGCTTGGATAAGACTTTGGAATTTAGTGTAAATACCTGCAAATCTTCCAATTTCCAAAGGAAAGCAAGCAAGAGATCTAAGAAAAGCAACCTTTGGCCCTTGACAGGATTCCAATCTTCAAGTGTGATGGTGTTGAGAGACATAGTCAAATGGTTGTCTCTTACACCCTCTGCTATGTGTCCATGCCCTGGAGAGCATGCAAGGTGTGAACTAGAGAACATCTGACAACTCTCTTCACACAAATTGAAAGATTGCCATACTTTATGAACTAATCTTTCCCAAACTATATAGTTCTATGATTACTGGAAAACTGAAGAAAAAATTGCGACATGAAACTTTTTAATTACTAACAATGAATATTTTGTAGCAGGAAACTTTCTCAAATTGCAAAATTTAGTGTGGTAATTTTAGTTATTGTGTGGCATAACACTTTCACAAATTTGGACCTACCGGTACTGAAAATTTTGCAAACATGTCATGTATGCAAATGTTTTGTTTTAGACAAACCAGGGAACATGTCTCTGCAATAACATTTCCTCAAGTTTTCCAATTCTAGTGATTCTAGTCTATTGTACTTAATGAGGCTCACAGAGAGGGTCGACAGTTATATGTAGTTTCCATTGAGCAGGAGCAGAAATGTAATATTAGCAGGCAGTATTCATTTCATTTAAATTTCTGGTAAAAGACTCATTCTGAGCAGCAGCACACTTTCAAGTTCGTTGACTCTTCTAGTACCAGACTTCCTTCCAAATCATGAAAACTAACCCACGAAATTCACAGCATCAACAGAGCGTAAATCATCTAAACATCTTGCCACCATCTTGGCCAATCTTGCCTTCATCCCCATCAGCTCCTTGCCTCATTGGGGTCAATTCAAGCCTTTTGTCCTCCCATGACCCTTCTCGTCTCTGCAAGCAACCCCTCTACACTCCCTGGGTCACTACGGCTGGGATTGGAGGGATGTTTTCCTATGGTACCTACTCAGGTTTATCTTAGAGCTGTAAGCAAACAGGAATATTAAGGAGGATGGAGGGTGGAATGAAGAAGGGCTTGAACAGACCTAGCATTCCTTAATATAAAAGCAATTTTGGCAAGCAGTAAATACCAGTGCTGACCCAGTTAAAAGGTGATAAGGTGCCCTATTAGCAATGGTGAACCTAGTTTAGAGCGGACTTTCAAGTAGGAAAAAATTGGATTGAAGCTTTGAAGTTACATAGCAAGTAGGCTACTTGAGCGAAGGGCAACACCTTCTCTTTTCTAAGAGAGAAAGGGGGTGCTCAAATGATATTAATAATATTAACTTGGGTTTGTAAGAGGCTTTATCCTGAGGATACAAAGCACTAAATACACTCATTATCCCAGCTTTAACTCAGTTACCCTGATAAGATGCTCAGGAAATAAGTAAATCTCCCTACCTGGTACCTATTTACTTCACCTGGGTGGAGAGTGGCAAAATTAGACGATTTTCTTACCAAAGGACATGGGTGCCATGGCAGGGACTCCCAACATGTACCATGGCATGTGATCCATACTCTGGTGACCTGTTCACTGAATAACACCTAAAATCAGGGAGTTACGATACTATGATCTCTTTTATCCAACACTTTTCAGAGATCATTGAAATATTGTCAGCATGCTTTTCTTAAAAGCCTTTTCTTTCCAAATTAGTTTCGTCTTTACCGTTACCTGATAAAAACATCAACAATAAGAATTATTAACATACAAACTGTACTAAAGGCCTATACAAGTTTAATAAGGGCTAGTCACATATGATTGATAACGATACAATCTGCCTATGTAGAGGACGTATGGATGCTGGAGATCTGTGCTGTAGGATCATTATCATAAAATCAGTGAGCTCCAATCAATGCATCTTCTAAAGAGACCAATTATATTGTTAATATTATCATTATTATTAGGAAGGGAGAGATGACTACTTGTTAAATGATAATGATAATATGGATATTAATATAGCGCCAGTATCGGCCAGGCTCTGACGCTCATGGTGCTGTACACAATTACCCTGGTTGTAGCCGAGCTGCCAAATTAACTAGCGCTCAAGCATATCAGGTACCCATTTACACCTGGGTGGAGAGTGGCAAATGTAGATTGACGTCTTGCCAAAGGACATTAGTGCCGCGGCTGGACTTGAACCCCGTACCTTGTGATCTGCAGTCGGGTGACTTATCCACTAGACCACAACACCTCTACGTTGGACCTTTTTATTATTAAGAAACCATCATAAGGAAAAGTTTGCAGACATCCTACTGCAGCATAATGAACTTGTATTTCAAAGGGATGTCAGGAAAATGTGACTTAATTACCAAAGTCTCATTTTTAAAAATGCCAGTACTTTAACTTGATTCATTATACTCTTGGCTTGATTGTGGTTCAATGATAATCACATCTTATGACATATGCACATATTATACTGTTACAAAGCAGTTTCATTTTAAAGGTTAACAATGATTCTAGCAAACCTTATCGTTTGCTAGCAAACCTGTATCATCAATTCAAGTATATACATTCACTGTTTTGTAATGTAAGAAGTTTATGAGAATCAGAGAAATCCTTCCCCAAGAAAATCCCTGCAAAAAGGCTTGGTTCATTGAGGTAAATCATTTGTTAATGTTCATCAAACCATGATCCACTGGGCACTCAGACAAAGAAAGAAGAAAGGAAATTAAAGCTAGCATAAGAATGACCATCTTCATCACCAATGATCCAAAAAGAGAGCTTACAGCCCCGATGGATTATTATGCTGCGCTGCAATCTGATTACAGGCCCAAGAGAGTCAAGATTGTAATACAAAAGCTCTCTACTCGGGATAAAATCATATTTCACCAGTGATAGATGGCCCTGCGGTAAATACAATTTTTCAATTCATGCAGACAAAAAAAATAGTGTCCTCCTGCCACCACTTACAAAAAAATTCATAATCCCCTAGTTAGCGTTTTTCAAATATTTGTGCAACTCTTTGGTAATCCTTCACAACTAGGGTAGAAGCATGCATGGGCGATTGTCCCTACTTTTATTCCACAATGTTTAGGATGGCTAAACATACAGTAGGGTCTACAAAGCAGTACACCTCCTTTACATGTCATGACTACTGTACCAATACATCAATCAAACACTTCATATTCAATGGGATCTCTCATGTTTGATTTGCCCTTCTCTCCTCTTTTCAGATTGCCAAGTTTCTCCTCAACTCCTATACCCCTCCCCAACACACTAACACACCCCTATCAGTATGACACCTATTTTGTTTCTCTCTCTAGCAACAGTTATCTGTTTCTCCCTACCCCCCTCCCCTCCCCTCCTCCTCCCCCCTCCCCTCCCCCTCTCTCTCTCTCTCTCTCTCTCTCTCTTTAAGTCTCTATCTCTTTACCTCTATATCCCCCTCTTTCAATTAATCTATTTCTCAATGTGCCCCCATCCCCAACACTTCAACTTTCCCTCTCCCTTACTGCTGTATACCTCTTCTGTTAATTCACCTCTCTCTCTCTCTTTCTCTCTTTTCATCCCTCTCACTCTATTTTACCTAAAATTAAAAACCCTATTCCTCTATTAGTTGTAGTTCATTATTCATGTTAAAATGGGGTAAATCATATCATGCAATTATCCAATCTTTTAATTATACAGGTAAATGTCCTCACTATGCTGAATACAAATACAAAGAAACAATTACTGCTGTATATCTCTTTTGTCAATTCTTCTCTCTCTCTCTCTCTCTCTCTTTCTCTCTTTTATCTCTCTCACTCTATTTTACCTTAAATTATGCCTGACAGCAAACATTATGGGGCTTCCTCAATCAAAACCTTATCCCTCTATTAGTTTTACATGTTCATTATTCACGTTAAAATGGGGTAAATCATATGCAATTATCCAATCTTTAAATTATGCAGGTAAATCTCCTCTCCACGCTGACTCAAAATACAAAGAAAAAATTACAATGCAAAGGCAGGAGAAAACTAGATACGTGAATAAAATAGAGGGACAGTGGATGGGTGAAAGAGCTAGTGTCTGGGTGAAACATGCACCCTCCATGACCTATTTACGGATGTATGCTCTGTGCATCTCATGTATCTTCTTATCTGTCGAAGCTAGCACTCTCCAACTCGCTCCATAGAGGTTTGCTTGCATGGTATACCATCACATTATGGCCATCTACTACTACTACAGCAAAAGCATGAAAACACAACTCCTACTGTTCTTTCAGTTTACTACATGACTCATTCTCATCCACAGGTGACGTACCTAGTGTCATGTTTCTGGAGTCTAGACATATTTATTCAAATACTTTCTACCAGATATTCCTGATCTTTTGACATATCAATTCCTCAGTAAGTCCTGCAGATAATACCATGATTCCCGGCTGTCTTCAAAAATGAATAATATCAAGAGATTTGATTTCAGATGCCTGGAAGAAGGATACAAAGGATGCCCAGACAAAATCTGTATGTTCAGCTTGTATAGCGCATTTTGAAATAAATCTCTAATTTGTTAATCATTCTACAACTATGTTGGCATTTCAGCCAGTACAATTTCCATATTAGTAACAGACTAAGCTCTCATTACTTCAGCAATTAAAACTAGACACTCCCAAAATTGTACGAAAACATGGATTTGCGCCCTTCTTCAGGGCACTTTACACTTTTAAACTTTACAAAAAATAACAAACATTTCATCAAAACTTCTTTATGACAATAAATCGATGCTGTAGGCCTATGAATAAATTATCAAGGTCAGTTGTGAATTCATTCCATCCTTTGACAACCTGTGACAACCTGTGACAACAACCAGGTCAGGCTTACATAATGTCTCTAAGGCATATATGGAGCTGGTATGCACGTAGGCGCTGTTTATATCCTCGCCCTCCCACCTCATACACATCCGCATATCACCTGCATCATACATACTCAGGTGTTTCTGATTGCATTGCATCATGCATGAGGCATTCTACAGGTCTCGATGGAAAACAAACAGATTGAGCCACGATGGAGATATTCTTAGCTAATGATGCTGACTGCACATGTCTTGCGGCTATGTCTCGACATCAGCACATGAAATTCATGAGGTGGGGATATATATTGGCGAGCCAAAAGGGAAAAAATTATGTTATACACAAGCGCATATCACCTGCATTGTAAATACTCAGGTGTTTCTGATTGCATTACATCATGCACATAGCATTCTACAGGTCTCAATGGACAACAAACAGATTGATCCATGATGGAGGTATTCTTAGCTCACGGTGCCGACTGAGCATGTCTTGCGGCTATGTCTCGACATCAGCACATGAAATTCATATGAGATGGAGACATATGATTATCCACTTGTTTTTGTAGCATGCCGTATTTTTTTCTTCATACCATTGCAAAAGTCATATATGAAGATGTAGGGAAAGTGTAAAAAATATACAATTACAACATAAAGTCAATGGTGACATGAATGATGATGATGATATCAATACAATACACTTCTTAATAATCGCATAACATTGTCCGCACTAGCACCTGAAATTCAAATCAGACAGTCACATACTAATTTTTTTATTTCATTTTTAATTCACTTAAGAAATCTATCAAGTATCAAAGTTTAAAGCAAAAGAAACACCTCCATTACATTTCTCTGAACACCAGGGACCTAGGATGCGTTCAATCGACACTTTTTCACCCTAGAATCACGGTTTATAAAGACGTTTAGTTTAAAACACGGTCGCGTTCAAGCGATTTTTCGTTGGTCATAAAAATAAACGTGTTTAAAAACACAAAACATGAAACGCTGAAAAAGATGCGTTTTGTATCATGATTCTGCAGAATCACGGTCGCTAAAATTCGCTTGAACGAACGGAGATCTCAATCATGATTCTATGACGTCATTATCTATTATATATATTATCGCTACCTATTTCTATTCTTCCTGGGTGGGCTTGAAATGAGCTAGAATCATCGTTGATGGAAAATCGCTTGAACGATTTCCGGCAGTAACCGTGTTTTGTATTGGCGTTTTGAATTGTGATTCATGTTTGTGATTCTAGCTTCGAAAAATCGCTTGAACACACCCCTAGAGCCTTGCAGATGCATTCTACCAATTTGAACCATTTCTAATTTCTTGTACAATCGTGTAGGCCAACCTATTTTGTAAGTACATGTACATGTATCTGATAAAATGATACCCCTCATAAATCCACCCATTCAATGCTTTCAATGACATCATCATCATCATCATCATCATCATCATCATCATCATCATCATCATCATCATCATCATCCTCATCATCATCATCATCATCAACAACAACAAAGCAGAAAGCATACTTAGCACCTCTTGATCTCTCCTCACATCACACCCCTCACATCACACCCCTCATCTAAGTCTTGACACGGTGTAATTAATACCGATCATCAAAACAAGCTGCAGCCACACGTCTTCCCCATTTAGCACAGGGTGTATGTCATACAAACGGCCCGGCTAGTCTAAACATATCTCAGACATCACGTCATAGTGGAGCAGCAGATAGAGAAGAGAGATACACCTGGGTTTGTAAGCCAAGATGTATGGCTCATGATCTGAATAAAGATTAAATACCTTGGAGCTTTCAAGATGAGATGGGTATATATGGTCATGTGATCTAATGAAGATGAGAAAGTACTATAGTGAGTTTAGGATTTCTTCAAGGTCAAATTGAAATATTGATGGTATTACAGTACAGACACTGTATGGCAATGTTCATAGACAAATACTATATATCTTTAACATGCCTATATTGTTAAGATTTGGTAAACAAACTCAAAAAAGGAAAAGAAGAAGAGTACACTGTCTCCATTCTTATATTTATTCTTATATCTATTAAATTCTCCTGATGAAGAATATACATGCATCAATATTAGATCAAACAACAAAATATGAATGATTTAAAAATAGAGTTAAGTATCTCTTTTCACCCATCACCAGTGCTCAAGTTTTTTCTGGCATGTGTTTCACCTCCCTCTATCTCCATCCCTTGCCCCTCCTCTCTCTCTCTCTCCCTCTCCATCTCTACCTACAAAGATGATATACTTGGAAGAGGATAGTGAAGTACACAAGTGGCATACTGTCACGTCATACTGGATACTTGTGACATCATTCACCTGCATGCTGGCAACGTGTAGAATAACGCTGGTACATGTATAGGTTTCACATGCATGCATAGGCCCAGGTTATAACTATTTCTGTTTCTGGAAAGTGCATTTGTAATATTTCTGTCTATAAAATAATTTATGGTGATCACAAAGAAACTGAATTCGGGGTGAATGGTAATTCAGCAAGCCTTGGGTTAGCCTCGGCGGAACCAAACTCCCTTCAAGCTGTGCTAAACAACTGAAATAGCCACATTATGCACCAACCAATTTTCAAGAGATGAGCCCAGACCAGCCATTTACACAGCCCCAAAACCATTTTGAAAAACCATCCGTGTTTTTTTTTACTGCCATTTACACTACTGGAAAAACCCATTAAAAACATGTTGGTGTTTGCTCATTCTGTGTTGTTTTGGCAAGTATAGTGCACTTGTGGCTACTTTGCATGTGATCGCACGGAAGCGAGGAGAGTCACATGAATATAAACCAGAATCATTCATTGATGTTTTGAGAGTGAGCACTTACACTGCAAAAACCAGTGAAGTTTCTGCTGCCGTTTCAAAAAGTCACACAACAGAGGTGTTTTTTCCATTTTTTTTTTTTTGCTTTTACCGATTACCAGTAGTTGCTTAGCAACTCCCGACGAAACACCAGAATGTTAGAAAAATCAACAATTGTTGCTTGCAGTGTACAATGTAAATGCAGCTATTGAGAGGAAATTGGGAATATTTAGGAATTGGGCGGAAAATGAGTGACACCAGACAACCACTGGTAGAACGATCAAAGCAACAATGCCTCCTTTCTAGTGGTAGAAATAAGAAAAATACATTAGGCCAATTTAGCCCGCAAAGAAAAACAGAGTTGTGAAAAGCTGAAAGGCAGTGAAAAGTAGTTGAATGAAGCTGGATTGGTGTATATCCTGGAGCAGTTTGATCTTGAAGAGATGGCAAGAATCAAGGAAAGGGGTGTGGAGGAGTGCATTTGATCTGCACAGTCACAATGTATGTCTTGCAAAGTTGCAAGTTTTCTTTTATTAACATGACAACTATTGGATTCTCTCAACTCCATAGGCTTAATACAAGGACCCTGTTTCCGTAGGTAACAGGACAACTTCTTCTTTTTGTTTTGTTTAACATCATATCAAAATTAATTCATATTTTCAATTTCTTTCTTTCAAGTTATTTTGTTTACACTTTTCTTTTTCTTTCTCTCTTTAATAGTTCCTTTCCCCCTCTCCTCTTCTTTCTTCCCCTCTGTCACGCTTTCTTGAATGTACACTGTACATCCCTTTCTTGCTCTTTACATGTATGTGTTTAGATAGCTCATATACATATGGATACCACTTTCTGGCACCTCTGGAGTCACATAAAATGCAAAGTATTTGGTGTACAAATATTGCTTAAATTGGCCTCAAAACACATCGCAAATACATTATACTGATATAAAACAGACTGAACTTCATTAAAGACAGAGAGGGTTATATGGCTGATTCCTGTACAATATTTCTTGTTCACATGAGCTGTTTTTGCATCTTCTAGTAAAAGTCAAATTCCCAGTAAAAAGAAAATGGTTTATTTACACTGCCGATTGTACTTTTACCAGTTTTCATGAGCTCTTTCAAAGCTTTCCAACCCCCAAATGACTCATTGCTCACATGTATTCATATTTACATTGGGCTGACTGAACTATCAAGTCTACCATTGCTACATGAAAGAAGAGTATTTTCCTACATGATAGAAATAATCACAAACATTACCTCACTGCCTATGGGTGGGTCTACATTGTACACTTTTGATATTAGCACAACAAATTACAGCTAACAAAGGCAAGAGCATGCCCTAGGAAACTGAAGGTTTGATCACATGACAACCATTGTGTGATATTTGCCAATGTAAGGCATAGATCTAGCTAGCCTGAGGCTCAGTTTGCTCATCTTCACGCCCCCGTGCATTCATAACCAAAGCCCCAGGCGTTGATTATGACATCAATGGTACTGACATGTACTTAGGAGGATGAAAAGGAGCATTGCATGAGTCTATGAGGTCTTCTGTTCCTGCTATATTTTCTACAGTTTTTCATCTTTATTAAATTCACTACTTACATTATGCATCCCATCCATTTTGTTCCATATAGCTGATTTCCCATACGAGTAAAATTTTGACATTGTAAAACTAACAATTTTGATAGAAATTTAAGAGCGAGAAACAAAAAATATGCATGAGATTTGAAAGCTTGCAGCCTGCACTAAAATAGTTACCTGCTAATTCTAGTCGGTTCGGTGAATACATGCCCCTTGCCTCCCTCTCCTACCACCAGTCCCATATACAGTAGGTATGATTATGCCCCTTCCTTCCCTGGCCCTTACCTAGACGCTACCTGCTACACCCCTCTGATCCCTTCATGACAATCATCCACTTAGCACAGAGAGGCAGACACAATCAGTGAACCTCAAGGATAATCACATTCAATTCAGTTGGGTTTTCAACACCAACCTCACCTCACCATCAACACAAACATTACATGTCTGATTCATGGCATGGAGGCAAAACTATTGTGTATGCTGTACAGGGATGCTATTGTGTATGGGGCAAAAGTACATTGGTATCATACTGTTCAATATAATCATTGTACCAATGTCTCCTTACGACTCTGAAGTGCTTGCAAACGTGTAGCATAGAGAATGCTAATCACTGCATGGTTTGGGTGATTATCTCAGCTAATGACCACAGACACCTATCACTGAATTGACCATCTTTAGTAAAATCAGGACAATATCTTTTTCATTTTTTTGTCATAATTGAAGATGTAGTTGATGGAAACTAAAGTAAATGTATAAAAATCGTATAAAAACAGCAATATCTTTGAGGTATATATATATATATATATATATATATAGTCAGTCATAATACTTCTATTCATATATAACCTGTTGAGAGCCAGAAGGGTCTTCAGTCTTTGGACAAGATCATGTGTTTTCTTTCTGGCTCTCAGGAGACACTATTTGTATATTTCCAACCAAACTTTCACTATATAATAAACATAATTTTCATTGATTCTACTACTTTAGACAATCACAAAATGATGAATCTCTCTTGCACTAGACTAGGATGAGACAAGAATTTGCAACTGCAGGTAATATTAGTGGTCCAACATGATTTAAAAGCATGGATAAAACAGCTTTTTTTTTTTTACAATTTGGTTAAAATGTAAGAAAAAACATCACTGTAAGTTAAAAGAAAAATAATCAAAAATTGTAAATGTCAATATTTACAAGAATGATAAGAATTATACCCCAACCTTAGTATCACCCTAAATATGTATCATCAAACAAGGAGAATATTCATGTTTCCAACTACTTTTTTGACAATTTTTCAACACAGATATTCACAAGTGTAAATAGTACATGTACCTTAAAAACCACAGAGAATAAAGTATGGAAGAAACATCTTCAGATAAGTCTGTGATCTCTATTTGCTGAATTTAATTTAGGATGTGAGAACTCAACAGAGGCACAACTGTCACGCAGTTGAGATTGGCATTGGTAATGTCATTAGCTTTTCAAAGGCAATAATGTAATTCTTCAGCAAGATTATAAAGAAAGTTCTGGGGGGTGTTTCACAAAGACTAAGATCGACTTTAAGTTGGACTTAAGTATAACAGGCCGTTCGTGCCATTGTTTGCTCTCACCATTATGATCTTTAGATAATATTTTTTCCTTCAATAATGAATTATCAAAAATGTAAGTTTGGTAGATTTTTTACCATGATTTGTACATCCCTTGAGAGACCAATGCCAGTAAATAATGATAGCAAACAATGGCATGAACGGCCTGCTATACTTAGGTCCAACTTAAAGTCGATCTTAGTCTAAGTTGTGAAACACCCCCCTGTTCACTGAAAATGGCCAACAGACAAAGGTAAATTTTACTAGTAAAAAACAATGCATTTGACTAAAACAGTAATCCAGTCTAACAAATAGGATTCATAATACAAACTGTAATAAAGAAGTACCGGTATCACATTAAGTTAATTCACTTCTCTGCTTCTCAACTGCAATATTCAAATACCATATTTTATGAAATAAAATTATTTAGTCAAGGCAATATGATTCTGTTTTGAGAAAGAATAACAGAAAGTGAGACCCACGAATTACAGTTATTTCAAACAAGGGGGAGATAACTCTTGTCACACCTCAAACAAGGCATGAGTCTATACTTCATAAACACTCTCAAACGAACTCCTATTATACAGGCCAATTGGCGAGAGGTCACGAGGTCGCGATCCAGCACTGTGTGCAACACTAGCAAGCCGCACGCGATCTTGTCTCTTCCCGTGTCTTACAAGCACAAACGAGATGGAGGTGTTTCTTCGTATTCTCCTTAGCTCTGCTCACATGCAACAAGAGCTTACCGGACAGATAATGGTCTTAAACTCAGACTGACTAACAGTACATTTTGTACACTTTTTACAAGAAACCATGAAATAATTTTCCATCTCTCAAAAGAATGAAACCTCTTTTTAAAATCTAATCGAACAACATGGTGCCTGAACATTATAATCTGTGAGCAAAGCAGTAGGCCTACATTGTACATCACTTGATTTAAATAAGGGTTTTAATAACTCTCTTTGTCGCAAAGAATTATTAATCACCTAGTCACCTACACTTACCGGTACTCTTACACTTTCACATTCAAAATAAATTTCAAAAATTCTTTCCACTAAACTTGTCTGGATTGAAAGGAAGACTACAAGTTCCTTGCAAAGTAGCTTGGATGAGGGGGTCCATAACAAAGTTACGTTTCGATTGGTGTAGGAGGTCTAGATCACCATGTGTCACTCTGCGTACCAGTCATGGCCAATTGTCAGGGATCGTGAAACAAACACTTGGGTGGGCTTGGGTGGGCTACTACTCGTTCACACCAGAACAGCATCTTAAACAAGTCAAATTTCAGCAAACCAAGGAGTCCTTGAGCAAACCAACATCCATTAACCCATTAAAACATGAGGGAAAGTGAGATTTCAAATGCAATACAAGCCTCCCTTTTTTGGCTTTTTTTATAAGTGAAATGTATCGAAATATTGTTTTCTTATCTCACTTTTGCTGGCCTTTGATGTAACACACAGCAAACACCTTAATTGTTACTTTTAAAATCCATTAATTTCTCAATCTCACGACTATGTTATTGGCGATGTCAATGTATTTTTCAGCTGTATCTATAGGCATTACCTACCATCAGTTGCAGAAAAACTACATGTTCATGTTCACATCTTTGCCTTTGTTTATTTTTAATAACCATACCTATGAGGATACACAAAATATGAGTCATGTTACAAACTTTCATACTATAAAGAAGTTACATTCCATGTATGTCATGTACCTCCAGATAAAATTTGAATGTGCCACAAGTACGTGTACACCTTGCAGGTTTATGATGCATTCAAGCAAGCAAGCAGCACTTTAGCAAGCGTGCTGATTGAATCCCTGAGGAAACCCGGACAGAGAATGGCAAAAATAAAGTGGCCCATTTTTCACGATCCAAAAGCGGTCTCACCTTTCGCAGATGAAAGGGGGGGAGAGAGCGCCCATGGGACATAAAACTGTGTTAGGCATACACCACCTACATGTTACTCACACATTTCTCAAAGTGTTTTCCAACATTTCGTTTCGGTGCCAGCTCAAGCTTCACATGTCAACATCGTAGCTGAACAAATTTGAAACTACTACACATCCTGACCTTACATTTCCCAAAAGACATGCTCCTAATACACAGTTAACTGTAAATCAATTTTTCAAAATTCAACAGAAATAACTCCCTCAGTGGGATGGTAATTTATTACTTACACATTCAAGGATAATTTAACGTAATGTCCTTATTTATTACTGGTCTGAAGCATTTTGACATTGCATTTCCTAAACTTCCCTTCATAAAAACCTTGAAGGCAACAGAACTTTTCTATTTCATTTCATTAGACTTAAGAGTGTTTGCACTGGGAGAATTGAGTGTATGAAACAGGTTTTATTTACAGAAGCCTCTTTTGGATATTTGCAATATCATTTACTTATTTCACCATAACATTTTATAAGGTTCCAGTCAGAGCTAAATCACTGCCAGTCTGTCACTGCCACTGCCATCCCCTGTTTTACAAAACTTTAATTTGTTACCAGTCCAGTCTCTCATCCAGTTGGTTCAAGATACTGTTATTAGATTATGAATGTTTTAATGGACTAGCTAGCTCCCTCTTATTTATGAATAACTTACTGCATTCAGACCAACAAGATATCTTTGATCATGTACATGTTTTGTTTATTGTTCCTCATATTCTGACAAAAACGTAGTGTAAACTGTAAAGTATTTGCCCATGCTGCCCCAATTTTAATGGAATAGTCTCCCCGGCTCTCTTAGAGATATTAATACAATAGAAAAGTTTAAGTCTGCCCTTAAAACACACTTATTCCAAATGTTTAACATTAAAATGAAATCAGAAACCTATTTTCTCTTCGCTTTTCTTTTCTTTTTCTGTGCATAGGGACAAACTTATGTAATATGTTACGCACTAAACACGAATGGTGTATTAGTATTACTTATTATCAATGTGTCTTTTTAACTGGTGAATAACTCAATAGTATAAGCACAATTGCTTGCCGTTTGCTGCCTAGAGATCAGTGGAGCGAAGAGAGGTAAAAATAAATAGCCAGAGTCCCTATTCAGTGAAGGACTACTAGTAATTCTTTTCATCCAGATGAAATTTTTCACCTTTCTTGACCAGAAGTGCTTTCAAACTCAATAATGTGGGCATTATGCCATTGAATGCTGTGTCCAGTTTTAAAGTGACTCTGTAACATTGTTGAAGGTTGATGAAAAAACTGCATAATTTTTGTATGAAATGTTATTTATTATATTACTTCTACTGTACTAACCCTCTTACATGCAGAAAATCCTGAAAAATTCTCAAACCACAAAGATATTTATGGTTTTCTTAGAAGGCATCACTAAAAAAATAGGGTAGAGAGCATTGTTGGATAAAACAAATGAATCGTGCCTTATCATTTTAATAATAAATAAGAATTTTTAAACTGTTCAAATGCTATATGTAATTTTTCTTCAATAATTCAATGAACTATTAGCATCATACCATGTGACACTTATCCTTCGAGTTAGACTAGAAAGGTTAAAAAAACAAGCACCGGTACCAAAATCATATTTCCACTGCAGCTGTTTTTAGTATACTATTCTCGCTTGAAACATGAGCACCGCCCAGTCATTTTACATTTTGCATTAACTTCAATTTCGTCTTGGCCTCATTTTACAAAAGCCATGTGCCTTAAAATATAGGTCAGCATGAAAGAAAACATTGGCATTGAAGGTTAGACCGGTATTCCATGTCATTCAAGAAAATATTGTATTGCCAGTTGCCATAACAAAGCAATTGGATTTCAGTAGATCCACAAGCTAATCCATGCAGACTCCATGAATAAAGACCAAGTTGAAAGTACAATTGGACATTCTAGACATAGTTTCCACAGTTCGGAGTGGAGTCAAGGCCTGGTTTTGATTGAAATGTCAGTCAAATATATCATATTGGCCTCATTGAATGTTCTCTGGCGATTGTGTGTTTTACACGTCAGAGAGGGCATCCACTGAAGAGACTACATGCAGAATGAAATCCCGGTTTATAATAATGACTGGAAGAAGAAAGGGAGAGATGGAAGATGAAACTGTTATTGATGAGGTAATCTGCAACAGGGATTGAGGATGTCAATTGTCAAACATGTAATCATAAGGAGATTTGAAGAACAGCTTTAGCCTTGTCCTCTCTCTCTCTCTCTCTCTCTCTCTCTATCTCTCTCTCTATCTCTCTCTTTCTCTTTCTCTTTCTTACCCATTTCATATTCACTGTCAAGGAGGGTTGAGTATGGGCTTGGACCAGACCCAAAAGATAATATGAACAGCATCATTTCGCTCCACACTTAATCTAGACTTCTCTATACCCCTTCTCAACCCATTTTGAAAGGAGGGAGGAGGGCTTAGTGCAGAGCGCCTCTGCCCCATACAAGTGGATTCTCCATGAAATGAAAACTAAGTATCTATACCCCCATGGAGCAGGTGTCATTAATTTAAATACATTGTATCTTGCATGATAGGAATGGCATAAAATCACAAAACATGGGAGAGAAGCATGACCTAGTGCTAAAAAAACTTCAGAAAAAATGTATATATCGCATTATGATGTGCCCTATACTGTAGCTCTCAAAATGGAGGATAACATGATTTTTTGGTGAATATTGACTTACCATGTACTTACTCGATTCGTACTGAACCTTTAATATGATAATGATATTAATTTCCCTTTCCCCCTTCTCTCTTCCTGCCCCTAGCCAAACCTGGTAATCAATATTTGATCGATAAAGAAAAGTGATTGGAATTTGCGTACTGTGAACATCCCACAGAGAAACTTCAGGTTTGGGCTCATTTTGTGTTGTAAAATCAGGGTTGAATCATGTCAACACTGCATACAAGTAAGCATAAGATAATTACTTATGTTTTACTATTGTGAAAGCCTGACTGCTCTCTCTCTCTCTCTCTCTCTCTCTCTCTATTCCTCTCTCTCTCTCTCTCTCTCTCTATCTCTGAAACTTCCTTTTCTCATTTCAAGATGTTTTTATAACTCAGTATAGCTCAACCCACTTCCACTTCCACTCTCTTTGCTTCTATTCCCATCACCTCATTCCTCAATCTTTCTCTCTCAATGTGAAAAATGAGTCTGACTTCTTCATAATGGCAGTTGCACTGTTGAAGAAAATTTAATTTGTGTTTGTTCAAACCTTTCTTCTCCTTCGCGCAAAGCACAATGATTGATTCTCTTCCAATGCAAGAGACATCACGTTGCAGTCCCTTTGAACTTACACGCTCCCAATGTCAAATTGAATATGTCTTGAATGGTTGGAGATGAAAGTGTGTGTGGAGCCTTGGAGAGCCTGTTTCTACACATATACTATGGCATTCACACTAAAGAAAATGTATTCGAAACTTGTATAAAGAAATGTATGAAGAATCATAGTACAGTACAAGAAGTTATACAAAGGGGGAATGCTATAAGACCTTAGGAAACCTGTTTTGAAGAGGTAAGCTTGCTTGACAAGTTGGGCATTGCTTGCCTACAGCTTTTCACATTTGTACATGTATTGGGGATGCTGTGGTTTAGCACTGCCCAGTCATCGATATGATGTTCATATGGGAAATGTGCCTAATCATTTCTCTAATTAATATTTTTGTTTTGCTAATTACTATACTATCTTTCATTATACAATGTTCAGACAAGAAATAAATAATCACTTCTTGACTATCTACATATATTTTTTTGGTACAGCAACATTCTGGTGTGAATGGGAGGGATAATTTCACAGGCATGTTAGCAGGAAATATGGCCGCACAGGAAGACACAGGAAGACACAGTGTTCCTTGAAAATAAATCTTTTCCAACCAACCAGAGAAAGTAAACTGTTTGACCTCAAATGATGAAGGATTTATTACAGTAAAATTGTGTTTTCAAGGGACTGGAACTCCCTGGATGATGGAAGATCTAGATTTCCTCTTCTTATTTCTCTTCCCCTTACTCATCATCCTCTTCTTCAGACCTTCTCCTCTCGCCCTCTCTCTTTCTTTCTTTCTCTCTCTCTCTCTCTCCCTCTCTCCCTCTCTCTCCCTCTCTCAATCGTGCATGTATAGGGTACACAGGCCATGTGGTTATGATTGAACATCTTTATATCTTGATCCATTATGTGATTTCATGATCCTTAGGGCCTATATTAAATTCTAAATCATTCTAAAGACTGAACCAAATAGGAAGAAATCCTAGAATTGCCAATATGCTATTCTTTCCCCATTAATTCCCAAAATACACAATTATTTCAACAAACACCAATCCCCTGGAGGATTTTGATCAGGTCAAGGTGAAACAAAAAATGCTGAATTTACAATAAAATATCTACAAAAAAAAAAAAAACATAGCACTTCCACCAACAGTATAATGAAAATCTTTACCATGCTCAATGGCCTACATGTATATTATTATTGAAAAAGACAATTACAGTTGTATATACTGTTATGACAAACTGTTTAATAACCATTTTCCAGCTGGCAGGCAGGTTGCTTTTGAAAAAGCTACAGGACAATAATTTGGACACTACCAAGAGCAAAAGTGACCATAGCTTATATTGAGGTCAGGGTTAGAGGATTGTTATGATGATTGACCTAAAGAAAACATAATATCATATTGTATGGAAACTCAGTATAAACTCAAATTAGGAGCAATGTAAACAAACCTGACCACAATTTCTGGAACTAGTGTGACTCACTTTGATTTTTCTTCTCAACCCCCTTATTGTGATGACATCAATAGGAAAATGGCAGTGTGAAACTGTGAATTGATGGGGGATGCTAGCTGTGCCACCTTCCCAATCCTGTTATACTTCCTGCATCTACTACAAATGGACTTTCGAGGAAGCTGTCCCTTTGATCCTATGAGTTCCACCGCTAGATTTATATTTCGCGCCGATGCAAAAACCCAGCGTGTGGTCCCACCACAATCTGACAGCTGGATGCGATCACTTGCGCAATCTTGCATAATCGCGACAGCAGGCGCGATCTTGGGTTGTTCGCTGCTCCTTCAAATCGTTAAGAACCTAGTCTTAAATTGTATGAGCGATCTCCGCAATGCGGACATAGCGAACATGTTTTTTTTTCTAGCGACTGATATTTCCATATTGTCATTGTTTTCAGCGCTGTATTTACTAACAATTATTATTTATTTCGCACAATTTTTCGCTGTGTGTATTATTCCATGAAATTTATTTTTCGTACTCATGAGTCATGTGTTGTTTATAAAGTAATTAGAAGAGCAGGATTATCATTAGATGACATAAACATGAAAGAATTGTATGATTGGCATGGGCAGTCAATATCGACACAGACGACGGAAATTACGGAAGGCAAGCCCCTAATTTTATGTTGAATATTTTGCAACGTTTGTCAATTCCCAAATTTACGGATGCGGTCATTTATCCCAATTCCTAGATTCTCAAACAACCCCGTATACATATAGTACATCAAGATAAAATAAGATAAAATCTGAGGGAAGAAAAAAGCAGTCTCACTCTCTAACTATAAATAATTTTTTTTTTAAATGCACCCGCCGATGTCTATCAATGGGACTACATCAAACTAGCAGATGTAGTCCCATTGATAGACATCGGCGGGTGCATTTTTTTTTATGCGAAGAAATCACACATTACCACAGAATTTCCGAGCACTCATGAAAAACAAACCTAATTCTTTCAATGCCTATAAAAAAAACGCACGCAATCACAACAACTAACGAACGATTGTATTCGACAAACGAATGATTTGTGATCATCACAATGTCGTTGGTTTCACAGAAAAATCAACGGAAACAGGAGAAAAAAACACTTTTAAAACTGTAATTTGGAAGCTCTTGTGGTGATTTCCCTTGCTTATATGATGAGTATGCTGCACACAAACAAAAATTCGTAAAAAATCGAAGAAATCACCGATTTCAATAGCTTTTTTTACAGATTGGCGTACATGAAGAGGACGTAAACTTCATATTTACATCCGGGGCACCACTGACGTAGTATTTAACTGCGCATGGGCAAAAGGCTCTTCTGTCACGATTCATTCATGAAATGAGAAGTGCAAATCGTGGGAAGCATTGACCAATGCGAAGCGACTCAGCTGATAGAGGGCGGCAAAATCCCGGTGGAACTCATAGGACCAAAGGCCCCTTATCGGAGCTTATCAAAACATGCCCGCGGCGTTGCGGTCAGACTTAAAACATAGAGAAAAGTAAGACATAAGAACAGGTGGTAGCTATCATTAGTTTTACTACTCTCGCCGTCGAAAGTCCATTCGTAGTAGGTCCATGCTAATAGCCCGTACTTTTCAAATTATTGGCCCTTTTCTGTCCGTCCCTTTTCTGTCTGTCCCTTTTCTGTCTGTCCCTTTTCTGTCTGTCCCTATCAATTTCCCTTCATTATTATCTATCTCTCCTAGATCCTCTGTCTATACATTCTTGTCTCTCTCTTTCCCGCTTTTTCTCGCCTCTCTCTCTCTCTCTCTCTCTCTGTCACCCTTTTCTTTTTCTTCAAGCATTATCATTTTTTGTGATTTTATATAGATCTGAAATACAAATTAATAAAAAAGGAGTAGGCTGCCAACATCATACGAGGATGATGCACTCTCGTATCCCTCATCATCCATACCTGTATAGTCATAGTTCACTGCCTGGACTGTTTCTGTGTCGTACGCACCAGCCCCACTCGGCTGAGAAAATAACACACCCTCAACGCTAAAACCGTTTCCCCCTTTAGATATATTTGATATTGTCATCTTGAAGTGAAATAAAGAATTAGTGCTCCCACAGATTGCAGTCTCTGCTGCTCATATCACATGGTTTTTCTATTCAGCATAACTTTCTATCTTCTTTTCTTTTTGTCATCTAAAGTGAATCAGAACCAGACTGAAAGCAAATTTGTAACCTCACTCCTGGGCATTTGCCACACCTTCACAGAGCCTGAGCCTTATCCTTACAAACAAGATAGGTCCATGCTCATACCAACCAATCCATTCTATTCTTCTTATTATCCCCTTTCTTTTTTTATCCTGCAGTGCTTACTTTTCAGGTAGACATTTTCTGGCAATAAAAAAGACAGTATGTGAAAAACATGCATGCAACTATATGTAGGCCTTGTATGGTGTTGCATTGCACCATAGGGGAAGCCTTAAAGGTACTATGTCCCATTTGCAGGCCAAAAAAATGAAAAGGTTAAATTCCAACGGCATTTGAAAGACAATACTAATTTAGAACTTCCCTAAAAAAAGGGGGGCTTCAAAATGTCTTTAAAGATTCTATGTCCCTTTTGCAGCCAAAATCAAATTCTGTAGAACATTGCAGGAATTATGAATATGTCATGTATGTCCTATCTGTGAAATTTAAACGTTAGCAGTGTCCTAATATTCAAATTATGCAAGGAAACCTGTTTACTTGCTAGACTTCACTGTCAGACACTATTGAGTGACTGACTGGCTTTTTTCATCTTTGGTAATAACATACATAAAATGAGCTGTAAAGGGTACATGAGCATTTGTCTACATCAATAACCCACTACTTGTAATGGCCAAATTAAACTGATTGAATCTTTACGCAGCATAAAACGTACAACCATTCGGTACAATGGTCTGAAAAATCAGACTATTACTTACTGGCTCTATAGCTCCTAAGTCGATTCGACAACTAATAGTCGTTATTTTCCCACTTAAAGACATTTTCAAGCCCCCCTTTTTTTAGGGAAGTTCTAAATTAGTATTGTCTTTCAAATGCTGTTGGAATTTAACCTTTTCATTTTTTGGCCTGCAAATGGGACATAGTACCTTTAAGTAAGAAAATAACGACTATTAGTTGTCGAATCGACTTAGGACTTAGGACTTAGTAAGTAATAGTCTGATTTTTCAGACCATTGTACGAATGGTCGTACGTTTTATGCTGCGCAAAGATTCAATCAGTTTAATTATTTGGCCATTACAAGAAGTGGGTTATTGATGTAGACAAATGCTCATGTACCCTTTACAGCTCATTTTATGTATGTTTTTACCAAAGATGAAAAAAGCCAGTCAGTCACTCAATAGTGTCTGACAGTGAAGTCTAGCAAGTAAACAGGTTTCCTTGCATAATTTGAATATTAGGACATTGTTAACTTTTAAATTTCACAGATAGGACATACATGACATATTCATAATTCCTGCAAAGTTCTACAGAATTCGATGTTGGCTGCAAAAGGGACATAGGATCTTTAAAGGTGTCAAAGCATTAACTTTCCTTAATAGCAAGAACATTAAATTCTAGGATGATTCCATCTGCTATTGCAAAAAAATATATTGAACAATTGTAAATGCTGAAATGAACCATTTTCGCCAGGTATTACTTTGAATAAAGTATATTATGATTAACAAATATAATTAAAACATTGGCACCTGGTAAATGGCAAAATAACACATTTTCAAGAAATCAGGTAGCCTACATTTCATCAGCAAGAAGGCTGCATGAACAATGCTGTGTCTGATAAAATTCATTAAATGAGAATTCTTCTTCTTCTTCTGTTGAAGTACAGGCCACCATGTTGTCGGTGTATCTTCATACTTTTAAAGTTGTGCAGATATATGCACAGTGCTGTGGAAGATCTAATCTATGTGCGGTTAAAAAGAACAGGCGCAATCCTAGCGCAACTGTGTTTTCTGTACCTCAGTCTTAAAGCTGGCTACTGAGGTACAGGCGATTGCACTTGCAGGGAGAACGTTCCACAGTCTGATGGTATCAGAAACGAAGGTTTTCTGATAAGTGCAAGTACGAGCATATGGGACATGCATCTTCATTTGATAGCCATGAAGGGAAGTCGAGACCTCATTGAAGTATTCTGCACCTGGTTGGTCTTTATATTCTACTTTTTCTTTGATATTTCTTAATTTTCTTTCTAGTTCTACACATTTTACTAAAATACTCAAAGAGAGAGATTTTCTTTTCATGATCCACTTCATGATGTCCAGCCAACTAAGCTCCTGATTTCAATTGAAAGCATGCATCTCAATCTCAAGGGATGTTATTAAGTGCTTCAATGGATGATAATTGTCCAAATTAATGAGTACAAGATCCCTGCTATATATCATCAGCTCATTAAATATGAGATAAATGTCATGTCCTCATCTTTATGACATGTGATAAAGGAAGATTTGACCCCATAAAAACTCTCCAAACTGCAAGTCTAATTGCAGTATCTTCTTGACCTTCTTCCTGCTGGTTTTTGCTTTTTGAAAAAGATATCTTTATTCACAGATCCTCTCTACTCTTATACTGTTTTCACACTGGCAAAATTTTGCTTAACCCTGTACTATAGGTGGGGTTAAAGGGGGGGTTTTAGCCCCACCTATAGTCCGGGGTTAAGCTTATTCCACTTTCTTTTCACACTGGCAAAAATTTGCTTAACCCCGGACTATAGGTGGGGTTAAAGGGGAGTCTTAGCCCCACCTATAGTCGGGGTTAAGCTTATTCCACTTTCTGTTCAGACACGTTTTTACCAAAGTGGGCTAGCCCCACCTATAGTAGGGTTAGCTGGCCCTGCAAAATAGCAGGGCTAACCCCGTAATTGTGGTGCTAACTCCGCAATTGCGGTGCCAAGCAAAATGAATGAGAACAGAAACGAAAAATAGTCCGGGACTACGCAGTGGAGCGAATTAATGAATATTCACGCTATGGATAGTACGGGGCTAACGAATTGCAGTGAGAAAAGCCAAAAAAGTTAGTACGGGGTTAAGGATAGTACGGGGCTAAGCAAAGTACGGGGTTAAGCAAAACAAGTGTGAAAAGAGTATTACTGTTCCATGATTTCCGATTCAAATGAAAACATGTTTATTCCCTTGTACATCTGGTTCTACTCTAGAACTAAAAGTAACCTGGTATATTAGTTGTACGCTAACCATCTATTATCATTAGTTTTTCTTTATTTGTTAGATACTCTCTTCTGTATTTTTTAGTTATTCTCTTTGGAGGTACAGTACAGTACTGCCCAATACCTTACCCAAGTATATAGGTGAATTAGGCATAGATCTATACAAATTCTGAACTAAAAGTACCTTAAAAACTTGCTGGAAGTTTTTTATAAAGAATTGTTTAAAGTGACTGTCTTCTTTAAAAAATAGTAGCCTCTTCATACGCACATGTATTTCTTTGTTTTCTAAGAGCATTTATGAAATGCACTATTTTAAATAAATGTCAATTTTACCTAAAAAAAACAATTAAGTTCATATTTATTATTTTGGCCATCCAGTTGCCTATGTTAATTAGTGCCAATATTTGTTCTTCTTTGTGTGGGGGTGCAGGGTCATTGCCCACAGCCAATAATGAACTAAAGAAATACGTCAGGGGAAAAGCTCACACTTTTCACCTTCTAATGGTTATTTGCTGCTCTGCAAGATTCCAATTAATGAGCATTCCAACTGTTTCTCAATGGCAACAAATCTACAGGAATAACACACTTTTATAGCATGCCCCTGGCAAGAATATGAGCAGAATTGTGTCAGGCAAATATTCAGAAATGGAAATAACCTAATTGCATTTTGAGCACAATAATAGAAACTAATGTTTGTTAGTGCAGGGATTTGAACCATAAAAGATATTGAGAAGAGTCATTCAATTTCTGGTGAATCCTATTAACTTCTATTCAGGTCGTTTTCTGTCCTTTGGTAGATAACCAGGTTATGACCTTCATGATGGACAATTATCAATTCTTAACTTAGGCTTACATTTAGGCCTACGTACCATAGGCCTGCCTTGAAGAAGAAAAAAACAGTCATTCTTGGCTGTCCATACATGTACAAAATTGTACATCCCATCTCTTGGTAGCTAACTCTCTAATTAGATTGCTTATATAAGCTTTCTTGATTTTAACGGAAACTAAAGCAATTTTTACTCACCTGATTGAAGAGTGACAAGTTATTCTATTTTAATCTAAGATATGTACAGTATTGCTTGAAATAAAGTAGACACTCTCACACTGTTTCACACGTGAATGCATGTATTGTTCCATAGACTTTGGTGTGACTTGGTGGTAATGTGTCTACTTTATATTTCAAGCAATACTGTAATACCATCTTTCATTTACAAAAGGGTAAGCATGAATATGATAGAAATATACTTCTGGGGGGTCTTCATCCTTATGAGCGATAAAACTCTTATCCATACCTTGAAATTTAAATTGCACTGCCCCTATTGTGTGCTCTTTTTAGGGAGCACCAACAACCCCTCAGATTGAGCATTCCATCTCATTCAGCACGGACAGCAGTAGCAGATTACATGTACTGTACGCCCTGAATACTGGACACAACTTTCAATGGGATGATGCCCACATTAGGGACTTTTAGATTTTACACGACGAGAACGTTGACTGCCACGGTGACATCCTTTTAAGGTAATGTGACGTCCTTTTAAGGCACTGCTGGGCACGGGCCAGTACCTTGAAAGAATGGCACACGTTGCAGTCCACAACGTCGACGTGCAAATCTAAAAGTCCCTATTATTGAGTTTGAAAGTACTTCTGGTCAAGAAAGGTGAAAGAATTCATGTGGATGAAAAGAATTAGTCCGTCACTGAATAGGGACTCTGGCTATTTATTTTCACCTATCTTTGCTCCAGTGTGATCCGGAGGGAGCAAACAGTAAGAAATTATTTGAATTTTAAGAAGTCAAAAGTCCCAAGGAGTGGACGAAAGGTTGCCTACTAAATTTTAAGGGTGGTAGTAGCTTAAACTACATGAAACACACTCTCCTCTCCTAAGGACAATTTTATACAAAAAAATATTTTCTTGGGAACCACTTTTATCTTTACGGATGGGGTCCAGGGGCAGAGCCTTTGCCGGGAGTCTAGGAGGCGGAGCCCCAGGAAGTTCTTGGATTTTTAACAATTTTCGAAAAATTAAAAATGGCCGTCACGAGCAATAGAAAATGTAATTTCCTCCTTGAAAGTCACATAGCTCCTTTCGTTTCATTTAAGAAATAACCTGAAACTGACCGCTGTCCAGACTTTGAGGAGCCTTGGTAGATAGAGTACAGACTGTACTTGGAGCACCAATGCTGTACTTTTTGAAAATCTACATTGAAAATAGTGATGAAGTTGATCATTCTTGACGTTTTTTAAGTTCATGCATTACCAGTCAAACAGGAGCGGGTGCCCCATGCATCTTCAACCCATTTCCATAGTCAACATTCCCCAGCTTTCCATACTACCTAGACCCCCTTGGGTAATGTTTGTAGTTACAACCCTGTACTGTATGTACATCACATTTTCCCTTCATGGCTTCAATGCTCACGCAAGAATAATAGTGCAACCGTATAGCAGTGTAGTCCCAAAATGCAAACATAAATGTACATGTACATGTATTGTGGTTTGCACAAGCAGTCAGCATATGCATATGCCTGTATTTCATAAATAAAACTGCATTACTATTCATCTTTTTGGATATGTGGTTTGAGGAAGAATCACATTATACATGCTGTAGGCCTCTGTAGTGAATGTCACTGTATAATATAGCTCAAACTAGGGAGATTGGACCTCCATGCCAAACACATATATATGAAAAGAATTACTTCAGAATAAGGATTCAACCCTAACATAATTAATTTTGCCAATTTCTAATATATACTTACGTACATGTCATTCAGGACCTACATGTACATGCAAGTTTGACATCATGAACATACAGCAAAGCTTTTAATTTAGCTTGCCAGTTTATCCGAAAGGGAAATTTTGTTTGCCCAGGTAAAATCTATCTTCAGACTCTTTGCATTCTTCTGAGTCTCATATACCGTATTTGCCGGCGTAAAGGCCGCAGTATTTTCTCTTCCGAAAATATCAAAAAGTCGGGGTGCGGCCAATCCGCAACAACAGTTAAAAATCAGCTGTTAAAACAGCACGTAATTTCGTACATATGGGACTCCCAACGGTACAATGACTAGATCTATACCAGTAATGGTACAGGACATTTCTAGATTAACTCCACACATCTTACCGACTATTTCATATTGCATTGTTGACATGAAGTTTTGTCGATCTCGTGAATAAACTTCATTACCTATTTTTAACAAATTCTACCGGTAGATCTAGATTTAAGTCCGTGCCATTGCATTGCTAAAAGAAGGGACCGTTACGGAGCTACAGCGCAACGCAACTGCGCATCTAGCCAAAGTCGCAATTTCGTATTACACCGCACATCATGGTAGGGATATTATACATGTATGTAGGATACCAAATCTGCCTGCGATACAGTACTAGCTTAAAATCGATGAAGATTTGCTAAACTACGATCATTTTTTTAGCTAAACTTCCTGTAAATTTATAAGAATATTGACGAGTTTGGTATCAGTTTGTAGAAAAAAATAGTGTTCTACGAGAAAATTACGCTTATTTTGTTTGGTCCGTTTGTTTTTTTACCTTTTTTTTTTTTTTCCTTTTTTTTTTTCCTTTTTTTTTTTTCCTCTACAAAATGTCAAAGTTGGGGGTGCGGCCTATGCGGCGGTGTGGCCTTATCGCCGGCAAATACGGTACATGAATCTTTGTATTTCTTCTACTTAAATACCTAGGCAAACAAAATTTCCCTTTCTGATACTGGCAAGCTTTATATTATAAGGAATCAGAAAAATTGTTTGCTCATTTTTATACAAAATAAAGAGGTTGCCAAGATGGGATTCATTTTATTTCCACACTTAAATTTTAATCCTTCTCATTAAAAACAGGGCTGAATGACAATGAGTATTGGATAGGCTACATTTAAATGTTTTACAAGTATTCCTCCTATATGAGTCATACGACCTAGCTCTTCATTTTAATAGACAACGAGAGAGAAAGCAATGAAGTCTTTTTTTTAAGTTTTTGGAGAGGGAAAATAATCTTTTGGTCCACATACTACAGTAGTTTAGTAAGGGGTCCTAGAACCCATTGTTTAAACATTTCCCACATACTGTATACATTAAGCTTTCTCCAATATTTTGACACCTTTTGTCCATTCAATCTCTCAAAGCAACCTAACTCTCCTGAGAGAAACCATTAAAACCTTTTGTAATGTTTCCTACATTCAATATCCCCCTGCTTCTTAAGAAGCTTTTTGTTATCTTACTCCTATTCTTACCATGTTCCCAAAGAGGACATGACAATGGTTTGGCCTGCCATGGGAATATATGTACTATGTCTCTGCTTCGTTGCAGCTTTGCTAAACCAAGGACCCTGAGTTGACTGAGAAATTGGACATACATAAACCACTGTGCTGTCTATCCCCTTACTTTTCTCTACCTTCTTTAATACACTTGCATCAGGGATATGTCTGTCCCTGGTTACATGTTCTTTGCGAAGATGCAAGTAACAGTTTGTGTGCTTGCTTGCTTTACAGTTGCTTTTTTGTTTTTTAGTATGATGATTTACTGTACTGAAATTTACTACCCTTCCCTTGCCATTAATACTTATGAAAACAGCTTTGTGTACCAGATGTACTGTTCACAGTGATTGGGCAGACTCTATAGAGAGAAGTTACTCTATAGCTACTGTATACAAAATTTCTTGCTTTTCAATAGCAGTAATCTTTCTTCAAAAAACTACTTACGTGTGGTATACAGACCAGGGGGTAAGTAACTGTGCCGTTTTTAATCTGATAAATACAAAGTACAAATCAACTAAATATTTTTGCCACTATATACTGTACATGACATGTACTCAAGTCAAAGTATTCAATAATTCAGTTATGAAAAAAATGTTAATAAATTCAAAATTATAAATTTTTTTATAACTTTTTTTAAACATTTCTTCTTAGATCAGATATAGACCTAAAACAAGCCTCATTTTCTTCAGTATACAAGTATCATTACTGTAAAATTAAAAAGTAGATTGTCTAAGTCTTAAACAGAATTGAGTAATGTTTGAGTTGTGCCCGGCTTTCCAAAAATCAATTGTAAATAGTTCTTCTTACGTTGAAGTATACGATCGACCATAAGAATTTTCAGGCGTATGGCACCCCATGTTTAGGACCTTATAGCTTTCATACACGTAGCAATCACATCTGGACCATCAAGGGTAAAGTTTGAGAACCTGTGCTCTACATCATTTCATCTTATTTACTCATTATCTATTACTTCATCATCTCCTGTACCCTATAGGATTTAAAATAACAAATCCATGCATTCAAACTTACAGCTCACAAATAAGCCAAGTCTACAAAATCAGCCATGCTCATCCAACCACGCACTCCATGTACAAAAACGAAAAGCAAGACCAACTCTAATCTGCGAATCTCATTAGTACTCGACCTTGGTGTTTTTATGAACTCTTTTCATATTTTCAGGAGATTTGACTTTTGGCTAGTCTGGAATTATAAAAACAGCCTGGGGAAATACAAGAGGGATTATTGCAGAAGCTGAGATACATGTATACCAGCACAAGGAGGGGCATTCTTGCACCAGCCTGTATGCATGGAAGATCTGATAATCTGCTTGCTTTCAAGAGATCTTATCAAAAGTAGTTTGTCATCTCAGCTAGTCTTTCCTCTATAACTAGTGTGTATAGGCCTACTGGACTTGAATGTGAATTTGGCCACAACCATCATGGGTGATGCTATCTCTTTCTAATAATATTTTGAATATGCGGTTATGTTCATTCATATTCTATAATCAAAATCCATTTGATACAATGACAATCAAAATTGCCTACAGTGGTAATACTATTAATAATAGTAATACTGGATATCATGCAAAGTGCTCCAATAATTATTAACCATGATGTTTTGAATTGATGACCCACCCTACAATGGACACACTTCTCTGTATTTCCTGTTTGTCACCATCTTCAAGTGAAAAACATGCACTTCCATACACCTATGCTTATACAGCTGGAACTCTACAAATATGGAAGCCTGTTTCTATAGCATTTGAGAAAGAAGGGATTTATTTATTCATTTACTTATTTATTAATTGAATGAATGAATGAATGCATGATAGATTGATTGATTGTTTGACTGATAGATTGATTGACTGACTGATTGACTGATTGTCTGATTGACTGAATGATTGATCGATGACTGACTGATTGATTGTTTGATAGATGGACTGACTGCTTGCTTGATTGACTGACTGATCATTTCATTAAAACATATTTTGACATGATTGACAAGTTGACAACATAATCAGTACAGGAATGACCGCATTATGGACTATTCTACCTACATGTATCTACAGCCCTCACAAGTTTAATGATTTCAACCAACAAATCTTATTCTTACCTGTACCACTCGAGTCCTTTATCATAGTATCGATCAAAGAAGTGCATCTCCTTTGTAGCTGCTGCTATGTCAGGATGTAAGGAGATAAACTTGAGGAGCGCCCTCGTACCACCTTTCTTCACACCAATGATGATAGCCTGAGGAAACTTCTTACTTGGCTGATTTGCCTAGAGGATTAAATAATTGAGATAGAGAAATTAGAGAGAAACATTTTAGTCTTTTAAAAACTAAACTGCTAGGTTTTCTTTATCCTTATTTTTTTTCTGTTTTTTTTTCTATTTCAGTCTAGGCTACCTTTAAAGTGTACTAATTACCTGAAAAATAATTTGTATACAGTTAGAACGTATAAAATCAACCTTAAAAACATACGAGCCGGCAATATATGGGCTAACGGTTAAGGAGTAGGAAGAAAATAATGAATTTAACATAAGACTAAAACCTACAAGTCGGACACACAGAATCCAAGTCAGACTTGGGTTTTGTGCGGGCTATATTCTACGCGAGTGCTTACGAGTGCGTCAACTAGAGTACAGTACTTGCACTTTTGTAAAATTTTGAGTGTACAAAAGATTTGTAATACCTTTTTATCAAAGTGACATGGAACCCCTAACATACAGAGCAAAGTGTGTTTTTTCACTGGTACACTTGAAACAGGGAAGTTAAATTTGAAACCTCAACCAACCTCACACCGAGTAGGGGGTGATAACATCCATGACAGGCTTGATGATATCAGTCAGGTCAGCTTATAAACATGGCTTCTAAACACAAACACACACCACATCTGGGCAATGACAGATGGATGATTTGGAATCATGGAAACTGCTTCATCTGCAAATGTTGCATTTTCCCCCCTGTAGCCATGGAAGCTACACTGTATCTAGAGCTAGGACCAGGGAATATGAAAAAGTAATTTTGTTGAAAGCCATGCTAAGCATTCTTGTTCTATCTCCAAATGTGAACAAGACATAAATGTACAGCTAATATTCTGATATCATATGAACATGTCCCATCTCATCTAGTCCAATAGTTTGATATAAATGTAGATTTGCATTTGACTATCCTGATTTGCGCTTGTCAGATTTCCATGTTTTTAATTTTTAAAAGTTTCTGTTTTTGCACTTCAATTTAGCTCTCCATGTTGAGGGCTAATGAGAGGTTCCCTGTGGCTATGCTGCAAATTACAATATGAGCTTCAAGCCTTCAACTGTTACTTCAACAAGTATATTATATTGTTATTATATATTAGTATATTATTAGTATTATTAGTATATTATTACACTCAAATAAAAGTCTCAATATAAAAGCAACTTGTGAGTTTAGTAGCCTATTTTCAAGGTTTATATTATTCTTTATTTATACTGTATTTCATTGTTAGCCCATAGAATCCTGGGTATTCTACCTGCGCACAATTTACTTTTTAGGTGATACTGTAGGTACCCTTAAAGATACTATGTCCCTTTTGCAGCCAACATCAAATTCTGTTGAACTTTGCAGGAATTATGAATATGTCATGTATGTCCTATCTGTGAAATTTAAACGTTAGCAGTGTCCTAATATTCAAATTATGCAAGGAAACCCGTTTACTTGCTAGACTTCACTGTCAGACACTATTGAGTGACTGACTGGCTTTTTTCATCTTTGGTAATAACATACATAAAATGAGCTGTAAAGGGTACATGAGCATTTGTCTACATCAATAACCCACTTCTTGTAATGGCCAAAATTAAACTGATTGAATCTTTGCGCAGCATAAAACGTACGACCATTCGGTACAATGGTCTGAAAAATCAGACTATTACTTACTGGCTCTATAGCTCCTAAGTCGATTCGACAACTAATAGTCGTTATTTTCCCACTTAAAGACATTTTCAAACCCCCTTTTTTTTAGGGAACTTCTAAATTAGTATTGTCTTTCAAATGCCGTTGGAATTTAACCTTTTGATTTTTTTGGCCTGCAAATGGGACATAGTACCTTTAAACTTTAAAGGCCTACTTTTGTAATAATGAGCTCAAGTACTGCCTTCTGTTAACCACTGTGAGAGTGAGACTAGGTGAGACACCATACAGTATAATCAATATTCTAGTCAACTAATCCTCTTTGAGTATATTACTACTCCAATACTCTTGGCTTTCTTCTGCCATTATTTGAAATCACAACTCTTTTCAAGTAGACCGGCTCAATTAAAAGACTCAATTAAAAGACAAATTAGGCCATCAAAGATGCTGTAATGAAGCCTTGACAAATTCAATGGGATTAACCTAATCATCAGGTGTCTTGCAAATGAAAGGAGTTTGGAAATTAAAAAAATTGCCCTTAGCCCCTGTCTATTCATTTTTCCACTGGTACATGACGCTAAATGAGACTATAGTGTTATTTGGGGACTTCTACTTCTACACAATCATACCGACTCCTGAGGATACCGGTAAATATAACGTACAGTAGTTACAGGATTGAATTCATTGTATACACACAAACACCACAATGCTATGTTTACCACCATTTGTCAATCCACTCACTCATACCCGTTGTACTACATTTTGTACAATAAGCCTCCATATGAATAAGTGCACGTACTGTTGGCTGCACAGCAGTACAAAAACATGTTTTCATTGTCTGGGAGCTCCTTCAGGATTTACTTCATGTGATAACTTGATTTCTTTGTTTGTTTCTTCTTTCTTCATCAGAGCCTTTTTGGGGGGAGGGGGTATTAGTTTGGTTTTCCAGAGCTCTCTAGAGCTCTCAAGTCATTTATTTCAATGCTAAGGAAATATCTACCATTCTACATTATTGTAAACAGGGCAAATTTCTTAAGTTTAACTTTAAAACAAAGTTATTCAAATGAAAGTCACCATGTAGCCCTAAACATTTTGAACAAATCCACTATCAACAACAACAAAAACAACAAAACAACAACAAAAAAGCCAAAACACTCATGGTGGGATGCCACCAATGGTTGTGATCAATGTGATGTGATGTAAGAATAAAAAGCAACAGTGCTTAGACTTAGTACAAAAAAGCCCCATTAGTTCAAAGATACAGGATGGACTGCAAAAAGTAGCATTAGCCAAGTATACAGTACATCATATGCAGTAGCCTACTATACAGTATGCTTTGTGTGATGAATGGGATTTCTTGTATGTACATGTAATTGTAAAGTGTAGCTGAGTTACTGAATATTTATGAAATGAAGATTTATAATGAAAACTTTCATATTTTTAAAAATGAAAGAGAAAAATAAGTCATCTGTGAATGTGATAACAGTTTAGATTGGACCAGTACCGGTACCCAAACTTCCAAAGGCCAAAGGGCTTTTGATTCTGAATGATCTAGACCTGTAAATTCTGTAAATTAATATCATTCCCACATAACAGCACACTTGTCATTTGGCCTTAACAAATGTCTTGAAAATTGCTGTGCCTGCCCCTCCCCCCCCCCCTAATATATAACACAACCTTGACTAACCTTGGCATCACTCTGTTTTTGCCCTGGACTATCGGCTGAACTAGACGTTGAACTGCTCGAGAACTCCTCCTCCTTCTGCTTTACTTGACCCCGCTGAGCTCCCTTAGCTAGGCCCTTGATGCCCTCCGCTGGGAGGGCATTGTGGGGTATTCGGTGGATCTTCCGAGATGGATTCTTTCCCTGGTGGTGCTTTTCACCCCTCTCACGCACTCCTTTTCTTTGATGGAATGTCTCAAGATTTGAACCCTGTACACCCTCATCGGATAAGTTCTTTTTTGTTAATGTGATGGACACGAAGAAATACAGCGCTGAGAAGACGATGATGGTAGCCGTTATCTTGCGGTGGTATCGCCAACACATCGTGCGTGCATATTGCATCTTGACCAACATTGCATGTTACATGATCTAGCATAGAACCTGTGGATCAATCAAAAGCAAAATGTTATCATCTACTGTGTCTTAAACACCACTTCAATTCTGCTGCATTCAGTTGATATCGACTTCAATTGATTGTTTCCACATTGTTTCCAAGTGACTGTGGTCTTTGCTGTGTACATTTTCTCAAATACATATCAGTTGGTCAAACTGTCATAAAGAGTTCATCACTTTTTATTTCTTCTGTCTGAATGTTCAATCTTACTCTTAGTACTTACTTCTCGGACTGAGAATCAGATCAACTGGTAACAGTGGTGGTATACAAAAATATGCAAACTAGTCTAAATCTGTACATCAGTAATATAAGCGTATATACGATTCCCCAGTCAACATACAAAAATAGGAACATTTGATGAGACTAAAATAACTAACTGTCATTGTCAGTGATGTGGAGACTGCACTGCACTGCCCCCTACTCTAGTCGATACAAAACAGCTGCGGGCTACTTACCAACGAAGCACCACACCGCAGGCCGCTCGATGAGGGTGAGAAATCTCGTGCGATTCGGACAAGTCCTGGTGCAGCAGCTGGGTGAATTGAAGACGATTTTTTTGTTCTACTCCATATCCAATGAGAATAAATTGTCACAAGGAGTTAGTTATCCATTTCAAACGATACTGCTTCTGTGAGTATGACCTTATAGGCTACAGTGTATATCCCAGATTAAATATGAAAGTGCACATTGTCTGTGACTATACCACGGCCGTGTGACTCTGCACTGTACTAGCGCTATGCTGCATGCATCTTCCAAATGCACGCACGATTATATGGTACGGTACATCATACATGTAACATGCATGCATGCACAAAATCCAGGGAGCGAGCTTCGATTGTCAACAAGGGGTACGGTACCTTGTAAGTCTAAACAAGGGATTGGAGGGGGGTAAACAAATAAGTTTTGAGATGGCGCTGTGCCGTAAAACCATTGAGCCTTGATGATCTCTCTGCGTAAATCAAATCGACACTTCTCCGGTCGTCGTTGGGTTCGACTGCATTATTGTCATTCAATTAAATTAAATTCAAATAATTGTATATCTATAACTCAATCAAAACATGAAGCATCACCCTCTAGAAAGATAGGGCTTCGAATGTCCTCAGTCATGTACTGTACTTTGAACTCTCATTATAGCAGTTCATTCATTCATCTTTTTTGTTCTACTGAGTATTTGTTATGACATCCGGGGTTATCATCAAACGCAGAGAAGGGATAATATTTCTAAATTTCTAAAGTTTTGTGAAAAAGTCGGTTCACGTTGAAGACAGAAATTTTTGGCAATACCATAATAATATTATACAGATCGCATATCTCTAGACTGTCCCTTCCCATCCTCGCTAAGTCCTAGAAACTATCACTGCTGTACGATAAGGGATTAAATAGATTTTTTTTTAAATTGAGACTTCTTTATATAGAGCTCCTAAATCAGAACGAAATTAAGATAATGGAACGGATTTGACCATGACTACCAGTCTACCACGTATCTCGTAAATCTTTCTTTTATCTACCGGAACGAATTAAAACGGATTTGGCCATAAACTAACGGGAATAATCATATAATCGGATTAATCAGTGAAACGCGGATCCTCTGCCATTAAATTAAGACATTGTTGTTGTTGTTCTCATCGTCGTTCATTCGTTGATAATAATGTACGCCTTTAACTTTTTATTAATCTTGAAACAACTCATATGTAATCAGTGGCGTAATGAGCAAAAATGTTTGGGGGGGCTCGCAGACAAAAAAATCCGCATCACCCCACTCTTACATGCTGGCCCGCTGAACGTTTTTCAAAGTGGGTGGGGGTCTAGGGGCAAAGCCCCGGCAGGGGTCAAGGGGCAGAGTCCCCGGAAGCTCAGGGGCTATGGGCATTTAATTACGGTCAGATGAGCATATTTTGATACCTTATTCATGACACTTGCAGGTCACTAATTGGCGTGGGGTCCAGGGGGCTGAACCCCCTGAAACTCAGGGATTTGGGGCATTTTATATCGGTCATTGAGCATTCAGGGGGCCCGCCTTAGGCCCTCTGGTGGGGTCGAGGGGGAGGAGCCCCCGGAAGCTCAGGTAATTTAGGCATTTAATTACGGTCAGATGAGCATATTTTGATACCATATTTGTGACACTGGCAGGACACTAATTGGCGTGGGGTCCAGGGGCAGAGCCCCCGGAAGCTCAAGGGTTTTAGGCATTGTATAACGGTCAGATGAGTATCCAGGGGCCCGCCTTAGGGCCATGGTTAGGTCCAGGGGGCAGAGCCCCCGGAAGCTCAAGGGTTTTAGGCATTACATAACGGTCAGATGAGTATCCATGGGCTCGCCTTAGGGCCCTTGGTTAGTTCCAGGGCAGAGCCCCGGAAGCTCAGGGGTTTTAGGCGTTTAATTACGGTCAGATGAGCATTTTTTGATACCTTATTTGTGACACTGGCAGGACACTAATTGGCTTGGGGTCCAGTTGCGGAGCCCCCGGAAGCTCAGGTAATTTAGGCATTTAATTACGGTCAGATGAGCATATTTTGATACCCTATTTGTGACACTGGCAGGTCACTAATTGGCATGGGGTCCAGGGGCGGAGCCCCAAGCTCAGGGTTTTAGGCAATAAATTACTGTCAGATGAGTATCCAGGGGCCTGACTTAGGGCCATTGGTTGGGTCCAGGGGCAGAGCCCCTGGAAAGTGGAAACTCAGGGGTTTTAGGCGTTTAATTACGGTCAGATGAGCATATTTTGATACCTTATTTGTGACACTGGCAGGACAATATTTGGCGTGGGGTCCAGGGGGCAGAGCCCCCGGAAGCTCAAGGTTTTAGGCATTGTATAACGGTCAGATGAGTATCCAGGGGCCCGCCTTAGGGCCCTTGGTTAGGTCCAGGGGCAGAGCCCCGGAAGCTCAGGGTTTTAGGCGTTTAATTACGGTCAGATGAGCATTTTTTGATACCTTATTTGTGACACTGGCAGGACACTAATTGGCTTGGGGTCCAGTTGCGGAGCCCCCAGAAGCTCGGGGGTTTTAGGCTTTAAATTACCGTTAGATGAGCATCCAGGGGCTCGCCTTAGGGCCCTAGGTTGAATCCAGGGGACAGAGTCCCCGGAAGCTCAGGGGTTTTAGGCATTTAATCACGGTCAGATGAGCATATTTGTATACCTCATTATTTTGTGACACTGGCAGGTCACTATTCTTTTTTTTTTCTTTCTCTCTTTCTTTTTATTATTTTTCTCTTTAGTATACTTTTTCCAAAAAAGTGGGGGAGGGGGCGGAGCTCGAGGCTCCGGAGCCCCGTCGTTCTGCGGGCCCTGCCATGTAGGCCTCTAAATAAGCATATTTCTTGCCTGACTGTAAATTTAGGAATTTTAATTTTTCAACAAACCCATAAAAGTGATATCCCTGATCTCCCTTCTTGTCTCCCTTTTCTTATCTTCTTCCTCTTTTTTTGTTGTTCCCTTTTAGCTATCCTCTTTTCCTTTCCCTTCTCTCCTTTTTTTCGGGGGCCTTTGCCCCGATCCACAACTTGTTGGCGGGAAAATTGAAACTGATATCCCCTTCTTTTCTTTTCTTCTTCCTCTTTTTTCCTTCCCTTTATCTCCCCTTTTCCTTTTTCTTTCCCTTTCCTTCCTTCTCTCTTATTTTTGATGGGGGGACAGACTTGGAGGCAAGGCCCTTTCGGCCCCCCTATCTCCTTCGTTTCCCCCATTTCCTTTTCCCACCATTTTCTTTTCTTCTTACTCTTCTTTCTTCCCTTTCTCTCCTCTTTCCCTTTTCCTTCTTTTCCTTCTCTCTCTCTCTCTTTTTTTCTTTTTCTATGCAGGTCATGGTTTAATTTTATTTGGGGGCTAGCGCCCCCAAGCCCCTTACCAGTACGCCAGTGTATGTAATGTAAAAGACTGGACATTATTTTTAGGGCATTGCAATAACAAACTATGCGGTATGTGAGGCTAAAAAGGGAAAGTGGGCTGGGGCAGGGGAGTCACGATTGTAGCCAAGATGAGGGATATTGGGAGGCTAAAACTCAAAACGCCTCGTTCTATAATTTGTAAAAAGAAGCGAACTAGAGCTCTCAGGACTTATTTTTCTGTTGATTTTAGAAGTTCTGTTATTTCATGGGGTTACCTATTCATGTATTTCTTTCTGTTAGGCCTATATATAGTAAGATTGCTCGTCGTAGGCCCATATTTGGAGAGATTTTTCCAGGGGTATTGCAGTATTACATCTTACATTTCTTGTTGTTTATTGTTGATTTGGTGTCCTTATTTTGGCGGGATCTGCATATTATATACCTTTATAGTCTAGAATCTGGCTGATTTTTGTTTCAACAATCCCCTACAAAGTATGCTGCAAGCCGCGAAGATGGCGTGTTCCCGAAAAAATTCGTACACCCGACCATCGTGACTCTACACACCGTTTAATTTATCAGCTACGGCGAATTCAAATAGCCTAGAAAGGCTAAAATATATTATTGTAAAATGGAAGGTAAAAGAAATTGTGAAAGGGCAGAGAGAGGGGAGGATTCTGTAAATAGATTAATTCTGGGGAGGAGTCTCACGTGGACGGTGGAAGAGAGGAAATGAAAATCTAGCAAACCTCCCCGGTACACAAGAAACCAAAATAAATACATAGGCCTATAGGCCTATTACGGAAAAAAAAGATTCACGCCTAATTTTATTTAAAAAATTCTTCTTAAAAGGGATTGATGTAAACCTATTGACTTTATTCAAATCGCCACCTGCGAAATGTAATGATAAAATGACGTCATTTCAAAAAGTTGCGTCAGACTTTTGACGGTCTTTTGATCATTTCACGAGCGAGCGAAGCGAGTGACCAAAACTTTAAGACTATTATATGCATAATTAGGATTACATATCTAACCACGGTCAATTCATATTAAATTTTTCGCGGCACTTGGTATCAGAAAGGAGAACACCCTCCCCTGCTGGTAACATTTCCATATGGACATGATCATGATTATGTAAGGTACTTGAAAAAGATCGGTGGCACTGGCCTCCCGCCTGCGGACTGCCACCGTCGCACAGAGGGCCAGGGAGGAACCTAAGTGCGCCAAAAGTCATTTTTTGTGATTCGTTTTTTTTATTTTATTGCCCAGTTGAAAGATAATACATTGAAGAATACCTCAGTTTGTCACAATGAGGGTATAAATTTACTTCTTCAATTAGCAAAATCCTACTTCTTCAAAGTTTTAGTGCAAAAGTTACTTATTTTATAAATCTTTCAATTCAACATGAAGTTTTTAAGTTATTAATATGAAATTGCTCTCATAGATTCCTGAGAGTTCATTTTACAGCACGAATGGGTTAAAAATGGAAAGAAACACAATCTTCATAATATATTATAGGGTAATTCACTGAAAAATGGACTAATTATCCATGTTTTTGTATAAATCCAGAGGAGTTTTTAGATTTCCATGAATTTCCACTTTAATTTTATTACCGCCATTTTCTTAGATGTCTAAGCTTTAAGTTGATACCAGATTTGGCTGCCATCTTCTGCCTGTTTTTATGTTAAAGCCGATTTCCTTGCCACATTGCCCCGGAAAATCGTGTTATTTAGAGTACGCGTATATTATGCTTGTTCCCTCCCTTTGAAAGCACCCTCCTATCTCATGCAGGACTGCCAACATTTCTGAAACCCCCTTTCGCGGGCTTTTCCTGCCTTGGAGACCCCCTAAATCCGGAACACTACTCAATGTACCCCCTTTCTATGATATTCAAGATATTTTATAACCCCCTTTTAAAATTTCTCAGGAGTCCAAAGAGAAAGAGAGAGAAAACACCCCCTTTTAAAAGAAATCTCCGGGTGAAAAGTCAAATACACCCCCTTTTTTAAAGATTTTCGGGCCGGACTTTGTCGCGCGCAAAGTACCCCTTTACCGGAGATTTTGGGAACACGAATGCGGTCCATCCGACCCCCGGAAGTGGGGGGGGGGACCCCGCCCCTACGCGCCGTAATTTATGACCGCGAATCCTTCAGCCGCGGACCCAAATAAACACATTTTCCGGGGCAATGTGGCAAGGAAAAGAGAAACCGCTGAAACGATCAAGAAAATTTCGGCAATTTAGGTTGTTTATGGTTAATGGTTTTGGGTTTTTGGGTTGGCCTCAAAAAAGCGGGAAACCGCGGAGGAAACGAGGGGGGTTCTTATGCCAGTACAAACAATTATTAGCACCACGCCATGACTAGGCCTATAGGTATACAATATAATTATAAATAAAACTTATATAAAAAGCAGAAATACGAAGTTGTAAACCATCTAAAGTGACTCCTGATAACAATTGCGATACTGGTTAATTAATTTTAATTTTACTTTTCGGTTTTCTTTACGGATAACTGATTTTTCTTATATAACTGAAGCAGGCGCGGATCCAGGATTTCTTAGAGGGGGCACAATTTTTTTTTTTTTGGCTCCCGCAAATTTGAAAATCACGCCGGCCGAAAATTTGCTCAGTGGGGGGTAGTGAGCACTAATTTTTGTTTTGTTTTGTTTTTGGCCGGGGGCACGTGCCCCTGTGCCCCCCTGGATCCGCCACTGTGAAGATATGGCGTATATATTCAGTATTGAATGAACGCCATAAAACTACCACCAGCAACAACATATAGGCACCGTCCATGCAACACCACCTAGTATTACACCGCGGTCTATTAAACAAGATAGAAAATACACCACCACCATTACCACCACCACCATTACCACCACCACCACAGCACTTATTGGAGACCTCAAAACCAGGACCACCATCACTACAATCAATAGGCCGGTTTCGGCGATGCGAACTAGGTCGGTCCCGGGGGTCGGTCAAGCTTCTCATACCGCCATTTGGAATCTGTGCGTTTTGTACACAAAACTTCTGTGGTTTTTTACCGTCGCTTCTTCCGCTCTGCCGCCCCCTTTACCAGGATCAGTTCTATGAGGCGCCGTTTGTAAAACTATTATATAGACAAATTATATGTTATATAATCATTATTTAACAAATAATAACCATTATTTACATATAATGCAAGTAAATGTACAATTTTATTTGTAAATAATTCTTAACCCAGTTTCATTATTTATAAATAATTACAATTCATACTTCATTATTTATAAATAATTACAATTCATACTTCATTATTTATAAATAATTACAATTCACATTTCCATTATTTATAAATAGTGACAAAATACGTTTCATTATTTATATATAATTGCCATTATTTATAAATAATTACAATTCACATTTCCATTATTTATAAATAATGACAAAGTACGTTTCATTATTTATATATAATTGCCATTATATATAAATAATTACAAATCATATCTTCACTATTTATATATAATGACAAAATACATTATCATTATTTATATATAATTGCTATTATTTATAAATAATTACAATTCACATTTTCATTATTTATAAATAATTACATTTCCAAATTCTATTATTTATGAATAATTACAATTCCCATTTTCATTGTTTATAAATAATTGCCCTTATTTATAAATGATTGCAATTCACATTTCCATTATTTATAAATAATAACGATTCCCCTCTTTATTATTTATAAATAATAACTGTTCACGTACCTTTTATACATATATAATAAAAAGCGCATTTCCGTTATATATATATAACTAGGCGTTGTGGCGTGCGCCTGTAATCCAGCTAAAAGTGGAAGTTACAAACTGATTCAGCCGAGGACGCAGGTTCGAAACTGAGTCACGTCTTTCGGATGGTGACGTTAAAGGTCGGTCCCCAGACGTAAATAATCATATCTGATTGATACACGTCTGTAAAAACCCAATCACACACACACGCACTTCCATTATATAATATATAATGAAAAGCGCAAAACCACTATATATAAATAATGATTGTACATGCAAATGTGGCAATGGTGGTACCACCCATAATATGAATATTCATGATTTGGACTGTTATTATTATTCTTTATTCCAGGCACCTTTCCATTTTGTGCTCTTATCAGAAATCCTACGTGCGGTTAATAAGTCTCTGTATCACTATTCTCCTTCTTTTTGTATGCAGATTTGGGTATAATGATTGATAACTGTAATCATTCCCATGATTTTAATAAAAATTATTCTCATATCTGTGATGGAATTTTTTTTACGTACGATTGCCTGAAGACAAGACTTTCGCTGCATGCATAGTTAATGTATGACGTCACCCGCACAGAGTGAGAGTTTGAGTTTTTCTTTGAAAGTTTGATGGTGAGTACAGCTGTAATTACGTTAAAATCTCGTAAATTGAATAATATTTATAAACATATCTGCTGATAGTATGAATCTGCGGTTTGTCTGTGCATCATGAAGTGGTTTAAAATTGTTATATGTGATGAATTTAGGAATAATCTACACTCGAACTTTTGATTCGTTTTTTATCGTCGTGAGTAATATTTCAGCTCGATTGCCATCGTCACCCAGACTTTCGGGCGGGACTATCTCTGAAAATTAGATACGAGTAGATCACTTCACTGCATCAATGATCCAAGCTTTTTGTTACTTTTACAGTTTTAGGTCCAACTGTTGATTAACTATTTCATATTTGGGTCAGAAGAATAGCTAACACTCAAAAATTTGGACCAGATTAGACTTAGAGTTAGCTTCAGGCCTTAAATTTCAATATTTTTAGGGCAAGGCCACTTTTCTGTAGTGTAGGGCACATTCTTATATTACAGCACAAATAGGAAGAATTGGAAAGGGCACAAAAAATCTCCAAGGCCAATGAGAGGGGCATTGAGGCCAGTCACAGGGGCATCCAAGGCCATGGCCTTGGTGGCCTTGGATTAATTTAAGCCCTGTAGCTTACTTAGAGACTTACATAGTACACTACACTACAGAGTACAGTGCAGTAAATTTTCTGTTCACTTTTTCCTCTCTCATAAAGCTCAATTAGGAAGATGACGTAAAAGAGACAATCTAACTTGGGTCTAACGTTAGATTTAACTAGTACGTGTAGCGTGGTCTTAAAGTTAAACACACACAGCATAGAAACAGGTCTTTACTCTTCATCTATGAAAGTCCCAGGCTCAACTCGGCTTGTCAGTACGTGCTAGGGAGTTGAAAAGTTGGGCTCGAACGGTTAGGGCATTTTAGTTTTAAAATCTACATTCCAGGTTGTGTCGACACTTATAATTATACAGGGTGTACTAGGTTAGGCCAACTTTCATTTTGTTATCTAAGACTATACTAAGTTAGATGTACCCGTCTACTATCTAGACTTGATTTTAATTTAGGAATGGGTCTAACTTGACTAATTATACTAAGGCTTTCTTGGGTCATGACATGGCGAGTTCAACTTGGGGCAAGCAGATTCATGAAATAGTACTGCAAGAATGTGAATGTTTGTTCTTGATTTTAAAGAGTAAATAATTCAGTGAATCAGTGATTACTAGCAACTGAATGGGGAAGGGTGCCTACATAAAAGGAGCCTCCTCCGAATTATGATTGATACTATAAACTATAAGGAATGTAAGATCAATTATCAATGGAGTAGATCTATAACTTTTCCATGATCATGATGTATGAACCTTTTTCTTTTGTTTCAGGATGATGCTCTTCTTCAGTAAAATAAATGATGAAGGCAATTAATTTCCCTGAGAATTGAGACAAATTCAGATAGGAAGAGAACTACTGACCTGCTGAGGTTTTGACAGGTAGGCTGTATGAATAAGTCGTTTGTATGTCCATACAGCTAATTACCGGTAGGTGCTTTGAGGATGTCATTAGTTCTTTCACATTTACCTATCAATGTGCATGCATGTCCACTTTAATCACAATGTACATGCAAGACCTTTTAATGTTTAACAACAGAGATAATGTACATGTAGGTACCAATGTGCTTACTTTGATTCTTTTCTCTTTTCATTCAACAGACATACATGTATGGACTATAAAGTTCTACTTAGCCTCTGGAGCTGCGACTGGGGATCAAAACCTTGGTATTATTATCCTCTTCTGTTGTTAGCCTATGGAGGTTGCAGACCAGAGGCCCTCCCGGGGTGGGGGTGGAGCACAATTTCAAGTACCGTAAAAAAGCCCCTTTACATAGGAAAAGTGCCCTTTAACTTTGACATGTTCCCATTTTCCTTTACAATAAGTGTCCATTTTCCATTCTCGTAAGTGCCCTTTTTAATCTCTAGTAAGGTCCCCTTTTCAACTACGAGAATTGCCCCTTTCACTATTGATAATTACCCCTTCACCTCTGATAATTGCCCTATTCAAATCTGAGAGGTGCCAATTTTTTATTTTTATTTGTATGTTTTATTAAATCAGAACTATTATCAAAATATTCAATAATGATTGGTACACAACAAAAAATATATATATAAATTTTTTTTTTTTTTTAATTAAAAAAATTGTTAAGAAATAGAAGATATATTTAAATCAATAACATATTATAGTGCACAATACAAAGCCACCAATCTGAGAGATACTTGTTTTACTTTGACAAGTGCCCCTTCCCCTCCTGATATTAAAGTGCTCTTTTCATCTGTGACGAGTGTCCCCTTTTCACCTCTAATAACTGCCCCTTTTCTTTTCTAATAAATGCTCTTTCCTTACAAGTGCCCCTTCCCTTCTCATAATTACCCCTTTTCATCTCTGATAAGTGCCCGTTCGGTTTACTACATGTACAGTATATTAGTTTGTTGTAATAAATGAATAAATTAAACAATGTTTATTATCTTATATACAATATTGCCTTCATATATTTTAATTTTTAGTGTGCATATGGTTGGATGAATTGAATTATATGTGGAAAAAATCTGGAAAGAGAACGTGAGAGTTCAGAGAGAAAGAGAGAGAGAGCAAAAGAGAAGGGGAAGGAAATGAGAGAGAACTATTTAATGGTGAGAGATGTTGATGTGAAAATGAGAAATTTATAGTGAGAGAGAGAAAAAAAAAAGATGGAGAAAGGGAGGAAGAGTGAAAACAGTTGCCAATATAATTTTCATATGTATTATAAACAGTTGGAGCATGTGGGGGGTGATACCACCATCAAATCCTCTGTTCCCTGTTTCATGTAAATTGCCCCGCTCCTCCAACTGCAAGGGTTTGGAAGAGCTGATAAAATGACACTTGTTTGGGTTCTCAAAAAGTGGGAGGGAGTCAAATTAAGTTTATAGTTAGCAGAACACACCCTGCCCCCTTCCCTCCATTTTTTACAGTACTATAATTATATAACTGAGAAAAAGTACTATATAACCGAGAAAATTAATTTCAAATTTAACGTCGAAGGTTCCCATTTGTGTTCAACAACAAAAAAGACTTGAATTTGCCTACAGAAAATATAACCTGGTTCTGCCCTAATACCCCCACCCCTTTCTATTTTTTCCTTTTCTTTTTGTTTTGCTTTTAAAATTTTGGGCCACCATGGACTGATTATACAGATAACATCTGATTAAGTGATTATATCAATCTTTTCAAAGATTACTGTAGACACCACTACTTTATATGTCTATGCACCACAGACAGCAACTCTTCACATAATCAGCAATTATGACATTTTAAAATTGTTTTTATTGGATAAGGCCATATTGCCATGTCACTTTGTGGACCTAGCTAGTATTCTGAAGAAACTATTGATACGTGTTTTTTCTTTTCCAATTGACAAAATTTTGTTGTTGTTGACCAAGTATGAATCAATTTTTTCCCAAGAGTAGAAAACGAATACGTAGGATATCTGATAAGGGCAGCGTTATTATAAAGATTTGATTAAGCATAAGTTTAAATAAAGCGTAACTTTGAAAAATCAAGCGTATCTCATCAAATTAAGCGTAACTTTACGCTTCATTGAAAATCCATCTTATAAAGAAAGTTACGCTTTATATCAAACATATCTTTTTAATCCATAAACATTAATAAAAAATTAAGCATAAAGTTACGATCGAAGATGGCAGCCATACTGCTACACCTGCAGGAAGAGGCTGGTAGGCGACCGAGTAGACCCATTGGATAGGCCCTGACAATGAAATCTGGAGAAAACACAGATTCACAAGGGCTGGTCTACTCGGTCTCTTGGATCAAATAATGAAATAATGGAAGTTATTATAAAAGTATGTTTTCTCTATTGTTATGATAATTGAAAAAAACCCTGTTAATTAGATTATATTACTTGTAGCTTCAACTTCTTGACATTAATATGCATGTGGGCACAAATAGCAGTAAGTGATATCTACGGTACATTTAAGGTAGCTCCTTGAGCTGCGGTAAATGATCTTATTGTATATGCCACTTGCTGGTTTTCCATAGACCTGTGCACAAATGTGTTCAAATAATGCTATTAAAAAAATTGCAATAGGCTGGTGTACAAATTGAATATATTCTGCCATTCTTTTCACTAAACTTCACATTATTCAATATCTGTGTCATTCAAACATCAATCAAACAATACAGGAAACATTCCCTGATGTCATTAAGTTTACATCAATCTATCTTGCTTCTCTTCTTATAAACAAGCCATCTTCATTGGAATTCACATCTTGAATTCCAATGAAGATAGACACCTCTCTTGCAATGTACATGGAAATATCCATCCACTGATCTCCGCACAGAAGTACCCTCAAATTTTACCCACAGAAAGCTCACACTGACCCGTAACCAAAACCACCCTGAAATGATGACAATATTAAAAGATCAATTCATTACTAATCAAGTGTGGATTTTAATTCATTTGATCCCTTGATTGTCTGGGTTTACATAAACAGGGGAGGGGGGCAGCTTGTGGCATGGAACCATAAGGGCCAGTGAGGTTCTTTTGGGACATAATTGAAACCTACCCAAATACCAGTCATATAAATCAATGCTTCACCGAGAGTTTGTTGCGTTTTCTCAATCATGACTTGTTGAGTTTTGTGCAGAAGTGCTACAATCCATTGATTATGTGTATTGCGAGTAGTCCAAATCTGGAGGGTCACAAACTCCTTCTCTACCTCCACTGTCACGTCTTGATTCCTGTAGAGCCTTGTGATTTGAGATGAACGACTGTTTCTCTTCAGCAACTACTACAGACGAGTCCACTTGCATCTTTGTAACCAATTCCGATAAGCCGGCTGTTCATGAATAAAATGTTAATTGAAAGAAGAAGAAAAAAAATCCAATATTGTACAAGCACTTTAAGATCTAAAGCTGACATCACAAGTATATTTATTTTTATTTTTCTACTTGTTGTTGTTTTCTTCTTCTAGTAATCTTCAAAGGGCTATTAGTTTTATATAAATTCACTGTTTGCTCGACAGGAGTACATTTCTTATTTTTCATGCTTATTAGCCCAACGACAGATCCCAGATTAAAATATTACTTCTCATTATGGTCTGAAATGAAATACCATATTGCCAAACATGCATTTTATTACTAATATACTACATGTCTGAGTAAAAGATCTAATCAAACATTCAGACCATTGTTTTAAAAATAGCATTCATAGAAATGGCATAGAATTTACTCCAAATAAATTTGACATCATTAAACTTTAAGCTGTGAAAACCTCATTTTGATTTGAGTGTAACTTTTGAGTTATTAACAACCAAAAGTTTCCAGTGATTTGTTTTTGTTTTTATTTTACTTTTAGTACACAAACATATTTTTCTTTATCACACTTGCAGGTTCTGGGATATCTATCTCCAGGACAACAGGATATAGTCATATAAGATAATTAGATCTTGTACTGCTAGGCTACCCCCTCTCCCTCCCCCTCTATTATAGGAGTATGAAAAAGAATACTTAATAATTTTATGTAGCCTTTCTTAATCACTAATCCAAATTTTGAACTTGGGTTAATGTTGTTTAAAGAATATATTGTGAAAGTGAGATGGATTGCAGGTGGCAAGGGTGTGTTGGTTGAGAATTGCAGGTTAAAATTCATGCTCTACTATGAGCCAACTTACTTCACACACTTGCAGCAGGGTAAGGTTTTGCAGAAATTTTAGAACTAAAATATCAACTTTGTAAAATACCAGTATGTATAAAGGAATTTAGGATAACCTGACTTTGGGTCTGCCAATGTTTAAAACAAGCTTCATTTCATCATGATATAGGGTTATATTGCTCAAGTTGCAATAGGGTTTTAGATTAGCTTTAGGGTTAATATTATGTTTAGCTATCGATCCAGGATTAAGGTTAAAAATTCATTTTGTGTTACAACATAACCACTAAACAATAGAGCATGTCGTAAAAATCAGGTACTGGTTCTAATTGGTAAAACAGTGTTACATGTTTCACAAACTGGGGTCAGCATATTTTAGTTTACTAAAGCTATTGTAAACAAGTCAACACAAAGCGTAGCATCCTCGCAGGGTACAAATGGCCTATATACGTCGGAACAAGTTACCTCCATTAGACTACGGTATACTACTATATTACTAGGCAAGGAAGTTAACCACATTTTCACATATATAATTAGGTGTTTTTGCATATTAATGAGCTATGACCTTTCACCTTTGACCTACATACTCGGAAATCGCACTTAGGCTGTGTTTGATACCATGTACCTTCATATCAAATTTCATTAAAATCCGTCAAACATTACTAAAGTTATCGATCAGAAACCAGATTCGCATATTTAATGAGCTATGACCTTTGACCTACATACTCAGAAATTGAACTTAGGCTGTGTTTTGATACCATGTACCTTCATATCAAATTTTATTAAAATCCGTCAAACATTACTGAAGTTATCGATCGGAAACCAAATTTGTTACGAATGGAAGGAAGAACGGAAACACAGCAGCGTTTATATCCCCTCCGACCGTCGCGAGGATAATGATAGAAAAGTGGTGTAAACTATTCTCCCTTCAACTCTTCACCATGTTTAATCTGCTATCACAATACAAAGGAAGATTTTTAAACTGCCAATGATGAGTAACATACATACAGCTCCACCAGCACCTGGAAAATCTAATTGTACGACACTTGTTCCTGAGACATTTGCTCCACGTCAATTTCCTACACTATTAAACCAAATACTTAACTTCATCCCTGGACCCAACACTAGACCAAACCCAACCTTACATCTAACCTCAATCCCAATTGCAACCTCGGCCTAACCCTACACATTTGACGAATAAAGCCTTGAGCAGTCGTTGCAGGAGCAGATGTTGGGTCACGCAAAATGACATGACAGACTCACTTGCTATGAATTTATCTGTTTCTTTCCCGGATTTTTAAAAACATTGTAATATTCAATATGAATTACCAGTCCATTGTGAGTTGCTCCTATATTGTCAGGCACAAGAGGCCATTGCTTTGAGGTAAGGGGCAGAACATCAAGACTGGAGCCTCAAGGCACCTCATGATCTCTCAATATGAAGCCCTCCTTCTCAATCCCTGGAACAGAATTATAAACAATGCAATAAATATTAACCAAATTTGAAATAAAATAGCATTATTTAATATTTTAGTTATCTACAACTTTACTTTTTCAGCAAAATTTGAAGGTCAATTATTTTATTCTTTTTGCTTGTCATTCCTTTTCATGTACTGGACCCCCCTCCCCTTGCACATGAGCTTAAAATGTTAATTCTAAAAAGAGATATTGTATATTGAAGTTAAATACCGGTAGTCCGGTACACATTAAATAAACACTTCAGCAACTTGTTAGTAGACATGTGGATTCATACATAGCCACCCCCTGAATGGATACTTCTCAAACCAGCCCTTTGCATCCCCCTCCAACTTGGCCTTGATCTCACTCATTTCAAAATTTCCTTTTACTTGAAAAAACTAAACAGATCAAGTTATAAGATCAAAGGTAAATATGTTTACCTTCTCTTGTGGTGGTCTGTTTTCTCCAGGACATTCTTGTTTCAAGCACATACTCCAAGACGCGAAAGCAAGCATTTCTGCGACAAGTCACTCTGTACATTTTCCTGTAAAAAAGAGAGGTTAATTCTTAGAATAAAAGAAAATGAGCATGATCATTTAAACATTGAAGAGCATTTGCAAAATTAACTGTGCTTTTTTAATTTGGATTTTCTCTTTACCAAAAAAGCCCTCCTTTATCTAACATTGAAATTTATGTTCAATTTCTTGATCTAGATCTAGTTGATCTCTAGATAATCTAGATCCATGTTCGTAACTGTTCATTTTAATTTTTTATCAAATTGAGACAGCACAAAATAAATATGGACCTATAGCTATGTCATTAGCCTATGACAGAGAAAACTTAATCGTGTTTACAACAAACAAAAATTCAAAGATAGAGATTAGAGGCAAAGGCTATTGTAACGATCCCCACCCTCACAATATTATACTTGTAACTGATTTCCATGCAGCTTGAATCATCCCATCCTTTCTTTTCTCAATCTTGTTTATTCTGTCTTTTCTCCTCTGTCTCCCTCTCTCTCTCTATCTCTCTCTCTCTCTCTCGCTCCTCCGAGACCTTGCATGCAGCCAGCCTATTTCTCATCGCTTCTTCATTCTTCATTGATAGGTAAAAATTAATCTCGATTAACTTTATTCCAGAAGTACCGCTACGAGTTATAGTCTGGATTGTGTGTGTTTGTGTATAATACCTGCTTACAAGTCAAAATTTCTAGTTTGAAGAAGTCTAGTATAAACGGCTTCATTTATAAACACAACCGAAGTCTACAGTTGCTTCCGACACTCTAGATCCAATCTATAAATCGTAGTAATATGCCTAGAATTCATTATTTTTGAAATATGTGATTAAGTTGTATATTTATTCAGATAGACAAACAAATTATCCCTAATATCATATTATTGTCTTAACAATCTCTTGTCGAAAACGTAAGATAATTCGAATGTTGTACTTATTTAGTTTATTAACTAGGATCGAATTCAGGTTGTGCGGTTTACGCATTATGTAAATAAGACAGTGAATCCCAAATTTATGCTATGAAATATTTGTTTGTTAAGTTTCTGCTCTTATTACAAAGGAGAGCTTGAAATATTTATCTTATGCCTTGTATAAAGTTTCAAATAAACGCATTGTAATGTTTCCATTGCTAAAGCAGTGTAACTTTTGGAATAAATAAGCATTTGATATTGAATTAATGGGGATTTTGAACTTTATAAGGTCCGATGCAATGTGCCGCAAGCATCTCTGTGCATGATCGCGCGTTGCTTACAGCCGCAGCGCATAGATTCCCCCACGTCCGCATAAAGTGCATATATAAGATAGATTTTTCGGATTCGGGATTCGTAGAGTCGCCCAACAAACTAGTTCAACGTCGATTCGCAAGAGTCGCCCAACAAACTGGTCCAACGTCGATTCGCAAGAATCGCCCAATAAACTGGTCCAAGGTCGATTCGCAAGAGTCGCCCAACAAATTGGTCCAAACTTAACGCTGAACTTTAATTTAATAATTCCCTACAACTCTCCTTCATAACAAACAGGTATAGTTCCTTAGTTAATTTAAAGTCCATTACCAATGTACAGTGTTATAACAAACAGATTTTATAAAATAAGTATTAACTTGTGTGTATATATATATAAAAGACTTATTTGAATTTGTAACAGTGGCGATAATACTATTAATGTAAACAAAATGATTGATTAAAAATGAAGTTTTTGTTTTTGTGTTCAAACTAAAATCTTGTCTCAAACAAATGTGTTTTTCTTTTTGAGTATCAATTTAGTTATTCCATAAAGCCTACCTGTATTTCTATAGTCATATATTTTGACTGAAACAGGCTAGGATTTAGAGACAT